>OX392449.1:8678297-9278297 GCA_947623535.1 Coelioxys conoideus | reverse complement strand
ATTCTTTTTGCGTCGTGTTTGCCAATTGTGACTTAATTTTATCGTTCTTTATGATTGTATGAAATACATTTATCTGTATACGTTTAATTAGTTAATATGAATTTAATTAATTTTTCAATTGTAAGAATTTAATTAATCATTTAGGTATATACATTTAATTAAATTAAGGGATGAACTTGATCCTATAGTTATCACAATTGAATGGACCTTTCAATTATATGGATTTATTTCATACTTGAATTATATAAATTTAATTGACCCTCCAATTATATGGATTTACCTCGCACTCTAATTATATAAATTCAATTGATCCTCCAATTATATGGATTTTCCTCGCACTCTAATTATATAAATTGAATTGATCCTTCAATGAAATAAATTCAATTGACCTCTTAGTTATAAAAACTTGACCACTCCTTCAATTATATAAATTAAATTATCGTAATAATCAAGAAAATTCGATCATCCTTATAACTATCTTCGATTGCAAAGATTTAATCGGTCCTTTTATTAAATTTAATTATAAAAATTCAATCGATCTCTCAATCACATAAATTTATCATTCCCTCAATTAAAAACATCTAACCGCCCGATAATTATATAAATTATTCTCCAATTACAAGGATTCGGTTCTTTCATGAAACGGTGTCGGTGTAATGGAGTCATAGAAAAGACAGATAGTAAAGGGGTTAACACATATTAGTCCGCTTGACGAAAATTCGTCATTTTTCAAAGAATCACCCACAGCCGAATGACGAAAATTCGTCGATTGTATATTACAAAGAATAATTGATTTTCGTTCTCTCAATTCTGAGTATATTACATTATAATTTCTACAAAAAACAGATAGTGTCAAAAAATACCAGCATTTGGTGAATGGCGGTGCAAAAAGTTACCGGACGAATATGTGTTAACAAATAGGTGGATAAATTTCGATTCCATCGGTTAGCTCGCGAGGCGAAAAGCCGATAACACGGCATTCTGTTGCAGATAATTTTCGAACAGTTAGTATATCTGGCCCCCACTCAACGAGGTTGCGTGGCCGGTCGCATGAAATACGTCGAATTCGACCGACATTGCGGAATCGCGAGCGCTGCAGTAAATTTGCACCCACGCCTGGCTGTCGTCCATTTCCACCTAAACTTTTCCCCCACCCTATGACCCCCAAAAATATACGCGCCTGGAGCGCACGTTGCGTTCGCGCGCGAACGCTATCTGACGGTTATGCGACGAACTTCGTGCAAACGCGTTCACGAAACGTTGCACGAAAAACCCGACACGCAACTTCGGCTTTTGTCCAACGATGCAACGATAGGGAATAACTATAGAAATTATCAACTGGTTACCGAACGGATACAACGTTCGCTCGTGTAACTTGATTTATGATGCGAACACGTGGATCGCCTAGGAACAAACTTTCCGGGATATTCTGATTCGATATGATGAATGGCTTTCGCGATACGAGATATAACTTGTATTACAAATCATTTCGTTCGATATAATTCACCTTGTAATGGGTTAATTGTATTCTGAAGTTAATTGCTTTAACTAGTTTTTTTTTCAAGACACGAGTTGTTTTTTATTGATACAGGAATTCCGTGCGGGGCCTTTAACTTTGTTAGCAGGAGCTGATATATCGATTCGAGCTCGTTAAGGAAATTATTGACCCCGCGACGTTTTGGTCTTACTAAGCGGTTAAGGGGTGGTTTCGTAGAAATGAAGGTAACGATGAGTTGGGTGCTGGAAACGAACATTCGGTGATTTGGAAATTGGAAATGTTTTGAATTTGAGGTATGGGGTTTTGGAAATTTAGGTATTAGGGGTAATGTTGGAAATTTTGTAACGTAGGAATTTGCGAATTCCGAAATTTGGGAGCTCGAGACTTTGGGGTTTGAAAATTTTAGAATATAAAAATTTGGTACCTGGAGAATTTGAGATTTTAGTAATGTAGGAATTTAGATATTTTGGAAGTTGGGAAACCGGAAAAGTCTAAGTTGGGAATTTGGAAACTTGGAAACTTGAGAATTTAGGAATTTTGGTATAACGTAACATGAAGAGTAGAAAATTGTCAAACTCGCAAATCTACAATATGTCGAATTTGGAAATTAGAAGTTGAAGAACTTGGAAATTCGAGAATCAAGAAATATCGAAGTTATCAAATCTGAAATTTGAAAATTTAGAAACTCACGAAACTTAGCTATTTAAAAATTACAGCTTATTCATTGCTAAATTCAAAGATCCGAAAACTCGAAATCATACACCCATGTCTGTACACTCTCTCTGCCCGTTGCCTACGAGCATTTCAACGTTTGCTTGGTCAGACGATCGATTCCCCTCCTAAAATTAAAAAGTTCAAGCACAATAAAGCGTTTTCTCAAAGCACACAGTAGTCACTGAAGGTTATTTGATTCCCAGAAGAATGAACGAACGAGCATGCCACTTGATGGTCAGATACAAGTCGTTTATCGGGTCGGTTGATACCATTAGGCCCTCTGACGGTGTTATCGTGAAATATTTCGTGACCCGAATTCGGCGTTGCACGAGACCCACACTCTTGGTGTTATCAGGAGGTCTAACGGTTAACAGTGGTAACTCGTTGCGTGAGAGTCACTGCCACGGTGTTTGTGCGTGCATGTGCGTGGCCGTGTATGTATGTAAGCGTAGAAACAATACGTGCAACGAAAAGCACGCGTGCGGACGAAAATAGCGCTGGCAATCCGCAGTTTAGTATGATCGTCTTGGAAGAGTAGGTAACTGAAAGATTGTGCGTTATCACTGACCAATTGAGCGATTACGCGTCCACTCTACATCCTCGCCGCAAACTAACACGCCGATCTCTCGTTAAGATAACTTATACGTGCAATCGTTGCAATCTGTTCGATTCCGAATAGCACACGTGGCTACTTTGCACGCTGACGATCGATTCGTGCAACTTTACTCGAATTTTTTTACTTTTACCCTGGGACAATTGATGCTTTTCTGCGATGCATCAGATCGAAATGATGCTTCTTCGTTTCCTTTTTTTTTGTTCTGATTCAAACCCAAATCCATCAGATCCAAATGATACTTCGTCGTTTCTTTTTTTTTGCTCTGATTCAAATCCAGATCCAAATGATGCTTCTTCGTTTCTTTTTTTCTTTGTTCTGATTCGTAGTGATTTTTTTATCGATCTTCAATTGGTACATTGATTAATGTTTCGACTTAATTTTTTCATGTACGATTTTGTGATTAATCTTTTAATTTAGTTCAAGTGTTCAATTAGTCATTTTTAATTTAGTTCTTTAATTTAATTTAATTTCTTCGTTGTTAGTTTCATTTATTTCAATTTTTTTGTTTGCAAATTTTGTCGATTATAAACTAAACAATTTTTTTTTAATGAACTCCATGTTCGAATTCTTTCGCTTGAAAGAAAGATTCACTTTCAGAAACTTGAAAGAAAGATTTCGCCTTAAAGATTCACAGGTATTCGAATTTATCATATTGTAGACTTTCGTATTTGTAGATCTTCAAATGATCAAGTTTAAGATTGCAGAAAGTTAGTGATATTCAAAAGTACAAACCATCAAGTTTTCATATTTAAAAAATGAAGTACTTGAAAAAATAAAATGTGTCAAATATTGAA
The DNA here is from genome assembly GCA_947623535.1 of Coelioxys conoideus. NCBI lineage: Eukaryota > Metazoa > Arthropoda > Insecta > Hymenoptera > Megachilidae > Coelioxys > Coelioxys conoideus. The sequence continues at coordinate 9,274,675 of OX392449.1, read as the reverse complement.
GCATGCATTTGCTTCTAATCGTCGCTCGGACTTTAGATATAATAAAAATAGATATAGTTTCTACTTCGCGTATCGAATGTCGAAATAATCTTCCATAAAAAATATCGACCGATCGATTGTACGTGGTTTTTTAAATGCCGATAAGACTAATCCTAACTGGATTTAGATAAATCGTGAAGTAATATGATTGTTCTCGAGTAACGAAGTACGAAAGAAACGGTTTCTAATTCCGGTTAGGACGATTCTCCTGCACAATAGTGCGTGCTGTCGATCAATACAAGTCCTAGGGATGGTTGACACGTTGGATTTCCCTGGTACTTCTAACAAAGTCAACGAAGATGACGCCCACGCGTTTGCTTCGATCGTATTTAATAAATAACGCGCGCGCAAACAATATGGACGCACTAAAAATGTCGTCTATGACCGATAAACTTTAATGCGAGCCCTGACGGATTCGAGATTCATGCGCGAACGATATATTTCAGTTCGTAGAACTTTAGTTTTCAGAGATTTTCGGCATTTGAAAATGTCGGATTTGGGGATCGAAAATTTGAGACGGTGAAAATCTGCTGATGTGGAAAATTTCGGGTTCGACAATTTTAACATTTGGACATTTGGGGAAAGAATTTGGGGAATATGAAAATTAAGATCCTGAATGTTTCGAGAGTAGTGGACATTTGGGAAATTTGAAATTTTGAAATATAGAAATTTGGGTATTGTGAAGTCTGTAGATTTGGAAATTTGGGGAATTTATAGTATGGGGATGTGGAAATTTAGAGAATTTGAAACTTTCGAGAACCTAAAAATTTGGAAACATGAGGGATTTGAAACTTTTGAATTTGAGAAATTTGAAACATGGAAATATAGAAATCTGGGTATATGAAAATATGGTATTTAGAAACTTGGAAAATTAGAAAATCAGAGAATTTGAAAATTTCGAAACTCATATGTTTGAACAATTTGGAAATTTGAAATTGGAAATTAAAAGCTCGAAGAATTGTGCATTCAGAAATTTAGATATTTCGAATGTAATCAAATTAAAATTGGATTAGATCCCTATACCCTACTTTCCCCGGGTCTCTCCGAGGCAAGATCCCTACATAAAACCTCGAGTATGTGTCCTAATCACGTCAGATCGAGCTGCAGGCCACGATTTCTCGCCCACTTGTTCAGTGACGAGTGAAATGAAATTTTCCATCGATTCATTCGGTAAATAATTAGAACGATTTCATAAGGGATCGATGTCTCCAATCAAAAGTGAATTAAAGTTTCGTTTCAAGGTAGCCAGTTCCTTCTTCTTTCTTTCTTTTTTTTTTTGGGAAGACCCGAGAAAATGTTGAGTTCCCCCTCGGAGACGTAGAACCAAGAGGCTTTGAATGAATTATGGGTATAGACCGTTGGATGTTTTTTCAAGAGAGGATGCGAAAGGCTGGTTCCTATCTGTGTCATGGCCAAAGTGGCCCCGGTATGTTTTAGAAACTGTTAGAAAAGTTTCGTTGACTCTCGTTCACGGGCTGCAAATTATCGCTAGACTCGAGAGAATTTGTTTGACTGACTCGCACCTAAGTACTTTCATAACTTCCTCGAACTAATCTCTCGGAGCCATGTGAAATTCTTCGCCTTAATTGATCTGCCTAACATGGCCAATACGTTCCTTTGTTTTTACCAGTTCTTTTCATTTGCATAAAACGACCGAGGCAGAATTGTTTTCGTTATTTTTCGACACGCGAGGACGCTCTGTTTGGAGAAGCTAATCAACGGGTCATAATATAAAAAAATTATTCTCTTTTCGTGATAGAGCGGGAGTCGATCATTTGTGAGAAGTTGCGGAGGTTTAGAAATTTGTGACACTTTCTCGAAGTTTTATGTTCCAAACTTCTGAAGTTGAGAATTTCCTAATTGGCAGATCTCGGAATCTGACATTGGGAATTCGAAGATTTATAAATTTACTAATTTTCGTGTATGATGGTTTGCAAGTTTCGAAACTTTCGAAAACCCAGATTCATACAAATTTACACATCTCTAAATCCCTAAATCTCGGAAGTATCGACCTGAAATTATCGATTTTCTCAAATTCCCAAATTTCCGATTTCTTAAGTTTCCAAAATTTCTATACTCACAAATTTCCAACTTTGCCAAATTCGAAAATTTTTAAATTTACCAAATTTGTATATTCTCAAATTATTAAATCCTTGACTACCAAAATCTCCATATTGTCAAAGTGTCAAGTCTATATTTTCAAAGTTTCTCAAATTTTCGATCTGCAAATTCCTTAATTTCGCAAATGCCTATATTCCTAATTCTCGGATTCTCAAACCCTAGAATTTACTAGGAAACAAAAATTCTGAAATTTCGAGTTTAAAACTTTGATCCAAATCTTTCAATTTTATCGATTCATAAGTCTTCGAATCTCACAATCTCCGAATCCCTAAATTCCTAAATCCCTAAATTCTTGAGCCCTCAAATTTCAAAACTCCTGTGTTTAAATATAAAATGCGTTTCGATCCACCATTCTGAGTTCGCACAGAGTAGTGTCGCTCGTGTTACGCGGTTCAATTATGATGCATAAGTGATAAGTCAACGCAATCGTGTAAAAAACACAATATCTGGAACGTTTTTCTGTTGAACGTGTTCGACCAGAATTTCGCGTTGTTACTGCATTGTGCAATGATTCCCAACGTTTGGAGGTTAAACCCGGTTTCGAGGTTCGCGCGTTGCGAGAATCGAGGACTAATCGCTTCTTAGAAACGGTGGCCTAAATCGACTCGTGTTAGGTATTCTTGTACCTCTTCCAAATCGACCGGACCTGCACGTGAACCGCCAAACGCAAAGAAGATTCAAGCTAATTAAAATAGCGAAGAAAAAGATACAAACATTTTGGCTTCGAGGTCAGTTAACGTTTCAAAAATTGACCTGTCTCTTTGTTTGTTTAGTAACCCCGCTGTTGCATAATGCACACGTACTTTAAAACTAAAAGTAAAATAAACAAATAAAGAAGGGATAAAACATAATTGATAATGTGTATTGTTTGACTATATGCATTTTATGTCTGTATAAAAATCAACACGGATTTCAAGACTTCGAGAAAATTAACAAATTTTAAACATCTTGACAAATTCTGTAATTTAAAGTAAGAAACGCATGGATCGGTCATTTGGCCGGTTAATATTAATTATTGCAAGCGGAAACAAATAATTGCAGTTATTAGACAAAGTTCAAATGTTACAGTGTAGCTAATAAGGATGTTCGAAAATATTTCACGCCTTAAAGTTCATAGAATCATGACTCGCTCAGATCGATATGGTAATTATAATGTAGTCATGCTTTATATATGAATTAACGGTGGTCAATGACATAAGATAGAAAGTCGAGGCTTACATCATTCACATAATCAGTATGAAGTTACACGACAACAATGCTCAGCTGTTGTTAGTATATTCAGCTTTTGGTATATTGTAATGGACTGGTACTCTAAAATTCTAAAATCAAAAAATTAACAAATTCTAAAATTCTACAAGTTCTAAATTCTCAAATTCCAAAATTTAGGGATTACTAAATTCCCAAATTTTGCAATTTCCAAATCCTCAAATTCTACAAATTCCAAACTCTCAAATCTCTAAATTCCATAATTTCAAAAATTTCAAATTCCACAATTGCCAGATTCCAGAAATTGAGGATACGTAAATTTCCAAATTGTGCAGTTTAGAAATTCCTAAAATCCTAAATTTTACAATTTAGAAATTCTCAAATTCCCAAATTCCTAAATTTTCGAATTCCACAATTCACAGCTTCAAATCTCAAGATCTCGAAATATCCAAATTTCTGAATTTACAAATTCACAAAGTCTTAACTTCACAAATGAAAAAATTTCCAAATACCCCGATTCCAAAATTGACAACGTCCAAAACCAGAAATTCCTAAATTCCCAATTTCACAACCCCCCCCCCCCCATATCCAGACCCAAAATTCCTAACCTCACATACAAATATTCACCCTAAATGCACCCGTTGTCCAAACGCGTATCGACTAAACGCACGGCCATATAACAAACATCTAACTCGCGTTAATGCAACACTCGTCTAACAACAATCTGTCGCGAGCCATCATTTGTACCGTACGACCATATAACCCATAACGCTCGATCGAGCACATAAAAATGGCCATATAGCACGACACAATCGTAAACAGTCGTATTCTTTCGAACACGAAAGCGCAGACGTCGCGTCTGAACGATCCCGCATACGAAATTAATAGTCGGAAACGACGAATTAATGTTTCAGAATGCAAGCAGGAGTCAAAGTGGTCGAACGTTTCCGGCGTGGGTCGCGCGCGTGCACGCTTCGCTGAAACTTTAACGAGGCACGTGCGGAAAATTGCAACAGGACCGGTATGTGTCTCGAAAGGAAGGATCCGAGGCAAAAGGCACACAACGAAACGAATATTGTGTCGTGGTGCATCGACTTTGTCGAAGCCATCGAGGGCGGTTTCTAGTCTCTTTTCGTTCATTATTCAGCAACGTTGCGTGTCGACTTTCTGCGCGCCTGACTCGCGACACGTCACTTTTTCCGTAATATTCGACGAAAGAGAACACGATTTCGTTCCCTCACGAATTTCACTGCGAATTCGATTTCTGCGTGAACACTAGAACTACCAACCAGTCAAAATGACTGGTTCCGGGTTTGGCATTTTTTATTACAAAATATTATTGCCGTCCTTTTGTCAAAATGTCTGTCATGTTTTATTGAGCTAATTAATATTTGTACATGTTAGGTGATGCTGCAATATTTATTTATTTATTTTTCTACTTTATTTTCAAATTTGAAGTAAGCGTGTATACACGTCAGTTCAAAACCTCGTTTCAATACTATTGACATTAATAAATTATTAATCGTTTATCGAATAAAAGTAACTTTTTCATATAAATTGAATAAGTTTATTCGTAAAACTAAATTTCACAAACAACCTTGTTAAGAGTTATTGATTTAAAATTGTCGCACTAAATTAAACGACGAACGTGAATCGCCTATCCGGCGCAAAGAGTTAAAACTTCAAACGATTCGATCGGAAATTGACTATTATTAAATATTACGACATCGTGACTTCGGATTAATGCCTCAGGCAAGAAGTCAGGTCGTTAAAAGTTGAGGAACACTTTCTGTACACGTAAAAAAGATAAATGGAACAAATATTTTCAAGCGATAGCACACATATTATCAAGGCATTTTTTTCGCTAAGTCTTCCATCCACGGACGAAGTTAAATCGTATCATTTATCACCTGATGTTCCACCTGAAGAATGTTGGCCACCCGGAAGAGCGAAACATAACCGTTCGCTTTCTAGCGATGCCAGAAACCATAGCGAGACGCTAACGTTCACCTAACTCCTAACGACAAAATCAAAGCTAGCATAACTGTACTTTAATAGAATGGTCCAACAATCTCGTGGCCGTTAGTTTCGTTTCATCGTGGGATCCAGAGAATCATTACGAGTTTTTGTTGGCCCTGCTTAGACGATGGTTGGTAAATGTAAGCGGAGATGGAGAAGACATTTTCGAGGATTTGGAAATTTGGACATTTTGAAACTTATCGCTTCGAGAAGTTTGGATTATTAGAATCTACTTTGAAGATTTGGGAATTTGGCATTTCGGAAGTTTGGGATTTCGTCACGAGTAATTAACAAATTTTTCGGATCCAAACTTTTTCATCTCCAAATATTTACATTTTCAAGTCATCAATTACCGAATTTACAAATTTCCAAAATTTTCAAGTTTCTAAATGTACACGTCTCCGAATTCCTAAATTTCAAAGTCTACAAAATGGTATGATCTTCAGCAGATTCTGAAGCTTCCGGACTTCCATGACCTTCGATTTCTAAATGTCTACATTCCTGAACGTCCATATATTAAAACTCTTCAGGTTTCAGAAGTCCAGATTCTAAGATTTTTTAATCTCAAGATTTACAATTCACAAAACTCGAAAATTCTTCAAATTATAAGTTTGCAGATCCTCAAATTCGTAAAGTTTCAGATTCACATCTCCCCTAAAGCCTCAAATTTCCACATCCTCCAATACCAAAATTTCCAAATTCTCAATTCCCAAATACTGAAACTCGTTGGTCTTGAAACCCCAAATCCCCAGATTTCGACATGTAAAATTGTCGAACCCAAAAATCTCGAAATCCAAACAGTCTACCCGCAGGTCCTCAAATCCCAAAATTTCCCGATTTCCACACCTTCCAACACAAAGATTTCCAAATTCTCTACAATCTCTTCAACCCGTCAGTCTCGAACCCCCGAATCTGAAAATTGCCGAACCCGAAAACCTGCGAATTCTGAAATTCTGAACATCCCAAACACGCGGCTCGTGCATCCTAAACCATCCATCCGACCGCGAAATCCAGTAACCCGAGGCCGCCGAGGAAAAAGCGTGGAGAAGCGTCGCGAAAAAGGCCTCTCTCTTTTTCGCCCCCCGTCTTCCTTGGTCCGTTCCTTTTCCGTGGACACAACGGGCCTCGCTTCGGCAGGTATCGCCTTTTCCCGTGTCGTGCGATCCGCTCGAGCACGCTTAATGTCAATAACCGTGTTGCATTAGTTGCCGGTTCGCTTCTTTCTTTACCGTCGCGGGTCAGGCTGCCCGCTCGCTCATCTAGCAGCGATTAAAAATGGTTAAAGCGTGATCCGCGGCACACCGAGCGATCCTCGCCGCTTGCCATCTCCCTGTGTGTGCCCGCGTGTTTGCGTCTCTGTGTGCCGTTCGGCCACCCCAGGCCCGTTTTACGTGGCCGGTGATATGCTCGTCGGAGCAAAAGATGTTCCCAGTGGCTGCACCGTCGCCTGCATCCTCTTTGTACACTTTGTTCACGCCGTGAAGGCGAGTCGAGCGACGACACCGTCGTAAGGCAGAACGTCGACGTACGTCCTGAACAACGGATACCCCTACACCTTGCTCCTTTTTTTCTTTTTTTCGTCGATGCTGCTTTTTATCTTCGTCCGCCTCGAAGGTAAAAGGCAGCGGCCGATGTTTCGACGGTGAATCGCGCGACGGAGGATGCGTGACGGAGAAACGGTGTTAGAGCGACGTTTAACGGGGTGGAGCGGGATCGTCGAAATATTAGGTTGTCCCGTAAATTCCTTCCTTGTTTAACACTGGAACTACCAACCAGTCAAAATGACTGGTTTCGGGTTTGGCATTTTTTATTACAAAATTTTATCGCCGTCCTTTTATCAAAATGTCTGTCATGTTTTATTCAGCTAATGAATGAATGTATATGTTAGCTGATGCTGCAATATTTATTTATTCTTCTCCCTAATTTTCAGTTTTGAAGTAAGCGTGCATTTAATGGCGGTACTTCTAGGGTTAATAGAAATGTATACACGGTATTTGTTGTTTAAAATTTGTTGCATTAAATACAAGGTGCTCGGCTGTATCGTCCTCTTTCATCCCTCATTTACTCTTTGATTACGTGCAAAATATTCCTCGAAATACGTTTTTATATTATATCATAAAGGGAAGAAACTTATGGGACAACCTAATAGTTTCTTTGTCTTTCGAAGTCGGAGAAGGTTGAACACGATATACGTGTGTAGGTATCTGTCTCGGATTCTGGATCCACGAGGTCGTGCATGAGTTTACGAGAGTAATTGTGCCGTTTGATATGCTCGGTATGAAGGTCGATCTCTCCGGCTCACGTGGGTAGTGAAATTCGTAATCCGGCTAATTTGGAGAGTCAGGAATTCGAGGCTGTTCAATCGGAAGCGAAACTGAGAGTTTGTAAATTTGAGAATTTTTTAATTTCAATTTGCGGCTGGGAGTTCATGAATTTGAAGACTTGGAAAGTTAAGAAATTTTGATTATAGCGTTTGGTTTATTTGAATTATAATTTTTTATTAGAAACTATCAAATTCCGCAATTTTCAAGCTTCTGCATTTCCGGACACATATATTTTAATATTTAACAAATCACTGAAATTCACAAATTCACCTACCTTTACCGAATTCTACCAAATTTTCAAATACCCTCGAATATCGAAAATCCTGAATTTATAAGTTTGAAAAGCTACAAATTTCCAAACTTGAACAACTATAAATTTCTAAGTTTGAAAAGCTACATATTTCTATGTTTGGTCAGCTACAAATTTCTAAGTTTCAGAAGCTGCAAATTTCTGTGTTTAAACAACTACGAGTTCCTAAGCCTAAATAGTTACAAATCGAAAGTAAACGAAAAACATGATCTCTTTTTCCGTAAGTACTGCAAATACTACAGCATATACTATGTACATATATTGCGTACATGTACTCACATATGCTACGTACTCACATATGCTACGTAGTCACATATATCAGTATACATATATGTATATTATATATGTATACAGTATGTAAACAGTATAATATTAAAGTTGTTAAAACTGCATTTTTTCCATGTTACCATCGAGAGAATCGGTGAAAGACGAGAGCAACGTAACCGTAAGGGGCCAACGAATAGAAACGGGAGTTGCAACATCAAGAGAGCTCCACGTGCAACCGATGATGCAACGATTAGCCGTGCATTTTGTAACATTAGACCTGGAAAGGCCTTGCCTTCTCACGAACGTTCTGGCCCAGATAAAACGTACGTCACCGTTTCAATTTCGTTTATAACTAGCTCTCGAAACTTCAACGATACCGATTATCGCAATCAATAATTACTCCGAATCGGCCGCGATTTAATTGCACGGTCGTAAACACGATATCGGTATCGAGACGATGTAAATAAGCAACGATTCTCATAATTAATACGCGTTAATTGAGAAATAAATTTGGAAGAAATATTTTTCGTCGCCGTTGCCGCGTAATCGTTCATAGCGATGAATCAAAAGACACGCGCTGTGTTTGCGAGAAGCTTAGTGAACTTGTGTAATCGATGATACGTTTAACAATTTCCTTCTGATATCGTGCGCGCAGTTTATTATTGAGAACCGGCTTAATACGCGATTATTTAACGCTTCCACCGTCGCAAGTGAAATAGAATTAATGCGGCACGTGATAATGCGGATTAGAGCGTCGGAGATCAACGTTCTTTTATCTAACGAGTTAATTTGCCTTTAAAAATACTCGACAGATATTTTCATTTCTATATCGCCAAATATAGACGCTTCCAAGATTTACAGCTACGATATTTTCGCGTTTTATGGTTTACTAGGTTCATTGATTTTTCTTAAACTCTACTGTTTACTTTAAGTTCTACTGTTTTTTCTAATCTTAAAAAGTCAAATTTTTAAATTAACCATTTTTATAATATTCATACATTCAAATTTCCGAATTTTTAAGTTCCCTAATTTCCGAATTTCCCACTTTCTGAATTTCCAAATATTTAAATCTCCCAATTCTTAAGTTCTCTAAACTCTAAAATTTCAAGCTTGCAAAGCCATAAATGTCAAATTTTTTAATTTAAAAATTTCCGAAAACCAAAATCTCGACATCTTCAATCTTTAAATCCCAAATTCCCAAATTTTTCAATTTTCGAACTTCTAAATGTCCGACTTTCTAAATACACGTATTTCCAAATTTTCAGAAGTTCCAATTTGTAAATGACCAAATTTCCAAATTTCTGAAAAACTAAATCTCCAAATTCCTACATTTCCAAACCCCCAAATTCTCATACTCCCAAATTCCCAAATTACTATGCTTTCAAATCCCCAAATTACTATACTTCCGAATCCCCAAATCGCTATACTTCCAATCCCCGACTTGTCAACTTTCCAAATCTTCAAATTTGCCATGCTCTTCAATTTATTTTAGTACACCGAATAACCATATTAATCTGCCAAAAACTTAAGAACTCGTTATACTTAATATATCATTTAGATCGTTAAAAAATTTTCCTCTCTTTTATGAGGCTTATCACTGTACTAACTATGGTAGCAACAACTGTATCAATCGTATGTAAATTGGCAAACTGTACCGCCCATAATGCAAATTTCTTTATTTCTGCTTTCTTCTCTCACTTATCTTACTTGTATATAAAAACCGTGACGTTATTTCATTTTACGTTCGTGTATCTCAACTCAATTACCTTGATCCGAAAATTTCATATAAATGTATTTGATAAATAAATAATACAAAGAACTTAACATCAGTATATCGTATTAAGATTGAGAAGTGTTTCACACGCGTGCTTCATAAATTTTATAAACTTCCTACGTGAACAAGATAAACATATATATAAATACATCTGAATAAGTAAGTAAATAAAGTAAATCAAATAATTTAGCATATGTGTATAATGTTAAGATTTAAAGATGCTTTATACATATGAATATGTCTTAACTCATATGTGTACTTTAAAGGACACTATCATAGTACAAAATATATTGCGATGGTAAAAAAATTATGAGATTAAATTGCAGTATTTTCACTATACAGGAGTACAATGTAACAGTTAATTTCGATGTAAAAGAAATTGATTAGGTTCGACTCACCGTCCGGGGTGGAAACGGTGCCAGCCTTGTTGATCTTCGTATTCCACATAGCAGGGGTGGTGGGTGCAGGGCTGAGATCAGGGGTAGGTGGGTGTGCCGGCGGTAAGGGCACCATAGCGTGGCCAACTTGACCTCCATGTTGCATCTGATCCGAATTTGAACCATAATGACCACTATCGAACCCCCTACCCCCGGAATATACTTCGCCTGACAGTCTTTCCGCCAATTTCTCTGCCCTCTCCCGATCGCTCAACGCCACCGGTTCCTGCTTTATTCGAAGATCTACAAAGTACAATTACTTTATTAATTATAAACTCATGCGATCAGTTGTCGTTATATCTCGACTCGCAACTAACTATTTACTTATTCGCTCGTTACTTTAAGGGAAAATTCAACAGGGTATGCAAGTTTAACCTAACCTAATCATCAGCATTTTCCAGATGCGTCAAACATAACGATAAGAATATATAAATATTCGCTGGGACAATTTTGAGATCACTGAAGAAAGTTAAAGTATATATTACTATTTTGTATTTGATGGTTCTTAATTTATACTTAAACTTGAATTGATTCGATCATACATCTATACAACCAAAACTGTGGAGAGATACGGATACAATTTTTAATAGTCTCAAGGTGGGGAAGGTATGAAATAAATTGTACATTCAGACATTTATTAGCTTAATAGACTTAAAATATTTATAGGCCGAGACTAACTTACGAATACGGTCATTTCTCGCGAATGGAAGAGCATGAAAATCCACCCTACGAAAATCTCGGACCCGAGGGTTAATTGATCGAAAGAAATAGGGTGGAGTCTCACCTTCGGCTACGCTTTCCTTGAGATCGCAATTGCTACGTTCCTCGGACCTCGCTCGTTCCAATTCTTGTTCCAGTTCCGTAGGCGTGTGTGGCGCTGTGTGGGGATGTGCGGGTGTTTCCGAAGGGTGGATGAACGGTTGATAAAAATGGTTCTCCAGGATAAGCGGATGTGGCGCGGATGCAGGCCGAAAAGCGGTGCCGTCGCGCAACACGCTCGCCCTTCCCAGAGTATCAACGTCGCTAGGCGATCTGAAAACGAGCACAAAATATACCACATATGTATATTTACGTTACATCGAGATTCCCGAGAATGCGAAGAAATCGTGCAATTTAACCCTTTGCGCTCGAAAGCGTTTTTATTGTTGGCAAAATAGAGAATCACCGGCTTCAATGACTTCATTGCTCGATAATGAGACACCTGGGTATTCGGTATTTAAACTTGTGTACTTTGATTATTGATCTTTGCGTGCATTGTGCATTGAGGAACGTAATTTCGTAATTCCATTCATGAACGGAGTTGCATCGTTCGCATTTTTCTCCGTGCATTGCATGGTCTCGGAAATTGAACAAGATTTTATTGGATATAGTTAAGTACAAATATTTTCATGCTTAAAATATTGAAGTTCTCATTGCCTATCTTTCGTTCTACGACTGTAACAACTTCGTACAAAAATGCATTTCTTAACAAAGTTCTTGAACGATAATAAAAAATAACACTTTGCGCTCGAAAGAATTTTTGTTATTGGTGTTGAAGTGTGGTGAGAGTAATGAGTGAGAGGAAAAACATGTGAGTGCGTAGGATGCAAAAAATATGAATGTGGAAACGTGTTATGAGAAAGTGTGAAACTCCGAGACTTGAAAAATGTAAAAAATTAATTCTATTAAATTATATTAACATATTGTTGGCCGGTAGTTTTACTCAGAAACTATCCCATATCACCGGCTATTATTTCGTAATTGAATGAGGAGATAAAACAATCTAAATGAACTCCAATAAACTTTGTTTATACATAATGAATTTAGATGAAACTTTGAACACGTCTTGTGCATAACTTTCAATAATTCTGTTTAGATGGTAAATTGTATAGCGATTGTCTGCGTGTCATCGCTCAATGGCAAATCACATATATTGCGGTACTCTGAAGACGTAAAGTGTAAAGATTATTCTGCGTGTTCAAGCAGAAAAGTGAAGGGCGAAGGACGCCAAACTAATTATTTTTTGACACATGTCACAAAGATTCTACACGGAGAACTATAAGACATCATTTCTAAAACATTAAAACATATTATCGTATAAAGACACATATCTAAAGTTTAACACTTTGACTACCATATATGGGTGGCACTCAAATTTCAACAAAGATTCAACAACTATATTATTAAAAATTTGTTTGCTTTTCTAAATGAAAATACTCGCATTAATTATTTTTACACTATAGAAAATAAATGTAACAGGGTATTGTGCAACTATTATGTAAGATTTGTTAAAAATGAAAATATCGACTAACGCAACTTTGAATTATATTCCGTGTATCAATCAACGTGTTAAAGAAGGATTAATAAATTTTGTTTTTCCCTTAGTGTCTTACATATCACGTATCACTGTTCGTTCAACGAAAATTAATTCCGACCAGCATGACACGTACATATAAATCAAGTACGACCGCAACGGGTTAATTTAGTTTAAAATAATGTGGCGTGAAATAACTGATAAACTCGTTTTTTTTTTCTAACAACGACTTAAACCACTTTCATAATTACGAGCACATTTGTCCCTTCGCGGAATGTGGGTCGCCGTTCGAGTTGCAAAGGGACGGTCGATTAATCCATGGCGAGAGCCACGGATTCGATCGGCACAGAAGTCGTCGAATTAGATACGAAAATTTCACGGCGATATAAAAGGGCTTACCTCATCAGCCTTTTCGGTGGGCTTTCGTAATAGTGAGAGGTAGAGTAGAGGCTGGGCACGGGGTACGCAGGGGCGGGCGAAGGGGCCGGTGTGGGGGTCCTCTTCATGGTGTTTCTCACCATGGTCGCTTCACCCGTTTCGGCCAGATCGCTCACTTCCCCGACGCCACCGGCGACGCTACCGATACCGGCGCCACCGCCGCTACCACCGCCGTTTCTGTTACCGGTGACGCCGCTTCCGCTTTCGCCGCTGCTTCCGCTACCGCTACCACCCCCTCCGCCGCCTCCGCCACCACCGCCACCACCGCCATTTCCACCCCCCGCGTCCGTCGACGAATTACTGGTCTCCGCTGCATGCCTCTGCGCCACCGCCAGCTTCTCGTGCTCTATGGACAACCCCTTCACCTGCAATTTTACCAAATTTATCATTCGTTCGATTGCGTTTGGAATGTTTCGAGCTATTGATCGGACATCGGCGAACGGGGTAAATTATTTTGTTATCGCACGCGCGGATGTGATTATCTTTGAATGGTCGAGTTGTCGAGTTTCCGGATTATGAAACACGAGGAAGTCTAAAGTATTTTAGTTTGATACACGGATTTCGGAAATTGTTCAAATTTCTTAGTTTACGAATCCACGAGTTTGATAGTTTGTTCATTTAGTTTCGGAATAATCTGGCGAGTAATTGATCGATTATATCGGTGAACGGGGTGAATTATTTTATTATCACACGCGAGGATGTGATTATTCTTGAAAGGTCAAGTTGTCGAGTTTCCGGATTGCGAAACTTGAGAAAGTCTACAGTATTTTAGTTTGATACACGGAATTTGGAAATTGTTCAAATTTCTTAGTTTATGAATCCACGAAGTTCTAAAGTTCGTAGATTTTCAATGGTTCTAATTTCTCAGCTTTCGAATTATAAAATTTCTGAATTTCCGTGTGTCCAAAGTCAGTGAATTTTCTTGTCGAGAGGAATAGTGGACTAATATCATAATTCAGGGTGAGTCAAAATTATGTGAACAATTTCAATTTTGTTTCGTTTTCCATTCCAGGTTATTAGTACCCATGACTGACAGATATCCAACACTTCCCCAGAAATATGTGTTCTGCCACTAAACTGTTGAAAGTTGGTACGAGTGCATTAATCGTGCTGGTAGTCAAGTTGGGTCTTCGTATTACGAAAACTCTGAGTAAATTCTTCCTTTCAAATATTGTTCACATAATTTCGACTCACCCTACCTATCAAATAAATAATAAAAATCCATATCGAAACATCTTTCGCAAAATCTCAATTGCAAATATATAACAGATCGGAAATGATCGATGTCAAAAATCACAGAAGCGCTGCGAAATTTTTGCTCAAACGCCATAAGAATAACAGAATGTTCGCTGTAATTATCTAAAATCTGTGAAAGCATAATAAACCCATCCAGCAACATCGCATAAATCTTCCCGGTGCTACGAAAGAGCATTGACACGGTTATAGTTCGGTGTTCTCGCGTTTATAACAGGAACTGCCGGCCATTAATTGTGTCCAAAAATAAAAAAAAAATATAGATGTTCCCCCGAAGAATGCAAAGTACGTCGTACGCGTTCGAACACGTGACTACTATTTAGGGCAATTATTTTCGTGAGATGGAATAAGTCGCATACTTGAAGGCATTCGGCTGCTTTGAGGAAAGAGCTGAGGGATTCCTGGGACACGTGTACCTCTCCACGGTACATGAATTCGAGAAGGGACGCCATATTGTGGGCACTCGTCCCGTCGAGAATAACGATCAGTCCCGCGGGAGAAGGAGGCATTCCTTCGAACAGCTCTTGAAAGTGCTTGCTGCATGCTGCGAGGATTAACCTATGTGCCTTGAACGTTACTCCTGAAACATACGCAAAAATACCCACACGTTAGCCAACCATTACACACGTTCAAACATCACGAAAAAAAACATTGCCATTTAAGAAACGTTCTTCAGTCTCTTGCGATACGCTCGATTAATATTTTTCTTACTTTCTCGATCGTTCGTTGAGTCATTGATTCTGTACGTTGCATTTGTGGGCACATTTTATATCTATTTATCACTAGGACGTTCAAATTTAACACTAGATTTACGAACGTTCAATGACCACTTATGTCTAAGTTGATAATGAACTATAAAAATAAGTAAATGATGGATAATACACATATCAGTCTATAGAAAGATTCTTTATCTCGATGAATGTTAACATGCATTTTGATGTAAACTTTTTAATCATTATCGTAATTGAAAATAAAAAATCTAAGATCCGTCATTTTGACGGGTCCCGTAAATCTAGTATTAAGGATGTCAGAATATAGAGATTTAAATGCGAGAAGCAAATGGAGATTTATGAATATACATATAAACAATGGACTATAAATACGATTATCCACAGATATAAGATCCAAGGATATGGAGATGTAGCGATCGACACATGGAAACCCTATTGATGTAGGCATCTAGGAATATATAGATACAATGACTTACAATGACTTGTTAGAAATACAATGACATAGAAATGCATCGATTTAAGGATATGTGCAAGTAGACCACATATATGGCAATATATGTATGATCGTGGAAATACATAGAAGTAGGCACATGTGAACCTATGTACACATGGTTCTAAGTGTATCTAGGGATATAGAGGTATTGGGGTATCCAGGATGATATCTAGGAATATAGTGACATTTATTACCTAGCAATATAGGCATCTGTGATCATAGGTGTGCACGAAATATGAGGCTAAAAAATATATGGATCTTCCTAAAGATCTTGGTACATGCATGTATATACAGAAATTTGGAGATTCGAAAATGCCATTGAATCGAAAATCCGGCGATCTTAAAAATTATTAAATTGATTCAAAATTTCGAGAACTCGGCATTTGAAAATTTGTTCGATCGAATCGGTCGGTGACCTAAATCGATATATGCAATCATAAAACTGAAAATTGAAGTGTAATTATAAAATCGTCGTGCGCGATAGTTCGGCGATTTTTTTATCATCACGGGACAAAATAAAACCACGAACAAAGGACAACGCTGCGAGGATATCCAACAAAGGACGATTACTTCTAGGCCAGGGTTGTACGCTCGCGTTTTCCGAGAACTACTCGACTTTCGGTACCCGTGCATGTTTCTATTCTCCGACGGTTTTTTCTCACGGCTTTCATGGTGCCCGGGCACCGCGGGAATTTTGGCGTGCAAAGGAAGCGGTGACTGTCGAACCCTTTTTTTTTTTTTTGTTTTTTGTTTTCACCGCCTCGCGTTCACTATTTTTCCCTACGCGAGAGAGCATAAAGGAGGCGGAGAGCGCCAGCTTGACGTCCGATGCCCTTTTTCTTGCAGCCCGTTGGATATCTAGGCCATCTTCGGACACGATCTTCCGTAATTTACAATTCACGTACGCAAGTGTAACGTGCGCGTAATACGATATCGGGCCTCGTCTAACGAATACGGCGCCGCATACGTTGTAGAACAAATCCGTGAGGAAAATATTTTTATCATCGTGTCCCTTGCGAACATCGCTCCGCTTACGCCGCAATGTAATTCATGATACAGCTACGGACAACTCTGGATCAACGAATATTAATCAGTCCGTTGCTTTGTGGTTGCCGGTTGCCGTCTACTCGCGACGATTATACTCGTCGAAAAACAGATAACTTGGACACTTTTTGCATCCGGAAGAGCCGCTCATGAAAGATGTCTCGTCAGTCGGTTTAACGCAATTACAAATGGATTTCACGCTAAGTTTGAGTCACCAGGTTTATTACAATTTCAAGTGTTAACATTAAAACCACCAAAACGATCGATTGACATTTTTACAAATTTCCAATGTCAAATTACAAAATCTATAATGGAAATCCGTGCTGATTCTCGTCAGAGTAGAGAATCAACCACTTGTCATACAATTTATATTTCTGTTGCGTCAATCAGAACTAACTATTACATCTACAATATTAATACGAACAAAGAAAGTTAAAATGTTATGCGTACATTATATTCAATGATCCTTGATTATGCAAATTATAAGTGTATATCAACTAATACATATAAGTGTATCAAAATTTCAATAAGTTTTATTACGTTCAAGCTGCTAGTGCGTCACGAGTCAAAGTATGCCAAGGGGTTAATATTTGTATTAATTTCTGTTTCAACGTTCGTTCCTTTAGTTTTGTTCGTTGTAATATTATACCTATGGATAGTTTGTCTGACGCATCTGACAAATAAGTGTTATGCCGAGGGGTTAACCCTTTGCATTCCTTAATTTCCCTCGTCTACCAACTCCTTAATTAATTTACGAAATAGATCGAGGCATGGGTTCTCAATCGAATGTATTATAATAGTGCAGGATAGCATAACGAATATATTTTTAATTTATTGTAAGTAGTGAACAAATGAATATATATATATATTCAACCAATCTACTTATCCGAATTATTTGTATGATCCAATAGAAATGAACATGGAGTCACACTCGACAAAACAGTGCTAAGGGTTAATATAACATATGTTCATTTTAGCATCAAGTTTTCTATACCTCATCAATTGAGGGTGATTTTTTTGTACTACGTCTTGTATTTAGTTTATTACGTCTATACTTAATCTACGGTTAGTACTTAGCTAATAACATAATAATTTTAACTTTAGCTTAATAGCTTTATTGAACCGTCTTACAGTAAAGAGAAAAAATGCTTAAAAAAGAAGAATCGAAAAAACAAGGCATGTGCGTAGAATTAATTTCCGATGTCGAATCGTAGCACCTGACAAACCCTAACGGCGAACCATGTCACCGTTCGATTATGCACGAACCAAGGAAGATGAGAGGAGACGCAATAACACGATATCCTTCGAATAAGGAAATCAAGAGGAAAAAAAAGGGGGAAAGACATGCGAGAACATCTAGCCAGGTGGCCGAAACCACCTGCCTTTCGGAATGGCTCGCCTAACTAAAGCGTATCAAGTTCATCGAGGCTGCTTGATATTCGGAAGATTCTTAGAAAATTAAGCAAAACCCTGAACCCTTTATGCGACCAACCTTCGATATTCCACGTGCAAGTAAACAACTTGCGAGTTCTTTCGAAAATTATGTTCCTGGACCAAGATGCACGATCTTGTTCTCGTGTTTCTTCGTTTTCGTCCTTCAAGAGCAACTGAGATTATTGTAAAATTTGAATCGAATTCGGAATTATACTTTTGGTATACTTCATACTAAGTTTCATCTTCCTTTTGCTCGTTGTTTTCATTTTTAACTCTTCACTTTCATTTTCATTTTTGTATTTCTGTGCATTATCTTCGTGTTTATTCTTAACTTTTGCATCATCTTCTTTTACTTCGTTTATAATATCGTCTTCATCGTCATCGTCACCAAGTCCGTCATCTTCCACATCATCGACTCCCAAATCTATTATCTTCAGCATCATCTTCACTTTCAGCTTCATCATTTTTTAAATAATTTTCAACCTCGTATTTACTATTGACATCACAATTTTCGTCATCTTTATCATCTTCATTCACATTTTCCCGTTCAACTACATTTTCATCTTCACTTTAACTGCTTCTTTATTTTCATCTTCGTCGACTTCACCTTCGTCATCTCCAACTTCATCTTCATCTTCTTCCTCGTCTTTTTCATCTTTGATTTCAACTTCAGTTTAGCTTCAGCTTCGTCTTCTAGATCGTTCTCGCTTTGATCTTCGTCTTGACCTTCATAAACATCTTCGTATCCATCTTCATCTTCATAAACAGCTTCTTCGTCAGCTTCGTCCTCATAATCTGCTTCTTTATCGCCCACGTTTTCGTAATCTGCTTCTGTATAGTCTTCGTCTTCACGACGTTCTTCGTGGATACAAAGGGGA
This sequence comes from Coelioxys conoideus, assembly GCA_947623535.1. Taxonomy (NCBI): domain Eukaryota; kingdom Metazoa; phylum Arthropoda; class Insecta; order Hymenoptera; family Megachilidae; genus Coelioxys; species Coelioxys conoideus. The sequence continues at coordinate 9,255,613 of OX392449.1, read as the reverse complement.
CAAGGTTCGTATAGATATTCGAATTGTCAAAACAAACAGAAATAGTTTTCATTTTCATCGGAAAGATTAAGTTTCCTGTCGGATACACGTTGCATGAGAAGTCGAAGATTTGCAACCTGCCAAATATAGCGTCCTGTGAATGGTTACAGGTATCCCGGGCCAAATATACATACATCCTAGATGTGCTGTGTGCAGAGGCCAACGACCGAGTCGTGTGTGCGTGTGTGGGCGTTTTGCGTACCGTGTTCGCGGCTTATGCCACCGCTGATGCCAACAGCTCATAACCAAGACCCGGAAACATGTGCCTGGAATTCTCGCATCCTTTGTGCGGATCGACGCAGCGAAAATAGTACGCGAATGTGTTTTCGTCTAGCTATTTTCCGAAACGATCCAGCAGGGTTACGTACTGACCGTAATAACATTGTTTTTCTCCGACGAAACCAGATTCTTTTTGTCTCGAGTTTTATAGCAGTCGAGTTTTATAGCAACGATAGGGGCAGGATTCGAGATATTAAATCATATTTTATAATACATAATATTGCGTTTTCGAGTTTCCAGATCTTTAACCTTCGAAATTGTCGGTGGTTCGGATTCAGGAATTTTTGTGCAGCGAAAGTTTAGAAATTCGGATTTTTAGGATCGTAGTTTCTTTGCCACTCGAAACTGCAAACTCATTTTGTACAACTTACGAGCTTTTTGTATTTATAGATTCTGAGGTCTTGAAAGGGGTAATTGTCTGATTGCTAATTACCCGAGTTCTACCACTTGTAGTTCTACGAATTGTCGACTTTCTAAATTTTTACATTCCTAAATCCTCAAATTCCACCATTTCTAATTTTGTGCGTTTCCAACTTTTTAAATATTGATATCAAATTTCTTAAATTCTGTAATTTCGGATTATCAGTATTTACAAATTTCACCATCTTCGATTTTCGAATTTAGGAAACTTTAAAATACCACAAGTTTCTGATGCTCAAGTCTTCGAATTTGGAACAGGTTCAAATTTCTGAATTCTCGAATTTCAAATTTCTAAATTCTCGAGTTTCAAAAATTAAAATTTCTGAATTATCAACATTCAAAATTCCTAAATCCTCGGTCTCTCAAAATTAAAGTTTCTGAATTTTTAACATACAAAATTCCAAAATCCTCAATCCCTCGAACTTCAAATTGCTGAATGATCAACTCTAAAAATTCCTAAATTCTCCGCCTTTCAAATCTCAAAATCCCTGCATTCTCGATCACACGAATGTCCACTTTGCCGCATCGTTCGATCACCCGAGCATCAAAATACCAAACTTAAATGAGCGAAAGTAAAAATTTAGAACATCGAAAACGTCGAATTTCCCGGCAGCCAAAGATCGACGAAAACGAATACGATTATTATTAATGCGGCAATATCAATCGTTGTCGCGACGATTGAAAGGACCGGCCGGACAATGATGATAAAGTAAATAGACGTAGACAATCGTCGAAAGGAGTCGCTTAATGAAATCCATTAGCCTGAGAATGAGAAATTAATTCAGGATGTCTATAGCCTTCTGGTCGACGGAGAAACTTGCAAAATAACACGCGCGCACAGTTACGCAACGGAGCAATGCACTCTTCGCGGGCAATCTATTCATACTCCAAGGCCAGCTGGTAAACAGTTTTATGGGCTAGGGTTTTTCGGTTTCCTACGATGGTCATCGTTTCCTCCTCTATCGCACGCGATCTTTCTATTACTCCGCGCACGTCTAACGTTGCTATACGCAGAGAACCCGGAAGCGGCATAAATTAGGCGTCTTATTCCTGTTCCACTGAAAATGACACCGATTCTTATCGGGACATTGATTCACCTTGCCATGGAATCGGTAAACGCGTGCTTCCCGAAATACTGCCACCGAAAATTAAGCTGTTCCATATCGAATGAAGGGTTTCGAAACGTGGAAAACCATTGGAATATAAGATTAATTGTAATTAAATAACTCGGATTATTACGTTGTAACAAGATTTTATTTTGAAAGCTCTGAAGGAAGTAATTTATTGTTTTATTTCTTAACTCGATATAAATAAAAACTTTGTTTTGTTTAATAACAGTGTCTCGCATTGCCGTAATTCATTTTTGTAAATCATTAATAATTTAACAAAAACGAGCAGCATCATATATTTCGTGATAATTTGAAGATAGACGAGAATGCTTGTACGAAGGTTGATATTCGAACGACGATATACTTCTAAAAGGGATTGTACAATATACAAAATATTTTTAAATTGCTGTATATATTGTATATGGAGAATATGAGAGGATAACGTGTACTTCACTGAAATATGGTATTTGAAAATTTTGCAAGAAAATATAAAAGATAGAGTAAGTAAATTGGGTCAACCAGAAAATTTGATTACATATAATATCAATTAAATGATATGTTTCTAATTAAAAAGGACATAGACTGTACAATATACAAAATATTTTTAAATTTCCGTATGTATTGTGTATGTGAAATGTGAGAGGATAACGTGCACTTCACTGAAATAAGATGTTTGAAAATTGTGCAAGAAAATGTAGAACATAGAGTACCTAAATTTGGTGAACCAAAAAATTTGATTAAATGTAGTATATTCAATTTTATTAAAATATTATGAAAACTGTACAGTCTGTGTTTCTCTCAATTAGAAATATATCGTTCGAATACTTTTTCGTGAGTCTGTGTATGTTACCAAATTTTCAAGTAACTATGTACGCGATACAGTTGACAGAGATAAGGTAAAGAACGATAACGTGGAAGTCACGAATATAAAATACCGAGTACGCTACATCGCGCGTTCGCGTTTTAACGAGCATAAATTCCACGATATTCCCTCGTTTTATATGTGTTTTTACGAGAGATGATACAAGGATAAAATTGCAATATTATCTTCATCCGATTGAAATTTATACGTGAATGAAAGGTTTCGTGACACGAAATTTTCATTATTTGTTTATAATTAACGCGGGAGATTAGTCTCGTTATCCCGAAAATTCGTCGTGTCAGTTATTAAGGTGTTAAGAGACTGCTCGACAATTGTACGTGGACGAATCTTAGGCTAACATCGCGCGATAACGATGACTACAAACGTTATCTTACGGTTGTTAGACGCGGTTACATTAGACAAAGCAGTATAACTGTAACTGTGGAAACAGTTCATAATTCAAACGCGGGACGCTGTTAATTTACACTGTCAACGTTTAAATTATTTCGATCAATCCTACTCTACCTCGACGCGGAATCGAGCAATGGAATCAGAAGGAAACGTTTACATTCCAGTTAGCTGCTACAAAGCAACTCCATTCACCGATGATTAGTTGCCCCAAACAATTACGTGCTTCTTCATAGTCATCCTGAAATATGATCGTTCTACCTTCATGTAGAAATTGGGAGACGTAAAAACGGAGAGGTTTGAAAATATTTATTTTTTCAATGATATATCGAGAATTTTGTGTTAGACATTTATCGCCGAATGACCTATCGAGTTTTTAAGTGCATAGCAAATATTTACTGGAAATTTATTAATACATTTGCTCTAACTCGCTTTTATTTAGTCGCTTTTATTTTCCATAGCAATATTTTATAAATTACATTTATCATATCATACATGCCGTTTCCGAATTTAAATATTTAAACTTAAATTCTGCTCCCAAATACGTGCCGTGTGTTTGGGTAACCTAAATAAATTATCGTATCGTGTAGAGAATTATCATGTTTTTAATGAAATCGCTGCGATTAAAAGTACATATGTATTTACAAAGTTATAAAATCTGTAATTGAGAGTAATGACTGATACGTGTAAATAAATAAAAAGGAACAGAATTAATTTTCGGAGAAGAAAGACATTACAGTTCAACTACATTTATTGATATAAGATTACTAAACTTGTAACAACTACAGACAATTGCGATAACACTTTGATTTACATTCATGTACATGCTGCTTCATATAATCAACATTTTCAAAAAAATGGTACTTATGTCTCCTCTTTTGTTATACTCAAAATATCTCATTAAGAGGACAATCTTTCAAAATGGTAAATAAAATATTTAACCATTTTAATAGATACTTAAAATATTTATATATTTAACTAGATACTTAATAAAACATTTAAATAAGAATCATAAATAAATTAAATACTTAACCAGATACTTAACAAGTAATATACTTAAACAAATTTTTAGTGAACAAGATACTAATCTAGATACTTAGCAAATAAAATACCTAACCAGATTCTTGGTGAATAAAATACTAAATTAGATACTTAGTAAATAAAGTACTAAGTTAGATACTTATTAAATAATTATATCAAATCAGATTCTTAGCGAATAAAATAGTAAACTAGATACTTAGCAAATAAAATACCTAAACAGAGTCTTAGTGAATAAAATACTGAACCAAATACTTAGCAAATAAAATACCTAACCGGCTTCATAGTAAATAAAATCCTCTAGATACTTAGTAGATAAGATACATAACTAAAAGCGAGTAAATGAATTACTATTAAGTAGAACGTTCAGAGAATCTCGAAGCATTTGAACGAGAGGAAGAGTCAGTGGCGTGACCGGTGGATGTACGTAACGAATACGCAACGTTGGATAACGTAAATGTATTAAGAAGCGACAATAAGTAACCCTTTGAATGGGGAGACAATGGTGTCCATCTATCACGTGCATGGTCCGGGCAGAGGTTCGTGTCCTTTGTTCGGTATCGATTGTACATCGGCGATACGCAGTTGAAATCGCGTTCTAAGCCCGGGCCGCAAGATAAGGAGAGCGAAATTCTAGCGAAACGAGCACCGTGTAGCGACAAAGAAAGGAGCCAAGGGGGCGAAAACGACGGTCAATGGCCTGACAAGGTCGACGATGCAAAGTGCGAGGAGCTGGTTCCCCTCCGTCGAATGAATTTTGCTGCGAGATTCCTACGGGCACACACGCGGTGCGATCAACACATTGCACGCGCGTGCTAGAGCTCGTTTTAGAGCTCTCGAGCGGGCCAATCGGCACGGTCGGCTTCCTTTGGTTCCGGCCAATGGCCGCGTGGGACCAAGGTCGAGCAGTTCGCACATGTTTTCTCGCGGCTACATACGGCGTACGTACGCTGCACGATGACAATCATTCAGCACATACACGGACGAACAGAGAGAGAGAGAGAGAGGAACGAGAGATAATGGTGGGGGCGGTAGCCGTGAGCTTTGATACTTTGTCGCCCGGATCGAAAAATCATGATCGCGTGTAACCGTGCAATCGCACGTGGCTGCACGTGTGGACCCTTCGAGATTTGCCCGGACAAATACCCCTTTTCCTCTGGAACACCTTGAAATCTTTACGGACGCGTGATTACGTCATTGTAATCGCCTCGAACGACGGGAGTAGTGCCAAGTGCAAGTGCGAGCCACTGACGGATTCGGGAGTCTAGGGACCCTGTACTCGCGGGGACGGTTCTTGGAGCCTCGTTAAATAATGTTGTGCGATTGAACAATCGATCAAAGAGTGATTCTACTCTCGTTGTTTTAAACGATGGTAATATTGGTTAGTGTAGATTGAAATCACTGACGGATTCGGAGATCTAGGGACCCTGTACTCGCGAAGACAGTTCTGGGATCCTTGTTAATTAATTTTACAAGATTTGTGAATCGATTAATATGTGATTCTCCTTTATTGTTTTAAATGATGGCATTATTATTAAATGCAAATTGGGGTCACTGGTGTATTCTGCGATCTAGGGATCCTGTATTCGCGAAGACTCGCGAGGTCGGTTCTTGGGACTATGTCAAATAAATTTGTTCGATCGAACAAGCGATCAAAGAATGATTCTGCTCTCGTTGTTTTGAACGATGGTAATATTGATTAGTGTAAATTGGAGTCACTGGTGAATTCGGCGTTCTAGGGACCCTGTATTCGCGAAGACGGTTCCTGGACCTCGTTAAATAATTTTGTTCGATCGAAGAATCGATCGATGAGTGATTCCACTCTTGTCGTTTTAAACGACGTGAATATTGACAACTGTAAATTGAACTAATTTGTACATTTAGCGATCGAGGGACACTGTATTCGCGAAGATCATTCTTGGGTCCCTGTTAATTAATTTTATAAGTTTTGTGGATCGATTAATTCATGGTTCCACCTTTATCGTTTCAAATGATTATATTACTATTAAATACAAATTGCAGTCACTGGTGGATTTAGCAATAAACTCCGTTGTATTCACCAAAAAAAATTCTTGCGCTTCTGTTAAACATTTTTATACTTATAGTAACAAATGAGAGAATACAAATTATATACCGACCAGATGGTATTAAATTACGTATTACATCGTCGTGTTGAGTTCTTGTCTTTCGAAGTTGATTTTACATTAACGCGCGAAGTAACATAATGGTCGTTGATGACTGATGCTTCGAATTCTATTTGCAGTTGCCGTGTGAAGATTTAACTGTTTAAGCCTAACAAAATCAGCTATTAGTTACCGACGAGAATTCGTACGGTTTTCGTGTCATAGATAAAACAAAATTTATTACTTCATCGCTGCGACACAGATAAACCAGCGCTGTGTATATTCGCTAGAAAAAAAGTGTTCAAGTAAAGCGAGTTTTAAACTTTCATGAATTACGTAATTCCTAGATTTCTATGCTTCTCTATCCTAATATTCGTGTACGCTTTTGTGGCTACATTACTAGCTTCTTTCGTTACAATGTTCTTGCAAGCCCTACATCTTCAGAAACTTTGGTTTCGGTAACTAAATTATTGCACATTGTAATGTTTAAATTACAAGCTGAAATATCCAAATTATCAGATATTGTAATATCTACATTAGTAAATAGTAGATTTCAATATCTCTAGATCCACAGAAATTAATAACTCCAGACCCTGATATCCCTGCAAACCTAGAATGCTAGATTTGGTATTCTAATATCCCAAAATTACAATATTCCAAGATTCCAATGTCCCAAGATCACAATATTTCAAAATCCCAAGATCCCAAGACCCCAACATCTTAAAACCTCAACGTGTCCAAATTCCAATATCCCCAAATCCCAATATCCCCAAATCCCAACATCGCCAAATCCCAACATCCGCAAATCCCAATATCCCCAAATCCCAATATCCCCAAATCCCAATATCCCCAAATTCCAATATCCCCAAATCCCAATATCCCCAAATCCCAATATCCCCAAATCCCAATATCCCCAAATCCCAATATCCCCAAATCCCAATATCCTCAAATCCAAACATCTTCCAATCGCAACGCCCCAACTCCATATTCCAACCTTCCACTTATCCTATATCCCTAGATGCCGATATTCCTCAAATCCTAAATCCATAGATTCCCCTATCCCTATATCCCAATATCTCAAGTATCAATAACAATCACCAGAAACGAAGAACGAAACATCCAACAAAGTCTTCTACATTGCGATAATTGGTATCCCCCAAACACTCGATTGGTAAACAAGAGGAAAACGCAGAAAGAAGAAGAAGAAACACCGAGCGCAAATTTGGTTCCGCGGCTGTATACAGAGAGAGATATATATCGCAGCTTCGTGGTTATATTTACAACACGTTGCGTCTGTTCCAACAAAGCCCGTAAATGCACGCACGAGCCTGCTAAGCCAACTGGTTGTGTAATCGTGTCATTGACCCACTTAGCCGTCTCGATGATTAACTCTCGATTCGAGAAAATTATCAGTAAATGGGCACCACCTGCATTCGTGTACAATTTACACGCATGTAAGTACGTACGTTCGAATATATTAATTTTAGTCCCCGCGTACATTTGTACATACAAACGCGCCGCTATCTGGATAGTACAGGGGAACGCATAATATTATCGATCCGCGTTCGATACCACATGGTATTTAATACCTTTAGTAATCTGATAACGAACAACGCCGCTATCAACAACGTGGCGTTTCGCAACACTCTTGCGTTTGCCTTGTAATACTAACGAATACGAGGCCTTGAAAACGCTCGTAGTTCCACGCGTTTCACGCTCGTTTTTCCATTCTCGATGCTGAATCGATTACGATCGAACTGATACCGGCTAAAGAAACCGTGTCTTCTTGTGCCGAGGCAAACAATTAACGGGGCACCTTCATGTAGAACGCCGAAATTAAGCCGATTTTCAATAATTTTTTTGAAGGATAAGAATTTGCGACTTACCGGCTAGTCTGCGATTATTTCAATGGTTTTCGTATATACCATTATTTTAAAAATTCTGCGTAAATACTTCTTCCGGAACATCCGACTTCACCTCATTACAGATACAGAAGCACTTCAAACAGGGATAATAAAGAAACAAACTTTTTACAACAATAGCATTGCACTTTACTCCAAATACCAATGCGTTTCGTATTTTATAGGTTTTAAAGTAACATTTTAAATAAAAAAAAAATGCCTTTTCTGATTCCATCTACATGGACGTCCCCCTTAAGCTCCACGAAGTTTGTACGGGCTATCGAGCTACTACGAGAGAGATCGTACTTTTTTTCCTTTGTTTTTATCAATTTCCGACATTGTTGCGTATCAATAACGTTCGGTTTCGATGTACCCAATTATCGTATCGTAATTTATGTAACCAATTACCGTTCGCCGCAACGAATTTATCGCGCGAGACGCGACGAACTCGTGTTTTAAGAATTTAACGGCGGTTCAATTGCTTCTTGAACGATATCGCTCGACAAATTTCGAAACACGCCGATTAACATAAAGGTACGGGCCGTTTAGCGTCGAATTGAAGCTCGAAATTTGGTAATTTCTTCATTAACATTCTAAATACAAAATGGCTGCCCGTCAGTTACATCAATTAATGGATTCCCGTGACGATATTCACGGGAATATTCGATACATCGAAGGTTACGGGAATATTCGGAGAAAGTATGCCCGATGAACACGTTAGTTCGACTAACGCCTATTGACGACACTCCTAATCAAATCGTATTAGACTTCGAGCTTCGATTCGATGTGCTACAACATGTTTTACGATACTTTTATGCCATCGAATTGTGTCAGACTTCGTAAGCACCGACTTCATACGTGTATCGAAAACCTGTGCCACGATGCTGAAGTTTGTTGCGATAAACGATCAATCATCTTGACGTGAGATTACTTCTCTGAACTCTAGTAGTTATTCATAGTCCCATGGTTATATTATGGTTGTCATATGTGGTCACATAGCCGGTATAGCCATATCACACACTCATATATGGTCACATCGTTAGTATTGTCATAATATGATAGACATGTGTGTTCACATAGGCAATAATTCATATTATAAATATCCTATATGGTCACATAGTTAATGTAGTCAAATTATGATAATCATATGTAGTCACATAGAAAATGAGGCAATATTGTATATTGCCATATGCGGCCACATGGGCCATATAGCCATGTTATAAGCAATCTTATATGGTCACATATGCAAAATAATCATGTTATAAGCAATCATATATGGTCACATATGCAAAATAATCATGTTATAAGCAATCATATATGGTCACATGGACAATATAATCATATTATAAGCAGTCATACATAGTCACATGGGCAATGTAGTCATGTTATAAGCAGTCATATATGGTCACATGAACAATATAACCATTTTATGAACAGTCTATGTGGTCACATGAGCAATATAACCATTTTATGAACAGTCATATGTGATCACATGGGCAATATATCAATGTTATAAGGGATCATATATGATCACATGGGCAATATATCAATGTTATAAGGGATCATATATGATCACATGGGCAATATCGTCTTGTTATAAGTAGTCACACATGGTCACATAGGTAACATAATCATATTACATGAGTCATACATTGTCGTGTTACAATAGTCGTGTGTAGTCGTGTATCAAAAAAGTTGTATATCAATACAGTCAGAGAGACAATAGCGGCATTCAGCAAACTATGCCGCGATGGCTTTGTGTCAGCGAACCACGTAAGGCCGTCTATCCTTCATTTGATATGCAACAATCTAAGAACTATGACACAGGCCGTTTCACAAACGAGCGCTATCCAGTGAGCTGAATGATTAATCATATTTTTCTCGAGAGGCGCAAGGTCAACGAGAGAAACTGGCAAGCTCATTTTGCATTTGGCCCGTCCCAAAAAATGAGTCCACGTTGTTCCGGTTAAACGTCTTCCAGCTTGGGCATCGCGACCATGTAATTGCGTGGTTACGGTACTTTTTCTCTTTCCCCGACGTTAGAACTTCACTATATTCCACGAATTTGTCGTCTTTCAAAGTCAAGCTCCGATGCTGTCGCAAACACGACGAACGTTTCTGGTTATGAACGTCACGTTTCTAACAGAAATGGCAGCTGGCTAAGGAGGAGCTCGTAACCGGACCGAGAAACCTTCGAACAGCGCGAACAGCAAATAGATCAACCGAACAATCTCGAAATAAAGTCCGGATCTCGTATTTCACCTATTACGATGCTAGGATCAGGGCCAAAGATTATGCAAGCCATAAGGGCGTCGACCATAGGGGCGCCTTCGACGGACGAATTTATCGGTTTTCGCCGACGAGGGAAAAGCACCGAACACGCGACAAATGCTTTTATTAACCCATTAACTGCTAAATTTTTATCCCCATTTTACCACGTGGTTTGCAAATTTATGTGTCACGCATTCGTACGTGAGTTACGTAATTGTCATCGAAACAGAAAATAATTTGAAAATTATAATAATCAGTAGCGGACAAAAGTTTAAGACGATGATTTGATTTGAAATATTATAAGAACTTCGTTTCTTTTTTGGTAATTTCGCTACTGAGCAAAATATCAAAATGAAATTTTTTTTATAAGTGTATAAATAAATGTCTAATTAGTTAACACCGAAAGTAGAACACTATTTATGGTTTTTAGGAACAGTAAATCAATTATTCATTTTTTCCATTTAATCTTAAACTTTTGTCCGCTACTGTAAGTGTTTACATATTTCATCTGACGTAATCCAATTGCAAGTTACAAGAAAAATATATATATTGAAATCCCCGTATGAGGATCACAAATGAGTTAACTTTTACAGGACAAAAATGAGCAAGAAATAATTAATACTCTGCCTCGAAGTCCTCGTTAACTGGTTTCCGAGATGAATTATAGACTTTTATCGACACTTTCGAGTATACGGAAATCATGGTTCAGGAACTAGAGTATGCCACCTGTTCCACGGTACAACACCGTATTTATATTTTTACATTTATTTTTCTGTTCATTTTATCAAATTTCTTGCATTCCTTTAAGCTTGCATAACACCTTCGATCTATTTTTCTTCCCGTATCTGTCGAGACAGTTATTAATCTGATTTCACGGTAGAGATAAACGAGTCTGGTTAATTAGAGAGTCATGATAGGAGAAAGAGAGAAAAAAGGTATTTACGATGTTTGCCGAATCAGACGCACGATATTCGAATCCGAATCGGTGAGAGGATAGAATACGGAGTCAATGGCCGGCATCCTGTTGCATCAGAAGAATAACCTTGACTCTAAGAAGTATACTTTGCCTGACTGAGTTCACGAGTTTACGAGTCAAGTACGTTCACTCCCCATTTCTCGGTCATCCCCCTTATATCGGTCGTGCATCGAGCTTCTCAAATTGTCTTTGTGCTCCACTTTACCATCCGCAATTTTCTAAATACCTTCTTAACATACGCTTCTCTTTTAATTTGACCTTAAGTGTGCTTAAAAGTAATTGGTTAATTTGTAATTTGTGTATCTGCATCTCTAAAAATCATTCCTTTAACTAAATACATATTTCACATCTACGATCTCTTAATTTTGTCCTTAACACTGTTTTAAAGTACTTGGTAAGTTTGTAATTTGTATATCTGCATCTCTAAAAAATTATTCCTTTAACTAAATACATTTTTCACATCTACTTCTTCTTTATTTTGTCCTTAACTCTGTTTTAAAGTAATTAGTAAATTTGTAATTGGTCTATCTATATCTCTAAAAATCATTCCTTTAACTAAATACATATTTCACATTTACTCTCACTTAATTTTGTCCTTAACACTGCTTTAAAGTAATTGGTAAATTTGTAATTTGTATATCTGCATCTCTAAAAATTATTCCTTTAACTAAATACATTTTTCACATCTACTTCTTTTTTATTTTGTCCTTAACCCTGTTTTAAAGTAATTAGTAAATTTGTAATTTGTCTATCTATATCTCTAAAAATCATTCCTTTAACTAAATACATATTTCACATCTACGATCTCTTAATTTTGTCCTTAACACTGTTTTAAAGTACTTGGTAAGTTTGTAATTTGTATATCTGCATCGCTAAAAAATTATTCCTTTAACTAAATACATTTTTCACATCTACTTCTTCTTTATTTTGTCCTTAACTCTGTTTTAAAGTAATTAGTAAATTTGTAATTTGTATATCTGAATCTCTAAAAATCGTTCCTTTAACTGAACATTCTCTGTAATATTCATTTCTCTTTTACGTTGATCTTAACTCTTCTCAGAAATAACTGTCACATGTAAAATTTGTATATTTCTAAAAATTGTTCCTTTAGCTAAATACCTCCTTAATATACACTTCCTATTTATTTCGTCCTTAACGCTGCTTAAAGGTAATTGGTAAATTTTTAATTTGTTTATCTGGATCTCTAAAAATTGTTCCTATTTCTGAACAGCTTTGTAACATTCACTTCCACTACACGTTGACCTTAACTCTTCTCAGAAATAACTGTTACACGCGAAATTTGTATATTTCTAAAAATTGTTCTTCTAGCTAAATACCTTTCTAACATACACTTCCTATTTACTTTGTCCTTAACGCTGCTTAAAATTAAATGATAAATTTGTAATTTGTATATCTGCATCTTTAAAAATCGTTCCTTTTACTGAAAATCTTTCTATTCCCTCTTTATTTTGACCTTACTTTTATTAAAAAATAATTCCTACAGTTATGAGACGTGCATCTATGCTTGTAGAAATAGAAATTTCAACTTTCCAGTGTTTTGTTACAAATTTTGTGGCAATGTTTGAATTGGACACGAGCAAGAGATATTGATCGCGAATATAAGTAGCGAAGAGTGCTTCTTTTACATTTTTGAATCGTCGTTGGAAATTCAAATAACGGAAGTGTACCTGTGCTCGTACGTTCCTCTTATCGACTAGATAACGCGTATGACATTTTATTTACGCGTGCGGTTGGAGGCCGAATCCCGTTTACGTTACGATCAATGAACGATAACTTGTACCGTACAAACTGCCTCGATTTTGCATGAATTACCGGAAACTCGTGCTGTACGATTTTATTTTTGCGCCGATAAAATAGACAATCGTGATTCCTCGTGTTACGATATTTGTACGAACAGTAACAACGCGAGGTGGAGCAGGTTTTTTGGTATTGTTGCCGTTTTATAAATTAATTAAAAAAGTATTTTGTTATAGGTATAAATGAAAATTAGATATTCGGTATTGGATAGTGATAATTTATACTTTGGTTGTTTACTTTGATTTCTTATTTATTTCAACGAACTATGCACTTTTCATTAGAAATATTAACGAAATGTTTACGGTGTTCTTTTGAAATTTTAAATTGATATGCTATATGTACTATTGTGTAGCACTTTTGTGTCATGGAATTGTATTAGACTTTCTATGTTTCGAAATCCGCCATTTGATGTGCAACAGCTCGAGTAGAATGGTACGGCTTATTACACACGTCTGTTACCACTGCGTTGCAATCTACGCGTTAGTTAACCAAACACATGATGTAATATGAGGTCGTTAAGTTTGACATTTACAAATTTGGAGATATTAAACTTTCGAACATTCGAAATTACAAATCTACTAATGTGTAGATTTACAAATTACGAATTCACAAATTTACAAATTCACATGTTCACAAATTTACAAATTTACAAATTTACAAATTTACAGATTTACAGATTTACAGATTTACAGATTTACAAATTTACAAATACTAAGAACATTGTCAATTTGCAAAATTAGACATTTAAAAATCTAAAACTTGGAAATACTAAATCATTGAATCTAAAAATTTTTAAATTTGCAAAGTTGAAAATATAGACAGTTAATAATTTGAAAATGTAGAAATCTACGAATCTAGAAACCGCACATTTGAAATCTAGAAATGTAGAAATCTCAAATTTTGAACCTAAAAATTTAGAAATCTCAAATTTGAAATCTAGAAATGTAGAAATTTCAAATTTTGAACCTAAAAATTTAGAAATCTCAAATTTGGAATCTAAATATTTAGAAATCTCGAATTTGGAACCAAAAAATTTAGAAATTTTAAATGTGAAACCAAAAAATTTAGAAATCTCAAATTTGGAACCTAAATATTTAGAAATCTCAAATTTGGAACCTAAATATTCAGAAATCTCAAATTTGGAACCTAAAAATTAAGAAATCTTAAATTTGAAGCTAGAAATAAAAAAATTTAGAAGTACCTAACCTGTAATTGCAATAAAAATTTGTAAATTCGTCCAAGCTGAAAACGAAAAGACATACTAGCATACGAATCATTCTCCGTTATCTTATATCATGTAAATTAGATCATGCTTATAACGACGTTCGCCCGTCGTGAAACTAAGATATAACCTGACGGTATGCTTTATGAACGATGTGAAACGTAATATTTCACAACGTGCGGGATACAATTGATAATTAGCTGCGTGTGCATGTAAATACACGTCTACCACGCATCCGTGTTTCCGTGGCCTGCGTTCTGGTTGCAACACACAAAAGTGTTGAGCCACTGACACGACCTAATTTCCTGCCTGTGCCCGACCCTTTTCATTCACCCAGATATCGTCCACTCGGAAATTGGGCCTCTAACCATACTTTTATCACGTTGCACCGAACACAGTGACCCACTGAACACGATTGATCTCGATAAATAAACATTACGTGTCTACATTAGCCTGCTCGAGGATCCTAACATACAGGCAAAAAATTAACTGTACATTATTTCGTACTATCGTTTCGTCTCGAAATAATTTAATACGAATTTATTTAAGAAACATATTTAATACGAATTTATTTAAGACAGTCATTAATTGATACGTAATTTATTCAAAATTAATAGTATTCAGACAGTTCATTAACAAGTTCATTCAAGACCTTTAATAAAATCAGCAATGATATATTATTATATAAATAAAAATATTGTATACGATGTTATTATATAAATATCATTATTAAATTGTATTAGAGTATTTATATTGTTAAGTGTAATAAATAGTACATATAGGTTGTAAAAATAGTATAATACATCTGTGAAACATTACATACATTGATGTTACAGATTCGTACAGATTTTCGACATACGTTCGGGCATTTTCAGCATTAGTATAATTTCGATGCAAACTTGCACGATATTTCCATTCGTAACAAATTTTAACAAAAAATTCGTTAAAATTTGTGTTTGAAAAAGAAGCATTTTCGAATTCGTTGAAAACGTGAAATTATAGAAAACTTGAATGGTCGATATAAATACGTGGCGCACAAAGTGTGTAAGTGGATGTCGATATCGATTCAGTGTCGGTTAGTTGCATAACGCACGAAGACGAAAGATAACGAGGCGAGTACATAAATCTCTCGCCGTAAGAAATTGTGTCGCGCACCGAGTCGTAACACGTGTATCCGCGATACGAAAATATTCGAAGCTAAAAATCGGGGAGAAAAAGGAATTACACACGCGTTACGAATGGAAAATCGCGCGCGTTATCGGCGCACGAGAAAGCGTGCTCTCGCGGATGCGAGCGTGCGCACACGCGCGGCTCCGCTCTGTTATGTGTGCGTGAACGTTACACAAGATTAAACCGAGTGTGCAAGCGACACGTGGAACGTTAGACTAGAAATATTCGTATACCGTTTGCTGGCATTCGAACGGAACTATCCCGGACACTGTTCCCAGATGCGAAAGACGCTTTCGTGACCGCGCGACAAAAATTCATTCTCATACGACCCAAATATTCGAACGACGAGCCAACTTTCTGCAAACCTGCATGGGAACCGACCGTATTACCTTGCAGTGAAAACAGAACATTTTTCGAGTCACGATTAACATTGGCTAAAAAATTAGCGCAGCTGCTATCGCACTTAACAAAATGATAACAAAAATGAGAAAAACAGGACAACAAAATAGTAAAGTAACAAAAATGAGAACAACAGGATAACGAAATAGTAAAATAACAAAAATGATAGAATAACCAAAATAAAATAGAGTTACCGTGATATGATAAAACGGTAAAGTGATCAAAATTGTGGGATAATACAAAGATATGATGTCAAAGTAGTCAAATGATACCTTGGTAGAATATTAAGACAATAACGTGTTCACAGAAATATCATCTGACTTTCTAAAAGTACATACAAACACTATCCTCTTACATAAAGTCTATATGATCTAATCTAAATCACCGAAGACATTAAAATAATAACATACCCCATTGTCCCGAGTCAATTTCTGAAACCTGCTCATTAGAAATGACACACTTACATGGTCTCATCATACACCCGCATCCATTATTAAAAACAACTAAAACAAAGAGTTTAAGTGTACTATTCATACGCATTTCTGTCCTTCCTAAAAATCATGTGTCGAATATTATATATCATACATCATACATCATACGTCCTACATCATATATGACATATTATATACCATATATCGTTCGAAAGTCCATAACGCATAGAAGAATGCAGTATATGGGAACATAATCGAATGAGGCTAATTCGTGGAGGTAAGATCGAATAAACCATACCGCAGGCTATTTAAAACGTTCTAACTTTCATAGAAGATTCCTGCACGAAGTCGCTTGCAAGCTTAGAAGATACATCATACATGGCATCCCACGCACATATACCCACACGCGGACGCACACACGCGTACAGGAATCGTGCTCTGCGTGCCAGTGCGTATACCACGTGCCGACATGGTCGAGCAGTGTGCATCACCTATACGGTTCGAGAAGACCGTGAAGAAGACTGTTAGATCTAACTGTAACCCAGGCCTACTTTCGGCTTCCTTTGGGCCTTCAAACGATTACGTACATACATACATACATATATACATATACATTCCCCGGTTGCGTATGGCGGCAGGATCGTGTTAGCATCCACACACGTACGTTCACGAAAGCGCACGTTGCTCAACCATGATTCTCTTTGGAGCGTATGCGTTACCCAGGTCTCCCTCTATTTCCTACCAAACTCCGTCGTCCTTGAACCCTTCCCACTTACCGACCTTCCTTTTAGGTTCTCACCCTCTAACGTACACGAGAAGAAACGACCACCACTTCCATCGGCGACAAAGCATCGTGTTACTCTCCCTGTTTCTCGCCCATCGGTCGCTTCAACAGCGACTTTCGCTCTTCCGAAATGAACCACGGCCTTCGGTATTTCGGCGGTGCCGGGAAACTTTTCCTTTCCCTTCGCCAAACAAATTGTTCCGACGATGGATTTCGTGAAATCGGGACACGCGTGATATGCGTGTGCCCGCGTGCGAGCGCGACCACGCACATGTGCGAGCGTGTGTGTGTCTCGCCTTGGAGAAAGCGTTAGAAGGAGGATCGTGTTGGCGAGGAAACGGCGCTCTCGAGGTTAAAAGTGGGAGAGCAACATTTTGGGAAGGCTCGTTGCACGCGCGAACCGCCAAATTCGTATCACGTCCGTAGAAACATAAGAGAGTAGCGTTTCGGAAGTGTCCTCTTCTGATGCTTCTTTTCGGGGGCCACCTAGGGTTATCGCAAATCGCGTGGTGGACTTTAGATATCTAACGAGACGAAGGCCATCGACGAGTTGCATGCTACGAATAAAATACTCCTTGTCCCATAGCGGCATTTATAATAGACCTGCAGGGTCCACGATCTTTTCAATCCATTAAATTACAGAACGAATGCACTAATTAACACTGAAACTACCAAAGGGGTCGCCCTTCTACAAATTTGCCACTTTAAATAACGAAATTTGTTAAGCTGCTACTCTTCACATTTATATTGATTGTCATCAGGATAAAGAGTCGATAAATGTCTTCATTTAAGTTTCATCGTTTGTTCATTTATTTTTCAACTTCATTTTTAACATCAAATTGTGCATTATATGTCAGTACTTGACAAAGCATAGAGATTCAAGATGCGGTAATCGAACGTGCACTTAAGTGGCGTTCGCTCGCGAGCACCGAACTATAGACAATTCTTCCGTCGAAAAATTTGAGAATTTGAAAACTTGAAATTAATGCAGTTCTAAATTATCGAGTTTGCAAAATTGTAGATTTATCGATCTATAAATTTGTAAATTTTACCTCCCCAAATTACGGAACTTTCCGATTTCAAAATTTCTATCTATAAATGTAAATGTGAAAATCTAAAATGATGCATGTGTAAATGCAACAATAAATGTGGAAATCTGAAAATTAAGAAGTTTATTGAATCAACCGAACAGAAAACTGTTTCTAAATCTATGTTCGAGCAAAATCGGGTTCAATTATTCGACGCTTGTAGTAAAAATAATATGTATTCGTATTATTGTGGACCAAAGACGAAGAAATTATTTGGTATCGGTCCCGATCGATGCAGCGAAGCTTTCCAGAATGTTACAGAGGAACAAGCAGCATGATGTCACGTGGTCGATCAGCTAACCAATTAAACGAGCAGCTTTACGGTCTTCGCAAGCGATAGTGATTAATCGGTCGATCCAATCGTTCACAACTTTCTCTACGTACTGCACTTAACGGGACGCCTGTCTCGAAATCGAACCGACACGAATATCTTACGGGACATTCATCGATGAATAACGGTACTGCAACATAGCTGCAGTGAAAGATGCCGGTGAGATGAGATCACAAAAAGGACGGTTGGCTTACTTTTCTTCGTTTCAACAACGAGGATCAAGATATAGTGTCTTTTTACTCTAGCAAGCTAATCAGAGGTGAAAAAGGTAAATTGTATCGTCAAAAAATATATTCTTGTACATTCTGCAATTTCTTTGATTAAAATCATTTCATATATTGCGTCGATGAATGGTTAGTAATATTTAATCGAAAGAAGAAGAAAATATAACGAACTTGGGTATGAGTGCAATAATATTAATAAATTATCGATCGATCGTAACGTAAGAAAACAGAGGACTCCAAAATTATGCCTCGAAAGTTGCACATTCTTGTTTATTCAGCGTGACTGATAACAGAACAGTTATCTGGCCCGCATGTTGCGGTATAGTAGCGTTATCGGCTTTGCTGATAAATCATACAGAATTTTATTAACGTCGTAATCGGCAGAGTCGACAATTTTCGCTTACCGAGTGAATCGTTATATTATACTTGTTGCACATTGTAAACATTTTTCGAGATTTCTGGCGGGTATTCGATGCATCCTCACGATTCGATGTTTCGATGCAAAAATGATATATTGTCAGTGGACGTTTCTACGTTTCTACGTGACCATGTATCGATGTGCCTATATTTCTACATTTGTACATTTCTATATTTCTATATTTCAATTCTCTGTTTCAAATTTCTATATTTTAAGTTTGTATGTTTCAAATTTCTATATTTCAAATTTCCACATTATCAAATTACCACATTTCTATGTTACTATATTACTAAACTTCCACTCAATGAAATCATGAAATTTCTAAATGTCTAAGTTCGACTTTAAAGAATTTTGTAAACTTGTAAATCTGTATATCTGAAGACAAGACAATTTGATAGTTCGGAAAATGTCTAGTTTTTTAACAATGATCAGTTTATCTAAACTTAACCCGAGACACCTTTAAAGCGTCTAGAACTGTAAACGTGTTTACAAAGTTGTACTAAAAATATTATCGCGCTAAAAATATCCGCACTGAAAATGTCTGCAGGATATAGCAAAAAAATATATAGATCACAGAATGACGCGAAAAACTTTGATACTAACACCAAAGGGATTCCATAAAGAATCCACAAAATCTACAAATTACAAACTTGATACAATAACACAACGGTAAAACTGTATTTCGAGCTTTCCATTCGTCCACGCTCATCAATTAGAAAGTCAAAAATATAAATAACTAACGAAATGTACACAACATGACAGTCAGTCGTTAAGTGACAAGTTACCGTATAATCAGCATTAAGAACAACAAAATGAAACACATCAGCGACAAGATCAACCGACACGCAACGTCAATTACCGATCTACTTCTTAGACGTTCGCCTAAAGATCCATTATCAGTGGGACAAACACGAATTCCATGTAATCCCGTTGCTCGAAAAGATGCAGCACCGAGTGGCAGCCATGGTTCCGTTCATAATGAACGAAGATGCACGTAGTAATCGAACTGTTATTTCTGGACCGGAAGCGGTGCACGGTCCGCATAAACGTCGCGCGATAAAGTGAAACATCGACACGACCGATCATGCTACAACCGTGGCATTTATCTGTCAGATAAAAACACCTCACTGCGTCTCTCTCTCGTCGAAATACGAGAAACTGTTTCGCGATCGGTTCGAGATCGTCGTCGCTTCGACAATAACGAAGCATTTGTCTGTCAGATAAAAACAACTCACTGCGTCTCATAAGGGTGCCCCATAAGTTTCTTCCTTTCTTGATACGAAACAAATATATACAAATGTATAATATTTACTGTTAATGGTTGATTCGTTGCATTAACCAGTTAAGTGTGTTTGACGACTATATCCGTCATGAAGATGTGGCAGAATTTTTTATCACGACGAGTATACTAAATCACAGCTAATTGGTTCACCAAATTAGTCAATATTAGTAATACAATTGGTCTATTTTATAAAATAGACCCATCTTTTTGGCTCAACATTTTAACATCGACACTTATTCTGTGATCGACGAGTATACTTAACCCATTGCACTCCAACGTATTTTTACATTGCTCGCAGATAGCGACTCTAAAACTTTGGTTCAGAAGTTTGATGAATCCTTTCGAAGTTATTATTCCTCTATTATTATTCTCCACTGTTAACCTTTTATTAGTTTTATAGATTACAAGTGCAACACTGTAAATTTAGCCGAAAAATATTTATTCGAAATTGCTGTATTAAACGAAATGGTGAATGTCAGTCGCCTTTGGAGTGCAAAGTGTTAATAAAGGGAGCGTCACAATTAACTGGTTAAATTGTTTTGTTCTTCCTCTCGGGAAAGCTTATTATTTCCACTTTCGAAAATTATTGAAACTCACTTGTAAAATATTCAAGAGCGTTTTTATCAAAGAAGGAAGAAACTTATGGGACACCGTGATAATAGAGACTGTTTCGCGATGAAATCGAGACCGGACCGAGGAGGAGGCGATGCAACCGCGAGCGCGTTGCATCGCGGACTGTCGTTTCGCGACGGCGAATCCGTAAGAATGTTGCACATTCGTCGGGGGAAACGGCGCATCGGTATAGGTAGCACGTATGCACGTACGTGGCGGCCCGCGTGTGCAACGTGTATAGGAACGTTTGTGTATAAAGGCTATGTGCAAAGCGGCGGAGATTCGCGTGCACACATCGACCGACTCTGCGCGAGTGGAGAGACTCGAGACGCGATTGGTCGAAACCGGCACAGGGACGGGCCAATAAGAGGCCGCTGCACTTGGCCTGCAGTCGCACACGTGCAACGTTTACGAAGCGACGGCGTGCAACTGCATCGGCAGCTCGACAGGTGAGCGTTTCGCGCGCAAGGAGTAATGGCGCCTATTTGGTCCGACATGGACGACCATGCTTCCGGTCGCGCGAATCACTCCTTTTCGATCGTCCCGATTTACGATACCCACATTTCCTTTTATCGAGTATCGATGTAAAACTACCAACGAGGGCAAATGATTCTTGCGCAAATTTCCTACTTCGAACGACAAAATTTGTTAAGATGATTTTCTCGACATCTGAGTTGACTGTCGTCAAGACAAAGGATCAATGAATGTATGAATTTATGTTTCATCGTTTGTTCAGTTATTTTTCAACCTCGTTATTAATTTCAAAATAATTGTGCATTATACGTCGGTAGTTTTAGTGTTAACGCTCGTTGGCGTTCTTGTTCACGAACTTGTTAGTGTTAATTAACCCTTTGCACTCGGGAGGCGACACACGTTCGCTTTTTGATTTAACGCGACAGTTTGAAACTAATACTTTCTAATTATATTTTTAATATGATACAAGCGACGCTCGAACATTTTTTAACTAGATAGGTTTACATTTGATATTTGCCAATAGTAAAACACTTTCGGGTGCGAAGAGTTAATAGAACATCGGGTACGTAGAATCGATTGAGAATGTGATCGGAATACTAGTGACGGGCTAAGTATAATGTATGTTTGTATACATTAAATAGACGTCGACTAGCGAAGTATACGATACCATTAGGATTTTCACTGAAATGTCTCTGTCTGTTCGATCATTTTTAGTCGACGAAAGTTTTCGCGCTGGAAATTTGAGGAAACTAGTAGATTTGGAATTTTAGAAATATGGAAACACGTGTTTTTGTGAAATTTAAAGATCTACAAGTAGGAAGTCTGAAAATCTATAAGCAGAAAATTTGAAAATCTGCAAGCATGAAATTTGAAAGTCTTGAGATTTCGAAATTTGGAAACACGTGTGTATGTGAAATTTGATATTCTGCAATTAGGAAATTTGAAAATCTGCAAGTAGAAAATTTGAAAGTGTGCAGATAGAAAATTTGAAGATCTGCAAGTAGGAAATTTGAAAATCTTGAGTTTTCGAAATGTAAAAACTTCGAAATGAAAAACAGTAAGGAATTAATTTGGAAAACGAAAATCCGTTACCTATATGGGTTACCAGTGTGTATCATGATTAAAACTATGGAATTCGATAGATTTCTATAATTGTTAGGTATCGAAAAAAAAGGAACTTACCCTCGCAGAATAGGGTGACATCGGTAAGACTCTCGCTTTTGAACAAATTCGAGAATGCTGTCGCCAAGTTGCTACCGAAGCTATTCCACTTGAGACAGAACTGGTGCTGATTAGAGTCCATGATGCCACCCTTAGGCCCAATCCCGTGACCTTCGTCACCCCTGTCTCTGCCACCTTCGTGTAGGTATTTTCCTTCTTGATCGCGCTCGTGCCCAACAGTTCGCCCAGCTGTACAAAAAAATTAATCTTTCTTTATTTTTTCACTTGCCAATTGCTCGATTCATACGTTCCCTGCTATGTACGTATATTTATTCTTTTCGGTATATACACGGTATTACGCCTTCTGTAGCATGAGTACGCTGTACTATTTCTGTACGGGTAGGCTATATTTTGTCATTAACTATTTCTATTTTACTATTCCGCTTGCCTGTTGTTTTACTATCGTACTATTCTACTATGCTGTTATTTTATACTCTATCGCTAGTATTCTCTATTATTTTACTATTTTAGTAGGTTACTGGCTGATTAGTTTATTAGTTTACTAGTTTAATAGTGTAATTTACTACCTTGCTCGTTTACAATTTGTTTGACTATGTAAGTATTTTACTGTTCCATTACTTCACTATTTTATTGTTCTACTATTTCTCCGATTGTACTTTGCGAATATAACTAGCTGTTTTACTATATTATTGTACTACTATTTTACAATTTTACTACATCTCTATATATTTCACTATACTATTCCTCCTATTTTGCTGTACTAATGCTCCCTTAATTCTAATATCCCTTTTACTACTATATTATTACATTACTATCCCACTCGTATTTCACTCATTCTATTATGCAACTACGCTGCGATACTGCCGTCTTACTATCCCACTATCTCATAATTTTTCCACTACTCGTATTTGATGAGAAACTCGCTGCCTACAAATTAGCTTCATGCATCGAACTCTCCCGCGACGAGAGAACTAACCTTTAGAGAATCTACATTATTTCATTGCAAGTTTGAACCTTTTTATCTAAAATTTATGCATACATAATGCGTCCAGTTTAAATGAGAATGAATGAATGCCTCCAAAAGTTTAAAACAGATAAACAAATATTTTCATACTCGAACCGAGTATATTGTATACAATCTACTGTCCGTGCCTTATGAGATGACTTGTGAAAGGATGACGATGTTGATTAATGAGAACAAAAAAGTTACGTTCTGATTTACACATATTTTCGAATATATCAGTGGTCATATTTTCGAGTATATCAATGGTCACATTTACTAATCATCGTGCGTTATATTTCTGTAACCCGTTGTGGGTATCCCGTGAAACATTTTGTAAGATACACAATACACATTCCGTAAAGTTTCTTAGTTACTTTCTGATCACTATAATGACCACGTTGATCCTTCAAAGGTTAAGACCCGATGCACGCCAACGACTTTTCTCGTTATGCGTTTTCTTTCGATTTCTCGGTACATTTATACGAGAAGGATGATCGTACTAAATGGCAGTGCAAATTTATGAAACAATTTAATAAATGTACGCTACTTTCGAATACAATTTTCCGTAACAAAGTAATTACCACTTAATTTTCGAACTGTTCACTAGTGTCTTCTAAACTTGCACGTTCCATTAGTCTAAAAATCTTGAGCTTTACTTAGCAAAGAATGAATGAACTGCCGCCTCAATCTGGTCACCGTTTTGGAAGCATTACTCATCTCCGAGATATTTGTCGTACACTACCAATGGTCACGAAAAACCAAATTAAAACTGCAGAGAAAAATTTTAGGACAACTTTCGTCTAGAACTCTGTATTTCTGCCTGACGAGGTAGAGTAACGCTATGGGATTAGTCATTGTTAGCTAACAGTATCCTTTCCTGCAACGAATACTAAACACACCTAATCGACTTATTTTTCGTAAACATTCGTTTTTCGATTTCGCAACACGAATGAAAATTTGTGACGTTATCTAATACTGCATACTGTTACATACGAGTATATAATTATTTGGATATAATTAGTTGGATATAAGTATCTAATATACGGTATACCGTTAGGTACAACCATCTAGTATAGCATATATTGTTGAATGAAAATATCTAGTGTACTGTATATTGCGAGATTGCAGTAATACACTATATATTTTATTAGAAGTATCTAATACACTGTACATTGTTGCACGCAAGTATATAATATACGAGACACTGTTATATACAAGTATATGATGTATCACGATATATGCAAGTATGTAGTATACCGGACATAATTAGAAGCAAGTACCTAATATACTGTACATATATTGCTGGATACAAGTATGTAATATACGGAACGCTATTACCTACGAGTATCTAATATACTTTGTTAAGTACGAGTACCTAATGTATCCTATACTGTTAGACGCAAGTATGCAATATACCGATAAATGTTTTAATGGTACGACTTCGAGTTTATCAAAAACTAGCCTAGTATACTGTAAATTGTTAGATATGAGTATCTAATGTATCATATACTGATGGGCGCAAGTATGCAGCATACCGGTGAAGGTTTTAACCGAACGATCTTCGAGTTCGTCCAAAAGTAACCTAGTATACTGTACATTATTAGATACAAGTGTCTAATGTATAGTATACTGTTAAACACGTGTATGAAATATATCGGTAAAGGTTTTAGAAGATCGATTTCGAGTACGTTCAAAAGTAGCCTGGTATACTGTACACTGTTAAATAAATTTGTCCAAGGTATCCTATACCGATGGACGCAAGTATCCGATGTATCGGTAAAGGTTTTAACAGAACGACCATCGAGTTCGTCGAAAAGCAGCCTAACGCTGACGAAGATCGGTGCACGTGTAAACGATCGCGCGACGAAATCTGTCGGCTAACCGCGTACGCGCGTGGAAAGTTCAGCCGGATTTCCGCGGTACGCGATAAAATCCCGAGCGGAACGTACCGATGTGTAGGAGCGTATTACCGTCCGCTCGAATCAGCAGCGATGCATCGGCGACAAAAGACGTCCGGTAGACTCAGCTCGAACATCCAACGAATTCCCGGTAACACTGACTATCTGGTACACGATTCGTTCCCGCTCTCGATCAATCCTCGAGTTCGAACTCACTGAACAGAGTGCTCTCGGCACCGGTGTCGCGTACACGTGTCCACGCGGCACATGATCCGCGAGAAGTGTTCTCGAGCGAAATTTTCGCCCGTATCGAATCAACACCGTCGACTATCGATTCACGATCCTCGTACACTGAATCCGTCGTTTGCGTACGTACACGTTTTTAGCCGTTTGTGAACGAGCGAGCGAGTTGCATCGCAGCGACGGATCAAGGAATCACCGCGTAACTGTCCGTCCGTCGTCGTTGACACGCGCGCGTTCACAGCACACGGGTCGGCGTCGAACTCGCGCGCACTAAGCACCGTCCCCGTTCCGCTCGCGACCGCCGATGAATCGAGGAGATAAAGGTCGAAGACGGTGTCTTTTCACGCGCGCGGGTGGATCGGCAAGTGTCCGGTGTCGGGAGAGAGGAGGACGATTAAAGACGCGTTGTCGCGCGGTGCCGTGGCGGGTGTCGCGGTGGAAAGAACGTGAATATGGGTCATCGGTGCCGATGCAAATGCGGTTCCAACGAAATAGTGTGAGTGTTCGGTGGTTTCGTGGGGCCGCGCCGGTGCCGGTGGCGGTGGCGGTAGCGCGATGGAGGAAGAAGAAGAAGAAGAGGGAAGGTCGTGTAGGTGGGAGGAGGGGAACGCTCGCTCGAGGAGAACACCCGAATCGTGGAGGAGGAGGGGGAGAGTAAGATTCGACTTTTTCGGAAGGAGGGTGGGGCTAGATTGCTTAAGGCTAGAAGTTTAGTTCGCGTGCTCCTCTCTGTGCCCCCTCTCTTATCGCGTGTGCTCTTTAAGCCGCTCTTCTGAGTCTGTTTCTCCGTCGTCGGTCCGCTTCGCGCTTCTTCCTCGCTCTTTCTCTTTTACCCCATTTTACCTACTCTGTCTTTGTTGTCACGTTGCTCCGTGTATGTATATCCCCTCTAACGTTTCTAAGGTATCGCGGGCTCCCCGCCACTTTCTAATCTAACACGTGCCAGGGCCGAAACGAGGATACGCGGCGCCACGAGGCAATCGACGTTCATGTGGAAGGGGTCCTCCCGTTGCACGCTGCTCCCTCGTCATAGCGGGACACGAAGTTACGTCACTGCCGCTCGAAATCTTTCGCCGGTTCCTGCAGCCGCGATCGTCCGTGCATCGTGCGCGCTTTTCGCTTCGTTTCGGCGATCATGGACTAATTGTTCCGTCTCTCAATCTGTATTCTATGCGATATCCTGTTTCTTTTTTCTTTTTTTTTTTTAGGTACTCTTGGTTGCAACGTGGATTTTTGAACGGGGAAATTTTTATTTTCTACTTTGTAGATTTGCGAGTCTCGGTGTCCCAAAATTCTTCAATTCCTAGATATCCGACTTTCCAAATTTCTTGATTGCCAAATTCCTAGATTCCCAACTACCTACATTCCCGAATTACTAGGCCCTCAAATTCGTGGACTCCAATATCCCTAGATTCCCAAAGTCTTATGCCTCCAACCTACTATTTGATCGAATTTCTGAGCGTCTACGTCTCTGGATCCTCAAAAATCCCATGATCCCCAAATACTGATATACCTCAATTTCCTTAACACTTTGAGACACAGAATTTCAGATAATAGAGTAGACCCATGTTGCACAGATTTTCAACGCATTTTGAATGAAACAAAATTGGCATATTTTTAATAACACAGAGATGATAATACGAATACACAACCAAATAATAATAATTCAATTAAATTTGTTGTTATGGCACCTCGAATAGTCTTATACGCACGAGTATGCACATATTGCAATATTTTGAAGCGTGACTAAAAATGTCCCATCATGCATTACCATGCATCAAAAAGGTGGGACTTTTTAATCCCACCGTGCCCCAAAGAGTTAAATACGTAAACCAACAAATGTCTAGACTCCCATATAAATTATACTTAAGGATTTAGCTCCAATCACCTGGTCCACAAATCTCTATGTCTCCAAATTCACAGCCCGTCTCCAAATCCTCAAGAAAGCGCAATTTTCAGAGAATTATAAGCGTTTACATGTTTCGAATGGCTACTTACGCACGGATTAATCAAAAACGTTCCGATAAACCGTACTTCTTGAAAATTCCTTGAAAAGATTCACTGCGTTGAGTAAGTTAGAGCTTGCGATAGACACCTATCGATGCCCGATCGATCTCTGGCCAAATTGGCGAAACGGGATCGAATAACTATGCGAAGTATGCAGCGCGCTGATTATGCATCGTGCAACGTTGTTGTCGACTACACAATAGAATATGCATCGCGGGTCATAGATTATGTAATACGCATAACCGATGTCGAAGTTGGAACAATGTTAAAAAATTTCAAAGTTCTAAACGAATGTACGCAGTTCGCAAATGAAAATGCAAAATATCTTGCATAATAAGCGCGCGTGCACGGTACGCGGCCTGTGGACGAGCAAAGACTATAATACGGGTATGCGTTCAAGTCGAGGTCACGGTGCCGAATTTACGAGCTGCCGAGTGAACCGGGACGAAATGATCGGCTCGCGTCATTCTTCGTTCTGACAATAGCCCTTCCGATGTTTGGGCCAAGCTGCACGTAAACCTGCTGCATATCGTCGTCAGCTGAAAAGTTTCCATCGCCGGACGCGTCGCGTTACATCGTCGTTCGATCACGTTCGTCGACGGTCATTTATGCGATTCCTGCGTTAACGTTGCAACGATGCATCGGTCGACACAACGATATCCCGAGAAAGTTGCGCGAGATCGCGTAGTCAGCACGCACTGGGAATCTGGAAAGCGACACTCGACTTTGCCGTGGAACTTTTGACCCCTTGCGCTCGGACGGCGACTACGCCATTTTGTTCAATAGAACAATTTGAAGAAATATTTTTTCAGCTAAATTTATAGCGTTGTGTGATCTTTAGTAATAATAGATCATTTCCACAAAATTGATTAGACTTTTCGGTTAGAAGGTTTTAGAGATATCACTTATCAATAACAAATATCCTTGTCAATAATAAGAGAAAAAGGATTAAGTACAATCACGGTTAATATACGATTTAGGGATATTTGGGGCTATGGAAAAGTAATCATATGAGAATACTCGAAGATTCAGAATGATCTGGAATGTAGAGATTTAGAAACATTTGGATTGCTGGAGAAACAAACATGAGAGAATATAGAAATGTTAATGTGTTTGGATGTCTAGAAAAACCGGGATATAGGTGTTTAGGAACATATTAAAATCGGAAGAAATACAAATATGGAGTTACGAAGATCTACGAATATTTCGATGCCTGAATAAATTTGGATATAGGGATACAGATATCCAGAAACATATGAGAATATAGAAAAACGGGTATACAGGAATACAGAAATCTAGCATATTTAGCATAGATATCTGATATAAGCCACATACGTATACATGGACACAGAGATCTACAGATATTTGCATATCTGAAGAAACTGGATTATAGAGATATCCCTATGGTCAAATTTAATATCCCTAGATTATTCCTATAGACATACATTTAACTTTTACAGTACAGATAGTCGTGCGAATCGAACGAGCATAAAATCAGTCGAACCATTATACTACCTCGTTCCCTGAAATAAAACTGTCTCGAACGCTTTGACACGTGCACGAAAACGATCCTAATTCTACATCTTAACGACAAAGCACATCGTAAAAGATAGCAAAGACTCTAATCCAGTGTCATCTATCAAAACACCAAAGGATAGGAGTATAATTTATGGACTTCACGCCCTAAAAATGACACCGACATAGAACGTCGACGGGTACGTCCCTGATCTGCCAAAATTTAGTGTGCACTCCCTGCCACGGCATTGCGTGCGTGCAAGAGGCGTCGAGCCCCGCGAGGGGCAGAAGAGAGAGAGAGAGAGAGAGAGAGAGAGAGAGAGAGAGAGAGAGAGAGAAGGGGAAAAAGAGCGTAGGAGTCGTGGGGAGACGAGAGAGCAACGCGAACGACCGAGATAGATGTAACACCAAAGAGTAATGAAAGGAAGGGGTACGGAAACGAGTGGGGTAACGGACAGAACAACAGAGAGAGAAGGTAGATGGAAATTCAGCCGCTCGAGGCATCGTTGCGTGCCGTTTAGCGATGGGTTTACTTACACTTCTGTTTCTTTTTTTTTCTTTTTTACAAATTTTCAACACGTTCTATTTTCGAATTTATGCACTTTTTTGGTTTCTAAACCCTCTTAGAGGCAACGAAATTTGGTGGTATCTGCGAAAAGTGCCAGAATTTGAGAGTTTCGTAACACCCTACGAAGAGAAACAATATGAAGTTACTATTTTGGATACGAATACGATGTTTCTTTTCATTTTAACAAAAATGAATTAATTGTTGTTTAATAATACATTAAATATTGCAATGTATTATTATATTGTATAAAGAACTATCTGATACATTGCATAAAAAATAAGTCTATAAAATTAAAAAATAAATTCAAAGATTAGCGATGAGTGAATACATACGCGACAAAAATATAGCAAGTTCCAAAACATATAAAATCCTTCATAATACATACTAACAATAAAAAAATGTATTAAGGATAAAGTATAGAGTACACTCTTTCGAATGATGCCAAAACTATATACCATCTATTACAAATGTATTAAGTTATTATGATTTTAATCGTGATCCACGATCGTGCAGATATCCGCTAGAGGCACTAAAAGGAGTAAGTGTAGAACTAAGGTATTTGCACATTTTATTAACTCTTTGCACTCGAAAAGATTTTTGTCGTTGTCAAACAGCGACTTTAAAACTTTGCGGACGAAGAACTTCAAAATTACTCCGATTGAAGGAAAGCGAAAATAAGAAGGGTTAAAGGAGAAAAACATAAGAATTACTTCAATTTAAAATTTGATTAAAACAAACGGTACATTTCGATACTTTCGCTAGTTGCGTGGCCCTCCAAGTGAAGGAAAGCAAAAATAAGAAGGGTTAAACGAGAAAACCATAAAAATTACTTCAACTTAAGATTTGATCAAAACGCGAAAACAAACGGTACGTTTCGATGCCATCGCTAGTTGCGTGGCGCTCCAAGTGAAGGAAAGCGAAAGGAAGGGGGGTTAAAGGAGAAAAACAGAGAGTGAGAAAGAGAGAGGCGAGCAATTGCGGCAGCAGCGTTAGGGGAGGGAGAGATATTACGCGTAGAGGGGAAACGGTCAGAAGGGGGGTGAAAAAGGGACGCGGGAGAATGGGGAATGAAGGGAGGGAGGCTCGCGGGAGGATCGAGGAGGCTCAAGGTCGCTGCGGGGCCGCACGCGCGCCCCTGGCCACGCACACGAGCGCGGCCGAACCCTCACGGACGCACACGAACGCGAAGCACGAGCCCGCGCACGCACACGCACACGCTTGCGCGTCAGCTCGCTGCAACACGGGCGTGTGCACACGGGGCGGCGAGCGCGCTGCAGCGCACACGCGCATCGCGAGGTGCGCACGCGCGTACCGACAGATAGAGTGTATGAACGCGCGTACGTGTGCGTGTCATTGACGGTGATTCCGCGCGAGAGTGTGGGTGCGCGCGGACGAGAGCACCGTAATTCGGCGGTTCTCCTACGGCGACGCGTATTATGTCACCAGGTCCAGGCTGCGGAGATAACGCACTGCGTTGTATGGATTTTTTTTCAGACTCGCGATAGAAAGCGTCAAGCTGACTAGAGCGCGGAGGGGACGATCGCTCGTTCGGAAGGATAAATTGGAAATGAACACGGACACGGTTTAATTGCTGCAACGTCCGCTGGAAGACACGAACGTTCTGTAAATTCATGAACATAGTCTTTCGCGAGTGATTTATGCCGTTGCCGGTTCTTCAGCGTCACTTCAACCCTTTGCGAAAGAATGTTCGTTACTGGCGAGTGGTATATTATAATATAATACCCCTTATGATATCGAAATGCGACAAATCTTGCTTATATTTTCGCCTCGATGCAATTCAATTTCTTAATTTTAATTGCAACCCGTACATCAATGATCAGCGTATCCAAAATATCCCTAACATTTGAGCAAACTTGGGATGTCCTAACACTAGGTTTACGAAACCCTTCAAGTATGACGGATCTTAGACTTCTTAGTTTCAATTATGAAAATTATTAAAAAATTTATTGCAAAATGCATGTTAACCTTCTTGGAGATGAAGAATCTTTCTATAAACTGACTTATGTATTGTACATTATTTATTTGTTCTTATAGTCCATTTTCAATTCAGACATAACTAGTCATTGAATGTTCGTAAATCTAGTGTTAATATTGCAACGATAATTAAATCGCTCTGTCTGACGCACTATGATAAATCATAAGTAAAATTAGAAACTTCCTGATTGAAAAGTTCAAGCACCTTTTCGTAAATTTTCTATTATTATTATTATTATTATTTTCTATTAACTATGTTTAAAAGATCGTATAGATTTAGCTGAAAAATATTTATTCAAATTCTTCTGTGGGACCAAATGTCGCCGTTCGAATGTAAAGGGAGAAATTGTAAACTTATTGAACGGTGAAGAAATGTTATTTATTCGAACGATATTTGGAACGTGGATAAATATCGTGTGTGTAGAGAGTTGAAAATTTGATAAAAAGAACGGATGAAAAAGGAATTTCGAACGTAATGGAACCGCGCGAAATTTCATTTGCTAACGAAAGAACGTTGGAGACAATTACAACGGTGAAGTGGCGGTTTTCTGAAAGAGTTGCCGTTGTTTTTCTCTCAGGCAGAAAACTGCATTAATGCATTACGCTGTGTAGCGGGTAACCGAATTATTTCGCCGATTCAATTAAGGACCCCCGGGCTCGGTGTGCCCAATAGGTACGAGAGCGTGGCACAGCTTTGATAACCCACCCCGTTAACCGGCACTACGAATCAGTCAAAAGCGATAGTTTCTACACGAGTACACGCAGTAGATAAGGATGTGCATTTCTTCGGAAACGGATATACCACTGAGAAAGAAGTAGATGAGGATAATTCCAGAGACGTTCTCAAAAGCCACGTATCTATCGTTATCTACTTACTACCTTTCTTTTAGTATACACGATACATTTTTTACAAATTGCAATTTTACAATACATACGTACATTTTACAATATTTTTTTAAATAGGTTGAGATAAGAAATATATTAAAATAAGATGTATTTTATTCAAGATGTTGGAGATTGTATAAAATGCTTGATAAAATAAATTTTGTTAAATTTATATGTTTAAATTTTTATTTTTATATGTATAAACATTTTTAAAAAAACTTCGACATAAGCCACATAATTTTTAACGAGATCTTAAAAAAGATATTGAACAAAACACGTTTCATAAAAATTTCAATACCTCGACAAAATCTTTAACAAAATTCTTAATTCCTAACAAAATCTTTAACAAATTGATTTTATATAACTTCCAACGACATCTTTCGTAAAATACATTTTACTTCAATGTTAAAATAACAAAGTGATTTCAATTCTTCTTGGAATATCTGAGTCCGTTTTTATTAATGTCCAAAAAAGAAGAGAAATAAGAATGTTTTCATATTTCTTGCATAAAAATCAACTAATCGGAGAGAAGAAAATAAATAAATTTAAGATAATACAGTCTGTCTGCGAGTTGTGGACGTCAAATAAAAGTCCATTTATTGTAAATGTCAAATAAGTGTTCACTCGTTGTAAACGTTAACTAACTGTCTGTTCATTGTACAAGTTAGATAAGTGTACGTTTGTTGTGAATGTTAAAAACTGTCCACTTGCAAATGTTGAATAAATGTCCACTCGCTGTGAAAATTAAATAAGTCTCTGTACATTGTAAAAGTTAAATAAATGTACGTTTGTCGTGAATGTTAAAAACTGTCCACTTGCAAATGTTGAATAAATGTCCACTCGCAGTGAAAATTAAATAAGTCTCTGTACATTGTAAAAGTTAAATAAATGTACGTTTGTCGTGAATGTTAAAAACTGTCCACTTGCAAATGTTGAATAAATGTCCACGAGCTGTAACAGTTAAATAAGTGTCTGCACATTGTAAAAGTTAAGTAAGTGTATGTTAGTCGTGAACGTTAAAAATTGTCCACTTGTAAATGTTGAATAAATGTCCACTCGCTGTGAAAGTTAAATAAATGTCTGTTTTCCATGAACGTTAAATAAATGTCTGTTCGTTATAAACGTAAAATAAAGGTAGAAATGATTTGTGGAACGGGATTACGATGTTTGTCGTTTCATCGGTTTCCCCTAGCCGAAGTTCGAGCAACGTTGCAACGGTGCGTTAGTGGAAAAGGGACGTAGCCCAGCATGAAGGCTGATAACGTAGAAAATACATTCTACGAAGGAGCTGCCCCTGAAGTATAGTCAATACTGCAGCCAACGATGCCTACCGCAGCACTGTTTCCCCTTTATCCAACGATCCCCATGGTGGCTTCCGCCGCCGAATGAAAGAGGAAGCGAGAAAGAGAGAAGGACGAGATTTGCGTGAATCCCGAATCCCGGTAATAATTGCCGAGGGGTAGGGAAAATGCAGAGAAAAGGGTTCTTGTCTGATGAAAATTTCGGGCTCGAAATGCAAACGCGTCCGCAGCCTCTGCCGTAATATCGACGCAACGATCGAGATGCCTACTCAACCGGTGAGGAGTACATGTATTAATTAATAGAATCCTTCATTCGAGACTTTTGCATATTGTTAATGCAAAGTGGTTAATAAACGTCGATACCAAAGGTCTATAAAACTTCCAAGACGGATTTCCTACACACAAAGTTACAAATATCTTGCCTAAGTCACAAATTTTCACAAATCCCAACATTCCTAAAACTTCTGAATCTTCAAAGTTCCAAATTTCAGAATCAACAAAGTTCCTAAATCCTCAAATTTTCACAAATCTCAAGATTCCTGAACTCTCAAATTTCCAAATTTTCCAAATCTCTAAATTGCTGAATATACAAATCCCAACATTCCTAAACTCAAAAATCCCCAAATTCCCAACTTCTATACTCGCAAACCTTAAAATTTCCAAATTGCAGAATCAATCAAATTTTTATATCCTCAAATGTCCAAATCCGAAAATCCTAAAACTCCCAGACCTCCAAATTTCCAAATTTCTAAATCCCTAAAAACTGAAATCCAAAAATTCCTAAACTCTCAAAACTTAAAATTTCCAAATTCCTATATCTTCAAATACCCAAATACCAAAATTCCTATACCTCCAAACCTCGAAATTTACCAATTCCTAAATCCCCAAAATCTGAAATCCCCAAATTCCCAAACACCCGAATCTCGAAAATTACGCATTCCGAACCCTCCAAATTCCTGAAATCCCGAAATTTCAAACCCCGAAATTCTTAAATTCCCAAGTAACAAAATTCCTGATCTCCCGAGTCCGAAAATCCCCAAATCTAGAAACAATTATCCGAATATGACGGTGTTTGAATATCAATTACAGAGAAGTGCAGAAGCACAGAGCACGTATCGACAATTTCATTAGAACCAAAGGAGCAGGTGTTTCTCTTACACAAAGAACGACTTGGGGACTTTCTTTTGTCAGTGCGCAGTTACGAATCGATGCAGGGATCTGATACAAGCACGGGTACAATTTGTTTCTTTGACACTACGATTTGTTAACTGTCCCTATCCTCGTTCATGGGATATTTATGAGACGTGTGTTATCCGCTGCATGCAACCAAGTACATCGTCGTGCACATAAATATTTTCTCACCCTGAATGAATTAGCGTCAATTAGGGTTACGGATTTTCGGAAGCAACATCATGAATTTTATGTTCAAACTTTTACCCTTTTGTTGAGTAATTACATTATCAATTAATTACTTAATTAACTCTTTGTTGCGTACTGAAGTATAGTATCAATTATTATAACCTGGAAATTAATTTCATTTTGGATTTCATCTATGGAGCTATTTCATGAATAAATTCATTAGCATTTTCTTAATATAAATTTAAATTTATAATGCAAATGCTTGTTTAATATTATAACTATAAATGTTTATTTCAAATGTTCGTTTACCTTCCTATTAGTATCAAGTGATTATTATATAGTTGAATTAAATTATAAAATATAATTGAATTAATACTATAGTCGAATTAAAAAATTTCATTGAAAATTATTTCATATCATAATTGTAAACTTGTATGCAGACTATGATAACTGTCTTGTATTATAATTATAATTATTTACATAAGCGCAATGTCCATAAAATTTTAATAATTCTGTTATGTTAAATTGCCAACTACATTAATAACCCTTTAACTTATTTTATTTAAAATTAGCAATACTATCATACAAATCAAAAAGATATAAAAATCGTATAGCAGAGAAATTGTAGAATTATTGAACAATTCAAAATATTATTAATTCGAACGACATTTGAAATGTAAGTAACTAATTTCATTGAAAAATGAAGCTTGAGTCTACGAGGCTCTCGAAACCTACTTTCGCGAAGATCTTACGGTACAGGTACATAAAATATGTCGAACGTACGAAAACGAAAGCGTATCGGGCGTGCACGATTTAAAAACACGTGTTGATTCGGGCGTTGATGGGACAACGCGAATTTTACGACCGTCTGGTCGCGTGAAGAAAACGTAAAATCGCGGAACGCGGATATCGGGGCCACGAGAGCGCGGGAAACGATTACGAAATGTTACGCTCGATCAGAAACGCGTGAAAAAGGAATCGCCACGATCGAACGGAGACAATTTCATGGTTTAAACAGTAGCCCACGAAAGAAACGAGGAACAAATAGCCCTTAGCCATGAATTTTCTATCTCTGTGCCGACGTTTGATCTAAAATTCGATCACTTACAATCTAACGGTGCTTCAAGGTTTTTCTGCTGCTCCCTTTTCGAACTTTCGCTCCGAGGAACGTTACATTCAGAAAACCCGTCGCAATCGTCTTGGATCCCTTACTTCAACTTAATGAAATTGTTCAAATACTTTGGCCGACGTAAATGAGTTCGTAGAAACTTATATTTTGTTTATTTGTTTATTCGGTTTTTGATTCGAACGAATATAGTCAATGTTTTTAATTTACCATCGGTGATAATCGAGCAATTTACGATATAGATGAGACAATTTCATCTGGTTTTTAATTCCAACGAATATAATAAACGTTTTTAATTTACCATCGGTGATAATCGAACAATTTACGATAAAGAATGGACAACTTCATCTGATTTACAATTTGAACGAATATATTTAATAAAATAATTTACGATAAAATGAGGCAACTTCATCTGGTTTTTAATTGCAACGAATATAGTAAACGTTTCTAATTTACCATCGATGATAATCAAACAATTCACGATATTGGTGAGACAACTGCATCTGGTATTTAATTCGAACGAACGTAGCAACCTTTTTTAATTTACTATCGGTTTTAATCGAACAATTTACGATGAAGAACAGAGAACTTCATTTGGTTTTTAATTTCAACGAATATAGTAAACGTTTTTAATTTACCATCGGTGATAACCGAACAATTTACGATGAAGAACAGACAACTTCATCTGGTTTACAATTTGAACGAATATATTTAATCAAATAATTTACGATAAAAAAGAGACAACTTCATCTGGTTTTTAATTGCAACGAATATAGTAATCGTTTTTAATTTAGTATCTATTTTAATCGAACAATTTATGATAAAGAACAGACAACTTCATCTGGTTTACAATTTGAACGAATATATTTAATCAAATAATTTACGATAAAAAAGAGACAACTTCATCTGGTTTTTAATTGCAACGAATATAGTAATCGTTTTTAATTTAGTATCTATTTTAATCGAACAATTTATGATAAAGAACAGACAACTTCATCTGGTTTACAATTTGAACGAATATATTTAATAAAATAATTTACGATAAAATGAGGCAACTTCATCCGGTTTTTAATTGCAACGAATATAGTAAACGTTTTTAATTTACCATCGGTAATAATCAAACAATTTACGATTTTTTTGAGACGACTTCGTCGTACAAAAAAATTTAATTCGCCATATTTTCTAGCTGCACGAAACGTAAAAAGTTTTTTGATTATGTGAGATTAGTTTTTTTTGTACAGAATAGCGGTAAGAAGTCGTTCAGTGTAAATAGCGCAATTACGAATTAAGAATAATTGCTAGCACCGTAATAATTTTCGAAGTAAAGGATTGCAAAATAAACATGGAAGATGAAAGGAAAGGAGGCAGCGGCAAACAATCGTGATAAAACACAACTGTTCGGAAATAGGAACTCGGTTAAGTTTCTGGTCTTGAACATTCACAAAAAGATGATTATTCCGAAATGACATTGGGCATATAAGACTGACGTATGCAATAAACAAAAAACAATATTTGCGTTCTCGTCGACGCTATCAACCTGCTTATGAACATCAAGTGCTACTTAAAAATGGAAAGGGAATGAAAGAGAAACGGATATCGCTTGACGCTGCGATTTTCTAAGGAGAAATGGTGAACATGATAAATTCGCATCAAAGTATTACGACGGCGAATAAGATTCAGGGATTTGATGGATTTTGACACATTTTGATATAAGACATGTCAAATTCTCAAGAGTTCAAATTGTCAGTTACCCGAATTTTTACGTTTTCATGTATCCGAGTATTACAGTTTTCTAGTTATCAAATTATCGAGACTTCAAATAAAATTTTTAGTATTCGAATGTTCAGTCAAAAACCTGAAAATTCAAATTTCCACCCCTCCAAATATCTGAAATTTCAAATTTTCATATTTTCAAATTCTTAAATCACCAAACCTTCACATTCCCAAAATTTCAAATATCCAAATGTCCTAGTTTCCAAATATAAAAAATTCCAAATCCCTGAATCTCCAAATTCGAGGATCTCTAAGTACCTAAGTTTTCAATAAATTTCCAAATCCTCAATGTTTCCAAGTTTTCAACATTCCGAATTACTAAAATTTTATGTCTCTAACGCCCCCAAAATGCCAACGTCCCAAATAACTAAATTTCCAAGTCCTCAAAAGCCCCAGATCTTCAAATCCTAAAATACCTAACTTTCCAACTTCCTACAATCCCAAATCTCAAAATCCCTAAATATCAAGCTTCTCAAATTCCAAAATTTTCAGAGCTTCAAATTTCCCTATTCCGAAGTCGTTCAAACTCTCAAAGTTCCAAATCCCTAAAGTCTCAAATTCTCAACTCCCCAGAAATCCAACTCTTCGAATTCCCAAATATCAAACTCACCGAATCCTTGATTTCCTAAATCCTCAAATTCTTTGACTCCGAAATTCTCCAAACTTTCAAATCCCCATATCACGAAGTTCTCCAATCTCCCAAGTTTCTATATCGCTATACCTTTAAATTCCTAATGGTTCGTGTACCTAAATTGCTAAACTTCGAAATTCTCAAATCCCCGAATCTCTAAACATCGAATTTCCGAAATAGCTAAACTTCCACTGTCCGAAATTTCCAAACTCCTTCGCTTCTAAATCCGAGAGCCAGTAAACGCGATGATATTCGTGAACCGGAAACCGAGAAGCACCGTCTCCCTCTCCCGGGGCGACCCAATTTCCCTAGAAGACGTCCACGATGCAATTACCGTAGCGAGTACGTAAACGGAAACACGAGGGTCCCTTTAGGACCCGAAGAAACGAACGCAGTTTCCGTGAGGTACCGTTACACGGTGCTGCACACGCGTACGAAACGTGCACGTAGCACGTGCACGAGCTGCATGAATTTAAACGAATAGGAAACGTGGATTGCACGAACGCACTGTAGAATGTACATAACGGTGAGTCGATGAGTGGGCCACGAAACCTGCACGAGACAATTCGTTGGACGTAAACCGAGAATTAATGAGAGTGGCGAGCGAGACATCCGGTTCTCACGAAATAGAAAAAGAATTGTTACGATAACACCGATCGATTCCGATCGAACGGGGTGTGTTAGAAATCTACCGCCGACGGGGTTGAAATTACTGACTTGATTGAAATCGGTACGAATACGTTCGTACGTGATCCACTGCACATATGTGAACGCTATACATGCGTTTTTAATCGAATTTTCTTCAATTTTTATCGTCGTTTTCATCGTTACTCGTTTATTACGTGAACAATAGGATATTTTTTAATATTTTTTCTCTAAAACGAATATTGTGGTGGAAATTTTGGAATAAATTCAGTAATCGGTACAGCATCGATAAGTTGTTAGTACGTTATTGATCGCACCATGATTGCAAGTATAATTATTATTGACTTCATTGTTATATAATCATAATTATAATTACTAATAAGTTAATATTTACAAGAACAAATTATTATTCAATTATAATATAAAATTGTTATTAATCATTATCAAATTATTAATTGTTAATAGATTAGTATTTGTAATATAATGAAGTCATAGTTATTAGTAAGTTAATAATTATAATTACTGTTACTCAAAAATCATTTGTAACGATTATGTAATTATGTTGGTAAGGATAGTTGTGATAATTTGCACAAATTTTGCAAATGTCTGTTGTCGTTATAACAACCCTTTTTGGCTATTTAATTTGCGATATGGATTTCTGTTTCCACATAAATTAAAAATGTAATCATGTTAATGGATACGGCTGGTTCAGTATCATTTACCATGTAAGTTGACCAACATTGCCCTAGCAAAATTTTAATTGTGTTTGGTTGTGCGCCATAATACTTATACGTACACGTCTATTTATGAGTAACTGGTAGTAACTCCTGCATCTCCCTAATTTATAATTGAAAGTTCCAAACTTTATGCAAAAGAACACTGCAAATGTTAACAGTCAGTGGCTCGATTATTCCTATTTCAGCGACAGGATTAGATACTCTTATCCCCAAAATACAATTCTGTACGAAAGAACTTCGAAATGAAAATGTACTCTAATAAAAAATTGATTATATCGAATAGCAGTAAGTGACAATTATTCCAAATGACTAAATAACTATCAGATAATCAAAACATATGTAGTACGGTATACATGAAATCCGTTTAACCTCTTCAAGGATACTTACACATACGCGAACGTTCAATATGTCCTTAAACCCATCGACCAAAGATCACGTACGTGGATATTACAATCACGATTGTACGTTAAAAATTCTTTCCTGACATACGGTTACAGATTGAAATCCAGTAAAATACGACACCGAAAAAGACCACATATATCTCCGATCATCGAGAAATCATCCCTGAAAAGATTAAAAATCGCGGCGACAAGTGACTACCCAAACAACACGGGTCGTCGTAAAATTGGCCAGCGAAGGCTAAGGTGGGCCAAGGTTACGCGTGTGTCACCCAGTGGCGGCATATCACCCACAATGTAGCACATAGATGAGCAAAAATCGTTCGATCTTCCCTGTGCAAGCATTCATGTCGTTGGCGGTCCATCGAAAATCCACAGGAACACTGACGCGCGCGAAACTATTCACAAACAATCGGAAAGATCGATCGTTCTGTCATCGATGTACGAGCCTGGAGGAAGATAGGAGGACGAATAGATCCGTGGTAGAACGAGGCGTTTATATAACAGAGAGATTGACGAAAATAAATGAAGAGGCGAAGAACACGGTTGTACCTGGCGGATGAAGCCACCATGGATTGACCAGGGATGGTTGTTGGTTGCCGTGGCCCTCGCCGACAGGGGCGTACATCCTCCTCCGACTACGTCACGCCCGTCACTGGCGTCCTGTGCGGCTGCACCCCTGACTCTCTTCAACCCATAACCCACCGCTCCACCCGGGATTCCTGTCATTTCCCCTTCCTTCGCGTACGCAAGAGGGTTGCAAGGTTACCGGTGCCCCCTCTCCCTTGCCCTCACCCACGCTCCACTCGATCCACGAACGAAGCAACCACCCCCGAACCCGCCACCACGGCTACCAACCGCCTCACCGCGACCACCTCGAAACGCGTTCAAGGTGGAGGAACAGTCGCCTCCAACGACGAACGACGCAACCCCGTAGCTGCGCTACGCACCCGACACCCATCACTTTCGCTTAGAACGGAGAGCCACGTTACCGGCTGGCCCGGCAAACATTTCGTACGATGCGTCCCTGACGCTCGATTAACGGACCGATTCCATCTTTACAGATTTATACATTCTAGGATATCCGAGTCCCTGATTTGCCCATTTTTATATTACTCTGATTTCGAGCGGGGGTGGACGATTCTCGTATTCTGAAGTTTCGGAAATTTTCAAATTCTTGAATTATCGAGTCCTGCGAAGGTCAAATTGTCAGGGTCTAAAATATTTAAATCCTCAAATTCTCAAGGTCTCAATGGCGCAAATTCTCAAGGTTTTAGATTCTCAAGTTCTCAAAAGGTCTCAAATTCTCAAATTCTCAAATTCTCAAGTTCTCAAATTTTTAGAATCGCTAGTAACTACTTCTCCAAATCACATAGATTCCACGTTACCAAATTCTCAC
This sequence comes from Coelioxys conoideus, assembly GCA_947623535.1. Taxonomy (NCBI): domain Eukaryota; kingdom Metazoa; phylum Arthropoda; class Insecta; order Hymenoptera; family Megachilidae; genus Coelioxys; species Coelioxys conoideus. The sequence goes on along the minus strand of OX392449.1, from coordinate 9,213,269 downwards.
ACTGTCTAGTTCCCATGTTCCCAGAGTCCCCCGATACCACGTCCTCAAATTCTTTAATTCTCACGTCCCCGATGCTCTCGTTTCCACTACTCAAAATTCTCAAAGCTCCTAGTACTCGCGTGACTACGTCTCCAAATTTTCCAATCATGTTCCCATGTTCTTAAATTCCAAAAATCCAAAGTTTCTACATGTGTACATACCTAAATCCACGAATTCCGAAATTTTCATGTTTGTAAATATCTAAGTCCTAGAATTCCCACATTTCCAAGTTCATAAATCGAATCTACAAATACTAAAATCCTCAAACTCTCGAATCTACAAACCCCAAAATCCTTAAACTCTCAAATTCTCAAATTCCCAAATTCCAACTTCGCAAATCCTCAAAATCTTCAAATCACAAATCCTAAAGTCCTCAAATCTGCATATCCTAAAATCCTCAAATTCCAAATTCACAAATCCTCCAACCCGCAAGTCCTCGAATCCTGAAGTCCCTAAATCCTGAAATCCCGAAATGTTCGAATCCTAAAGTCTCGAAACCTTCAAACTCGAAAATTCCAAAAGTTCCAAACTCCTAAGTTCCTCGCCTAAATAGAATTTGCTCGACCGTCCCTGGTTACAAGGGCGATCTCACGGCCAGGGCTGACGTTGCAATGGGCGAGCGTTGTGAACGTTTTCCTTCTTTTCTTTCTTTTCATCGTTACACCTTTTTATTGCAGCGAATCAACGCAACGTTTCGTTCGCCAGGAGCGAGCCAAAAGCTAAAAGGCTCTTTCGCGGAATCGATAAGATAATTTGACTAGCGCACGTGGACGAAAATGTGGATGGGACCACCGTCCAAACGACGGAACAAGGATAGAAATCGACGCAATACACAACGTTGCTATGTAATCGACGATGTGGGGTATTTGTTTGTTTCATGCTGGACTGGGATTACTGAAGGGTGTGTTTGGAAATGGGACTCTGGCGTTCTGGGATTTGCGGTGTTTAGATGTTTCAGGCTTCAGGACTTTTGATCTTCGAGGCTGTTGGGTATTTGGATATTTAAGATCTTGGGATGTTAGATTTTCTGGACTTTTGGATATTTAGGACTTTGGGAATTTAGATCTTTGAGATTATTGGGTATTCGGATATTTAAGTTCTTAGGATATTAGATCTTCTGGAGTCTTAGATATTTGGATATTTAGGACTTTGGAAATTTAGATCTTTAAGATTGTTGGGTATTCGGATATTTAAGATCTTAGAATGTTAGATCTCCTGAAGTTTTAGATATTTGTATATTTCAGACTTTGGGAATTTAGATCTTATAGATTGTTGGATATTTGTATGCATGAGATCTTGAAATGTTAAATCTACTAGACTTCTGGATATTAGAATATTTGAGACTTTGGGATTGGATAGAATTATAACAATGTTACAGTAGCGGAAAATATTAATGACACGATTTAAGGTAATATAAATACATAATTATAATATGTATAATTGAAAGTAATCTTTGTTTCGATACAATCTAATTTTTCAATGCTCAATGAAATTTATTATCATCCACCTTTTTATTCATTTCCTTCCCACCCCTTTAAAACCATTTAATCCGTTTGTAATATTCGTACATTACCATATTCACCGTTGTAATTACTCTTGTACTATAAACACTAACACCATTCCTGTGCGGTTTTCGAATGCATCCGCAACCTTATCTACTTACGAACGATACAAACGTTGCGAAGTGACAAACGCGTACAGCCTTACACCCGCATATGAGAAATTCCACCTAAACCCAGCTGGCACCGAATGTTTGGTTCACGGGTGGACAACTTGTAGCGTGAACGCATTAATTAAGACCATTCTCTCGTACACGCGTCTTCCTTGTAACCCGAATAAGAAGGAAGTTAATGAAAAATTTCGTTTGTAGGTGACGTTTGGGGTAATGCCACGAAAAAACGCCCTTTTTACCACACCTTCTCAACTAATGAAATTAACAAATAAGCGAACGGACACGTTACGAAACTTCATGTACCATTCTTGTTACGCTCATAGGTTAATTTATTTCCTAACAGAATCTAGTAAGGGCAGATTTAACCACGATAAAATGAAATTTATAGGTTCTTCGTTTAAAGTTAGATCATGGGACGTAACAAGATAATACACGCTTCTTTGTTAATCCTTTGCGTTCGAGTGGCGACTCGCATTCGTCATTTGATTTGATGCAACATTTTTAAATAACAATATTTAAACTACATTTGTAGTATTATGCACGCGATGTTTGAATATAGTGAAACAGATAATATTGACCATCACTAGTAAACAAATAATAATTTCAATAAAATTTATCACTTTATTCGATTAGAAAATTTTACAGTAGCTATTTTCCAACAATAAAAATGCTTTCGTGTGCAAAGGGTTGATACACTATACATATATGTATGTAGTATATACTTCTTTATTATTTATAGATGAACATCTTAACAAATATATAAAAGTAGAAAGTATATGATAAAACTATACTATTTTTGCATTACACACCAATTTAAAATACATGCAATAAACCAACGTGTAGAACAACATTAAAAATATAAAAATCAAGTAAATGCTTATTCAGAAACGGGTATCTTTACTTTCGTATTTTTTCAACTAAAATATAGTTGTACTGGTTGACTCGAAGCCTCGGCAACTGGCAATCGAATATGTTCAAAAATATAAATTTAAAAAAAAAAAAAAAAAAAAATTAAAAAACAAACAACAGTTTTTTAAAATCCCTTGAAAATTTACATGTTTCCAATTGTACCACAATATCAAATATCACTATTGTAACGTAAACTCCTCGATAAAAAAAGAGATGGCATAAGGACAGATGATTTCGAGAGCGTACAATTCTCGTATTCGAAAATCGCTATACAATGCATACATGATCGGGAAAATTTGACTGAAAGTCTCGGCCATTGTAGCAATGCGAACTCTATCACTCAAAAAGACCTAAACTAATAAATTCGTTATCCAGACTAGGACACCAACTGCCGTTAAATATTGATACGTTCATAGCGACACCCAACGTAGATGTATATACGCGCATTTTCTCTTTTCTTCAAGAATATAACCCTCATATTTAAATTACTATGTAAATTGGATGTATGTGCTGCGCGTCACCCAGAAATTGGCGCGTGAGAAGGTTGAAATGAAACATAAAAAATACTCCTATTCTCACCATGAATCTTTCGAACCTGATCGCCGACTGCCTATTGTTTATATTCTTTGATTTAACCGGTATACATGACCACGCGGACCAATAAGATCCTACCACTGAAAATATGAGTGAGTCGATACGCCAACTCCTGGGTTGTAGATAGTATGTATAATATATAAAGCCGTAATTTCTTTTCTAAAATTATTCTTTACTAAAAGCTAAATAAACCCGCAGGGGTTTAAACAGCTCCGAATAAAAAGAAAAAAGAAAAGTCTCGGTAATTGGCACAACCGGTCCGCGTCGGAAAACACGTCGGACTATCGGGACGAATTTCAGCGGAGATTACGAGCACGATTCCGTTTCGTCCTGGCTCGCATAACTGGCATCGCTCGATAATTAAGGCGATGTCTCGCATACCGCGATTCACGGTCGGCACACCCCCCCCCGCGAATATTTTTCAACGATGCCGAAACGAGAGTGGACCGCGATACGGTGCATAAAATTTCACCAGAACACGCGTGCTCCCGTGGCCGGAAATTCCGTGCGGTCTAGCTACGTTCCTGAAGGTAGCAGCTAGGTTGGAGGGGAAAACAACCTTGCAAGCTCTCACACCCCCGTTCTCCCGGCGGTATGCGTAGCTGCGTCGGTGGTAGGGCCAGAAATTTCGGAGGTTGGCAGAATCGGCGGGTTACGGAGGGGATTGAAGGGCGAAAAGGCGGGAGGAAACGGCGCGATGGAGGGTGGAATGATGTCCTCCCGGGGGGGCGGAAGGGCGAAACGGGGTGGTCTGAAGGGAGCCAGGCAACCTGCACCCGGCAACAGCCCCCGACCTCGGAAGAACTAATCATTAACCTCCTTTCACCCTCCCAAACACCGCTCTAACTCGACCACCTTGGCTTCGCTTTCACCTGTGCCTCCCTGACTCAACACCCTCCTCCACCCCCAGCCGCCCCCCCCCCCAAAGCCCTCCATTTTCCCAAACTCGCCCACGTTCCGAGCGATTACGATTGCCCGCGCTCGCTTTCGCTGCTTTTTCACGGTCCTCGCTTCGATTTCACCCCCACTTTCGCCCTTGTTACGAAAATGCAACACGCGAAGAGTTGCTCGTTCCTTCGTTACGATGAACTTTGAAATTTTCTTAAAGCGAGAAATCGAGGTTGCTGCGATTTTTACTGATTTACCGATTAACCCCTTGCGTTATAACGTCGAGATATACGCTCGTGACGCCCTCGAGATTCGACTATGGCGAATTTTCTTCAAATTTTTCTCACGGTTGAACGTTCGATTCGAGCAAAATTTGATTAATATAGCTATCAAATCTGTATAGAAATTTTAGTGTCTCCCATATATGGCAGTCAAAATGTTAACCATTAATCGAATGAAATTTTTGCAACAACACCGACAGGATCTAATGTTTCATTCAATAACATATGTGTATATTTCATCAATAATGATCTAATAATATAACAAGGATCTAATACTTGTGTGAAGGGTGCATAGAATTTATTTTTAGGATTCTTTGAGAGTTCCCACTTCCGTTCGGAAATATCTAATTATATCCGTGATTAGATGAGTAAGAATGATATGTACAAGTCTATTGTAATGTTGTATAAAATATTGCATAAAATGAAGCACCGGTACTTAGTTTATTTCGTTTTATTTACATGCAAAATATATTTCGTTTTAATTGGATACAAATTATATTTTGTTTTAATTAGATGCAAAATATATTTCGTCTTAATTCGATGTAAAATATAATCCGTTTTAAATAAGTGCAAAATTATTTGTGGATTTGAATCGGAATGAAATGATTAAGCAGCAAATGCAAACGGCTATGAATCTTTGTAAAAACTTATTTAATGTTTTCGCTTTTTAGACGGAAACAAAGCGAATGATAGCAGAAAGTGGTATTGGTAAGAATTGGTCGATCAGGAATACGATTGAAGCACCGTAACCGTATTACTGGCTTCTATGTATACATCAACGTTAAAAGTTGCACACCGTGCAACCCTCCGGAGTTAAGTACTACGGGGTAGGTATTCAGATAAACGGATAGATCAATAAATATACGGGTATATTAGTATACAGACCTCTTACCGTGCATTCCGCGATGCAATTTATGATTGCATGTATTTGTGGACTGTGCACTGTATCTTTTTCATTTCTAGAAATAATTCAACAAAAAGTTTGCAGACATTCCAAACAAATCTTGTTTATAAAACATTTGAAATTACGAAATTTTTCAAAATGGATTCCTTAAAATCCGTTCTGGTTCTCATCCGGATAAAAAATTACTATGTGCATTAATTTATATTTCATCGTTTGTTCATTTATTCTTCTAATTTTTAACTTTAAAGCGATTGTGTATTACACGCCCGTGGTCTTAGTGTTAATTATTACTAACTCTGCTTACATCTTCGTTTAATAAACCACAATTCGAAAAAAAAAATGTACCGTCAAGTTTTATCGTTCGCTTCGATCGATCGTATTAACAATTAAAAATTTAACACTCGAACAGCACGAGAAAAGAAAGAAACGACGGTAATTACCAAACATAACTGTTGAAGTAACGTTAGAAAGTAAGGCGGGAAAACAAGCAAGGGGAAGAAGTAAAACGACACGAGCATCATTAAACAACGATTCTCCTTTTAAATAATTCAGTAGCCGAATAAGAAGGACGGCTGCTACTCGAACAGGTATCTCCGCATTTAATCGATGTAACAGGATAGTCGGTGCTAAACGCACGATTCGAGCATATGTACGTTGAACTTACTGTATTTTGACGGATTATATGGCAATTGCCGTTTTATCCCCCGTTGTATCTTGATTTACGCGTCAACTTTCAATCGGATAACATCTCCTACATGACGCACAGGCGAGGGTAGTAAGACACGGAGGACGAACTACGTGTAAAATCGATCGAAACGTTCACAGGAATCCTGGAAATTTATAACATTCGCGTAAAACTATTAACCCCCCGAAACACCATGTATTTTCCAGGTATCGCATATTTGCATTCATAAGTTTTATTTCCCTTCTCTGCTATGATGAACATGGCGGTGACAAAATTATTAATGCAACCTAATGTAATCCTAACGTTATGTGAGTAAATCTAACTTAATCTTAACCTAATGAGAGTAAATCTAACTTAGCCTTAACTTAACGTAAGTAAATGTAACTTAGTCTTAACCTAACATGAGTACATCTAACTTAATCTTAACCTAACGTGAGTAAATCTCACTCAGCCTTAACCTAACATGAGTAAATCTCACTTAGTCTTGACCTAACGTAAGTAAATCTAACTTAGTCTCAACCTAACGTGAGTAAATCTAACTTAGTCTTGACCTAACGTGAGCAGATCTAATCCAATCAAAACTCTAACTTAATCTAACTTAACTCGAGACTGGGTTTAAATTCAATTGTGTCATAATATGGTACGAGTAAAATTAACCAAACCTTAATTTCAACCCTTTGTACTCCTTAATTTTGTCTTACATACAGCTCCTTAACTAATTTATAAAGTAGATCAAGGAATGGGTTTTTAATAAAATGTATCGTCAAAGCACAAGGTGCGTAACAAATATATTTTTAATTTATTATAAGTACCAAAGAAATGAAAATATATTGACCCAAACTGTTTATCTAAGTTATTCATACGATTCAAGATAAGGGCTAACGGAATTTGATCTAACTAATCTTAGTATGAGTATATTTTATACGTGAAGCAATGTATAAAAGTTCCGAAATTTTTGACAATCGTGTTTTAAAATATTGAATTAATATTAGTTATAATGTACCCCTATATGCGTTACCTTGTTTCCCGCATAACTTCTAATAATTCAGAGACTAATACTTAATAATTTCACACGTTGTACAATAAAGTTCCCTCTCAAACTCGTGAGTATACATATATATACCCTCTCAGACTCCCCGGATAAAATTACGAAAGTCGCAGATTCCCATCAATAATCGATTAAATTTTCAAAAACAGAAATCCCACATCCACGTCGCACCCTAAATCCGCCTTCGTTAAATGAATTTTCTAGTCTCCGTCCCGCGGAGGTTGGTTCACCGTGACAGATTCACCCCCCATCAGCTTACGTAAGACTAAAATTGCTCCGGCACGGACCAACAACGCAGCCATCATCTACTGCTGCACATCTTTCAATACCGAACAGCAACCGAATCGTGAAGAAGGGATGCTCGACGAAGGTACTCTCCTGCGAAGGTCGAGTCAGCGGCAGAGAAGAAGGGTGCGCGCGGGACAGCCAAAATGGGGGACAAGAGGGGCAAGATGCAACGCACATCTATTGATTCTCCTTCAGCGTGAAGGACCGCGTGTCCCACTCACTTTCGGAAGCGTACGCACGCACGCGAACGCACACTAGCACGCGAGCGTCACGCACACACGCTCGTTTTCCCTAGGCCCCTAATACGTACACGGGCACACGTGGCTCGATCGGCGATGTGTGCACACACGCGCACCAGCCAGTGCGTCGCGATGAATGCAGGGCACAAAACGACCTCTTTCACAGGGAGAGCGACAGAGAGAGAGAGAGGGAACAGAGGAGAAAAAAAAACAAGGGAACAGGATTTTGCAACCTCCCTTCCGTGCATTCCTACTGTGAACTTCCTTGGCCGGCTGCATAAAGAATTAGAATGCTAGTACGTAGGCCAAAGGTACGAGAAGAAAGGAGGAAGAGAGGCAAGGGCTGGTAAAGTGGTGTGCACGGCGGGAGGGACAAGGGGGGGACTATATCGTGGCCAAAAAAAGCCCGGTAGCCGCGGCTTTGCACTTGCAACGACGTGGCGCGTATTCGAAATTCTGGAGAGGGTCAGCGTTAGCATTTGCAAACAGTAAACCAGATCCGGACACAACGCGTCCTTCGATATTGAATAACCTCAATGCACGCCGAACAGAACTTTGTTGCCTTTTTATTATTCGAGTCGAGCTTGTCCGGAGTTATCCGGGGGGTAATTAACCGGAATAACCGAAATACGGTTCAGCCGGTGCGTGAAAATAGCGATCGCGCGGGAAAAAGACAATTGACAGCCGATATCGCTCGGACCGTTGATGATTATCGAAACTAATGCGTTCTACTTACAATTCGTATCGGGAACATCGAATTATTCGATAGCGAATACGATTCAAAGTAATCGCGACATTACGATGTTTGTTATTTCTCAATCGCTAAAAAAGATTACTAGCACCTGGACACCATACTCCAGAATATATTAACCCGATTTTGTTTGAAATATAATATTTAATGTAAAAATGTATCTCACGCTCCAGGTAATGTAACTTTAAAAACGATATTGAATCCAAAGTTTGTACATGTTAGATTTGCTTTCTAGATTTTAAAATGTATTTTTTATCTCTATAATCAAAATACGGTCAATGAAGCTTTTTCTCTCACCAAAGGTTGTTACGAGGAGTACCGCAATCTTCTTCAGGAAATTATTCGAATGTTCGAAATGTTGAACGTAAATTATTTAAATACGTACAATGTTAAACATGAATTACTTGAATATTCGAAATATTAATATAATATTCTGTTATTATATAACAGACACCGAAGAAACGAACAACTAACTTTCTATATGCAGGGCCGACCTTAACGCACTGATCTGTTCGAAGCATGACGGTCGGTGCTTTTGTTTACACGAATCGAAAGGCACGCAAGTAGTGTCGCAAAAACTATGAGTGCTTGTGCTAGAACCGTTAACAGGATGCAAACTATGATTCGAATGTACAAAAGTCATCGTACCAGTGGAACTAAACATGCAGGGACACAAACACGTATCTCGTTAAGGTTACAAAAACCATTGCTCTATGTTGCTATAATGATTTGATTTACGCGACGGAAATCATGTTTCGGATTCCATTCAATAACTCCTGTCAGGATCGTCAACAACATGATTGGATTTGTCGTTACCGAATGCGATTGAAAATTTATTCAAATTTTAGCGATCGTTTAAACTGATACGAAATGCAAATTAAAAGTCAACAAAATTAGTTATTTCATATCTTTATCGTGTACTTCCGTTTGACAACTCCATTCGAATTATAATGTATTACATCAACGCGCGGTTTATCGACATAACATAATGCGACTACATATTAAAATGGTAAAAACGAGCAAATTAAAAGACAAAAAGAAATGTATAAATATTAGACAAAATAAATTAAACCTTACCAAAATCGGTTTTCCACGCATCCGTCTCCCGCCTATTTTTCTTATTCTTCGAAGTGTCACCTTAATAACTGTTATCGAATGCTATTCGATTATAACCCTTTCGCGATGTACTTCTAGGTACCGGTATCGCGCCAACAGGGAACTCATTTTCGGAAGTACATTTTCGTTCTTATTTCGAATGTACGCTCACGAAAATCACGCTTCGAAGAATTACGGACTTTTGTATCATCGTATACAATGGCGGTAAAGTGATGACAGTGTAAGAAACACGACCGATTTTCGCGAAAAATTCTCAACTCTTCCGTCCGTACGCTGCCCGCAGCGAAGGCGACTGAAAACAGAGGATCGGCCGGCAGATTGTTGGTCGCATAGACGCCCTTGTCTTGCCTCGAAAACGAAATTTTCGTCTAGAATATGTGGCGCCGCCTAACGGAAGCGGGAAGATTCATTTTACCTTCGTGAACTCAGAAATTTGAAGATAATACAAAATTCAGTTTTTTTTTACCAATATCAAAACTACCAGTGTTTGGCGCACACTATACCTCGTGGTCCAGAACTTTCCAAATTCCATAATCCCGTATCCCTATAATTACTGAAGTACCAAACTCTCGAGTCTCAGTTTCAAATTTTTTGTTCCATAGTTCGGAAACTCCGAAGCACCACTTTCAAGAACGATAGTTCTTTACGACTTACTCGCTTAGAATGGATATTTTTAAAAAGCAAAGAGGGTTAAATAAAAAATATAGGTTTACTGCTGTTAAATAATTTATATTTTAATACTTAACGCGACGTACCTAACATCAACCACGTCAGTAGGTCGAGATTCGCGTTCGGCATCTCTAGCCTATAACAATGTACACTACACTGTATATTTATTTGTGCATAAAACAAAGTAGAATGACACCATTGTTGAATAACGTGCACCTATAACTTTATATGCGATCACTGTTAATTGAGAAATCATATTCAAAAAACGAATTAAAAAAACTTGTTCCATTTTGTTTAAGTTTTATTATTTTATTTACACAATTTCGTTGCATTTATAATATTTCAACATTCTAATGACTGAATTTATAAAGGAAATGTTTCGTTTAAATTTTGAATGGTGTAATTCGTGAAAAATATGTGTGCCATTAGCAATAACATTATTATTTGACTACAAATATTCATGCTTTAACCAACTAGTACTGTTGTATCATCGAGAAATTCATAAGGTGGCACTTCCAAGTTTAGAGGTGCTGGTCCTTTCCTAATCCTGCCACTGGCATCGTAGTGAGAACCATGACATGGACAATAATAACCACCGAAATCACCAGAATTTGCTATTGGAACACATCCCAGATGCGTACATACTCCTATAACTATCAACCATTTTGGCTCTTTCACACGTTCCTTATCATCTTGTGGATCTCTAAGACTTGCAACATCAACTTGTGCTTCTCTTTGAATTTCCTTCGATGACCTATTATTATTTCAAAATAAATATAAATTTTAAATTATATAATATGATATTATTTATATATATATATATAAATACTTACCTGTGGCGTACAAATAAAGGTTTTCCACGCCATTTGAAAACAACACTTTTTCCTTCGGGAATTGCATTAAGCTTAACTTCAATTTTTGCTAAAGCCATTACATCTTTAGATGCAGCTAATAATGCTACTGCATTATGTACTATTGCTTTTGCAGAATATGCAGTAGCTACTCCTATACCTGTATTACAAATAAAAATTAATATTTCTATAACAGTGGAAATCAATAAATTTACTAACCTGCTGTTACGACATATGTGTAGGTTTTACGGGTATCTGCTTTGTCTCTACTGTTAACTTTTGGGTCTTTATTGGACTCATAACGGTAGTGAGAAAAATCTGGCCATTTAATATCGGTATGTGCTAATCGCCTTTGCATTGCTTGTAAACCCGCTATAATGATCAATTATAAAAATGTTGTCTTACTAGTCGAGTAAGATACTCTTACATTCTTTAAATAATAAACAAAATGATAGACAAAAGTCAATTTCTAATATATATTAGACAACTCGTGTGGTATTACAGTAATCTGTAAACTCTATGTGTAAGACATGATTATATAATCATATTATATATAAAATTAGAATTTATTGAAATGGTGTAATTACGAATAGAATAGTATTTAGATAAAGTTTTCAAACCTCCGATTCCTGAGCTCACACGCAAAGGTCTTGTAATAAGAGATTGCAACATACTTTCTCTGATCATTAAACTGACGACGGGTTCGGTAACAATTTTTGATTTTGCAGGAGGTGCACTAACAGTTACCGGTTGCAATCCATTTGTAATGGTTGTCACAGTCGACCTTAAATAAGGTGTCAAATTGGTCGATTTTGCCACAACATTCATTTTTGCTAACTACGTCTGAACGGATGAACAAGAAGACCTCATCGAACACCACTTCCACTGACTTTCGTTCGAAGCCCACACTCGTTAGGTGTCTCTACGATCCGCTCTGCTTTAGCGGTCACTTTAAAGGGTACTAAAAGTGTTCTCATTTTGGATTCTTCTGGTAAATTCGCCAATAAAACATTACCTATAAACCTCTAGTTTAACATTAGTCACGTGCTTAATTTAATGTATACTAAAATAATAATAAAATTATACATTATTTTTGTCTTGTTATTCATAATTTGTAGGTAGCGCTGCTACACGTCTAACTTCATTGGGATGCACTCATACCAGTTCACATCCATTCGCGCTTTCTCTTACAAGTTTTGCCTAGGTTTTCATAACCTTATGCAACATGCGTATAGAAACGTGTTATTTTTGTTCATCCCGGATTTATCCGGGACACGGAATTCAATTTGTAAGGAACGATTGTAAGGTTAGTATTTTGTTGAAAAATTGTTAAATCTGGTTTAACTAACACATTTTCTACAGTTTAGGAATTTTTAGGTGTAAAGATTAGTTTTCTGATACTTTCTAGGTTATGTGTACAATTCAGAACATATTTTTACCGTTATTTTATGTTGTATATACATTTTCCAATTTTGTAAATTATATCCGATTATTAATTCGTTAATTCGTGTTGCATATTTTTATTACAGATATTCAGATTTTGTCGCTCAAAATGTCATGCTGCATTCAAGAAGAAGAAAAATCCAAGAAAAGTCAGATGGACCAAAGCACACAGGAAAACTGTTGGCAAGGAATTGGCGGTGGATCCATCCTTTGAATTTGAAAAAAGGAGAAGCATCCCTGTTAAATATAATAGGGAATTATGGAACAAAACAATTGATGCAATGAAAAAAGTAGAAAATATTAGGCAAAGGAGGCAAAATCTACATATAATGCAACGATTGCGAAAAGGACGTGAAATAGAACAAGAAAGGGACATTAGGGAAGTTCAACGTGATTTGTCTCTTATAAGATCACCTGCTGCAGGATTGAAAGAAAGAAGAAAGTTGGAGGAAACTGCAGAGCAAGAAGAAAAGATGCAAGAATCTAATGACGAACAAGAACCAGAAGAAATGGAAATGAATAGTTAAATTTATGTTTTCAAATAGAAGCATCTTTCAAACAGACATCATACACTCATGTATCACATTCATAATGAAGGAATATTTCATGACCATCTAATTTACATAAAGAATGGAAATACACTTTTATAAATAACATGTATTATAAGTTATGTTACTCATCATTTTCTTATAGATGACTGTATTAACAGTTTGTAAATAAAATTTTAGTTATGTAAGAACTATTCAAAACATTGTATAATTGTTTACAAACTTAAGTTTTTGTATTTTAAATTTGTAAATTGATAATTTACCGCCATTAAATTTTCAAAATTAAAAGTTAAAGGGTTAGGCTAGGATGAAACTAGATTATTTCGTGGTTAAGTTAGTTGATGTCAAGTTAGGTCAGATCGGATTTGGGTTAGGTTGTAATTTCAAGTTCGTTCTTTGCGTTTAATCATAAAAATGTTGTACAAAAATATTTACAAACGAAACCATTTTATTTGCAACATTTCATGACAATATTTGTACGAACCGATTTAAATGACTCACCCTGTAGAAGAGTCAGAAGCTTGAAAAAGCCGAACATGGCGGTAGCGACAAATTCGTTTGATAGTTGGCTCAGCAAGAAGTTACAAGCTTTAAATACTGACGAAGGTGTTTTTGGATCGTACATCAAAGGAATTTTAGAGGGCGATGAATCGGAGGATGAGAAGACCGAAGCCCTTGAAGGCATACTCTCGGGCATAACGGTGAGGAGCACACGGATTGTGAGGTTAGAATATGCTTGCTGTTCGTAGCCGAAGTCTATCAGCCGGTCAAAAATAACAACGGTGCTATTATTATTTTATCTCTCGATGATTCGCACGTATCTCTGTAAATTCGATACGATGTACATTTTGTCTTTATACATGCATGCTTAAATATCGTCGACACCCTGTTTGTGTCCTTTTAACGTTTTAATAATTCGACGATGTTATGCAGTATGTATTTTCATGGAATGTCACCATAGGTTTTGAAATTACACTCTTTAATTTTATTGATTTTTAGGATAATGACATTAGTAAACACGTAACAGAAATTTTGAGTGCTTGGGCTAAGTGGCTACCTGTTGAAGATGTTGCTGCTTCAAAAGTACCAGTTGAAGACGTTGATGTCAGACTAGCACGGATGTTAGAATCTCAGTCTCTCCCAACTACTACACAGAAAAGTTACACAGAAGAAGAACGGCGGATAAGAGAAGCAATTCTTGCTCAATATAGTCAAATGTCAGACGAGGAAAACAGTGAAGCTGAGGGAGAGGAGGATGGAGCAAGTGGAGGAGATTGTCGAATTGAAAAGAACACCAATGTTACGACAATAATACAGCAAGAGAAAGAGCGAAGAGAGAAAGCAAAACAAGATAGTCAAAAGAAAAAAGAGAAAGACAAAGAGGATAGGTATAAGTTATTTTTTCTACAAGAAACATTACTACGTATGTTGCTAACATATGTGTATTTTTATTCAGGGAGAAACAAAAACAATTAAAAGAAGAAAAAAAGGAGAAACGGAAAACACAGAAAGGAGAAAGAAGAAGGTAGCATTGGGACAACAAAATTCTAATGTTTACCTCAAGATTTCAAATAATCAAATTAGCATACATATATGTCTATGTTTATTCTCGTGCATGCAAAAATCACCAACAGCTATTTAAATCTTTTATTAAGTTTTTTCTAGAAATGTGTCTATAAAATTGGTATCCTAAAAGAATATGATTCAAGGCAAGATGTACATGTACCGTTGAACAATGCTAATTCTATTTGTTGTATGTAACATTACATCTTGTGCCTTCTATCCATTGGGAATTTTTGCAGAAGATTGTTATCTTCACTATGAAAATATTCTATTTATTTTCTTCTACGCTTTTCTTAACAATTAAAACTTGTTACACATCGTTTTGTGTGTATGTAAGGCATAATCTTTGAAGTGAATTTTGTTTTTTAATCTTATTTAATTTGGATTAATATTGAAGTGACGTATACATGTAAAACAGTGATAAATCTATCTGAAAACACCTGTGAACCTTGTATTTATTTCTACTCTTATCACATGGTTCTTGTTTTCACCTATACATACACTTGGATCAGAAGCATCAAGTATTTGCATGCGGATATTTCATATATTCCATTTAAGAAATTTCTGAGATTTTAATGTTCCCAAATTTGGAAATTAAAAATTTTTTAAATTCCCAAATTTCGAAATATTTAAGTGACGTAATATATTAGACAAACTCAAAAAATACTTAAAGTAAACATACCTGATGTAATATGACGATTTTAATTATTCTCTTGATATGTTCACGAATTCTTTAGCGAAACGTATCATAATCAGGGAATTGAATCGACGAATAATTAAGACGTTATTTTTGTATTTGTATTTTTTATTAGTATATATTTACACACAAGATACCGAGTCGAAACCGAGTCATCTTGGTATTGCATTAATAATGAAAGACAAACGCAGTAAGATAAAAACAAACGAACAAATGATACAAAAGATGATGATGCTTCAGTATCGTATCATTACATATACTAATGTCATTATTATAATCATTTATTATTAGCAATTCTTTTCTTCGTTCACTATAATTAAGTTGGGCAGAAATTGACGAACTCGCATTTACACACAATGTAACAAGATCGTCCCTGATGTTCAACGCCGAGTTACGAATAATCGTTATCAATTCCTGCTATCTCACTCTCATTCTCTCTTTCTCTCTCTCGCTCTCTTTCTCTCTCCTCTGCCATATTTCTTTTATTATTTCTCTGTTTATATCCTTTCCCCCTCCCGCCATAAATCTTATATTTCGTTTTGGCGAAGCTCATCGTTACAAGTCGAATAACAATCTTTTTTTTTCAAGACGTTCATTCAACTCGACGGGGCTTTCAAACATGTTTTTCTAAACGAGAAATTACGAGCAGAATTTACGCTAACGATCTTTGTATCTCAAACATGCGAAAAACTGTGTCGTTACCAAAGATATATTTATTATTACATTTTGTACATGCTTCCGTTAAAAGGAATTTACGACATATAATTAACGACGTGAAATCTAATTCAAGTGAATTCGACGATGACAGAAACATATAACGAAGAAATTTACACAAATTTTCGTAGAGTTTGTCGATCAATTAAACAGCGCACGCAACTTTACATATTTGAACGGCGATATATCACGTAAGAAGACGACACTTTGTGCTCGAATACTCGTGCCCCTACGGACGCTGCTTAACTAGAGGATTCATTTTTTTTTTCCATTTTCCATAATACGCTAACACAAAACTGTTATTCGTGATTGTCCTATTGTATTACACTAAGAACGATCAATCATTATAATTTCGTGGATCGATCGTTTGTCGGAGGATCAATCTTGTGTCGAGAAGGGAGGGGGAGAAGGGACGGTCGTGGCGGTGGCAACGATCTTACTGTGTACGCACAAATTACTATCTAATTGAATTCGATAGATCTAATCACGTCGTCAACTCGATAATTAGTTACACGCTGTCCTAACAGATATACGCTAAGAGCATTCCACGCTGAAGCCTGAAAGAGAGTCTCTCCCTTTGTTTCTTTTATTCCATTTCATTTCTTAGAGTTTAGACCATTTAGACCATCCCCTTTCATTTGTTGCGCACGTTTTCGGACTAGAAAGCGACCGTCGTTTTCGTCCGCGTCTATTCTGGTCAGTTTTTCATCGAACCAAAAGAAATTCGGACCACGACGAATGATTCTTTCTCAATCCATTTCGAATTCGATACAACGAGCTTTCATTTCGAGGATGCATCGTCTAATTAGTTCAAGCTTTAAACACAGCTTTATCTCTTTACTTCTTTATATTTTTTTTGTGTGTTTCGTTTCTTTTTAGAAAGTATATCTCAATATTTCGTATTTAGGCGCACCGTGTCACGTGATGCTCGCGCACGTGCAAATGGATGCGCAGACGCACGCGCGCCGTATTCGAAACGCGTCAGTTTACGTAGATCAGTCGATCCTAACGCACGTAATTTGATCCCACTGTATACAATATAGTGAACACAACTAAAACTCAACGACTGTACAATTATTATTGGCGTGAACCACTGATACATTGAGAATAATTGTACGAAACAATCGATATACTCTGCCCTCGATTTTCATACAATCTTCTCGCGTATCGACTCTTCGCGCCAAATACTTTCAGTCGATTCAATTGAATCGTTCAATGCAATAGATACGACGCGAAGAGAATCTTTCTGTTTCGATGATCGATAATTATGCTCTTAATTAGGAGTGTGCGGGTACCACACATTTCGGACACTGGTCGACTCGGATTCAGATCTTTAGATATCCCGATTGGTTGCACATTCACGAGATTAAAATTTCCATATTCTCAAATTTGAGAACACGACGTTTTTATACTTCTAAATCCAAAAGTTGGAAACTTCTAAATTTCTAAAATTGCAAATATGAAATTTCCGTCTTCTAAAATTTAAAAATATGAAATTTCCGTCTTCTAAAATTTAAAAATATGAAATTTCCGTCTTCTAAAATTTAAAAATACGAAATTTCTATATTCTCAAATTTAAAAATACGACATTTCTATCTTCTCAAATTTTAAAATACGACATTGCTATACTTCTAAATCCAAAAGTTGGAGGCTTCTAATCTCCTAAATTTGCAAATACGAAATTTCTATCTTCTCAAATTTGAAAATACGACATTTCTATATTTCTAAATCCAAGAGCTGGAAACTTCGAAACTCATAAATTATTAAATACGAAATTTCTATCTTCTCAAATTTAAAAACACGAAATTTCTATCTCCTCAAATTTAAAAATACGAAATCAATAAATTCCAGAACCGACCTGAATGCCCGTCCCGTTTGCCCATCCGCATTTAATACTTTTAATTCTAAAATTCCGATGAATGAACGTACTATTTTATACGGAACACCGGCAGTCATAGTACGTATATAATTATGTTTAGTGAACGTTCATCGTAGGTATCTAATAAATGCGTCCAATCGCGAGACTGGTTCATAAGTCACTTTAAAGAAATATCTTTCTTCGCGTCAAACGTTTTTTTTTTCATTTGCCACTTTTTTATTCGCGAGCAATTCAATTGACACGACTGCAGGCCCGTAATATCAGGGGTAGACGTGGGAGGATTAGGTAAAAGGGAGCAGAGACTCCACGTTATCGGAGCTACGTTGTTCAAACGTTATTTTCTATTTATTTCTAAATGGATATCCTATGTTTAACTCGTTTTGTCGCTTCCGCGTGGGTTTCTTAACACGTAAAATCGTATATGTATATATGTATATGCAGTAACGTAACGTTATTCACTCCGGGCGCATTCTCACCGAACACGTTTCTCTTCTTGTTTTCCTTTCTTCTTCGTTTCACGCTCGCTTTCGCGCACTCATGCACACGCGTTCGTTAATGTTAGTTATTATACACAATTTGATATTTCTTGTTCGCTATAAACCTGTGTATGCGTGTGTGTGTGTGTGTTTTTTGCCTTAAATACTACGCTCGTTAAATGTTGGACTCATCGCTTTGACTACGGATGAATAAAACTGCTTCCGTGGGGCAGCTGTTTTCTCTCATTTGCTCGTGCCGATGACGTCTGCGAATTTATGAAACCGCTCGTTACGCGTTCTGATCGATCGATTTCGTTTACGCGATTCATGAACCTGCGAAAAATTTTGGAAAGGAGAAAAAAATATGATTCGTGAGTTCACGTTCCGTTTTCCGTAGCTTCTCAGGTATTGAAAGAAAATAAGTAACGAATACCTTTGTCGCGGAGACGCGAAAGTTTTGTGAAAGGAAACAAATAAAAGACGGGCGTAAAACATTTTCTCTTCTTCGTTTTTTTTTTTTAAAGTCAACTTTCGAAATTGGATTTCTTTCAATACCTTGTTCCACGCTGTTTATGCCTTTTACGTTAGTATAACGATTAATTGCTCGTGACATCGTGTAAGTTGTCTTCTTGTAAAAGCATAATTGTGGCAGTAAGTGAAATAATCCGCGAACGGGGCAGAATAAACGTGCTATATTATCGAAGAACTCGAACAGTCCCGATACAATTACGTTAAATCGCTATCATTGATAAAATAAAAAGAAACAAACGAGTTTCGGACACCGTAGAATAAATAGAACATGGGAAAATGTATCACGTGATCCTAACACGAAGTATTTAAATTATAATGAAATCTTACAATCAATGATTTAATTTATTTCAGTCTTGTCGCGCGATTTTCATTGACTCGTGTTTACGCGTTAAACGCGTGCGTTAAAAGCTTCAAGGATTTCGGTATCTTTCGTAGCTGTTAAATATTTCATCCCTCCCTCGAGGTATCCGTCTAATGATCGTAGATTTCGAACGATTACGTCTTCCATAATTAAGACTCCATTTTTTTTACATATATTCCATCGGTCAAGATAATGGGACCACCTGTCATAGGGGTTAATATACGAATTAATAATTATGTATTAATAAATACGTATTCACGGGTTGATATATCTGAAAGATTTAGTCGTTTCTAGCGGATTAACTTAATAAAAGGAAGAATATAGTAAAACGACGTCACACAACAAATTCGTGGTTAATATTTGAAATTACGTTTATTGAAAAAAATGACGAGAACAAAAATTGCGTTCATTGAATCTAATGAGACTACATCGCGGCTCTGTGTGACCCGTGTCGTAAGAATTAATTTTGAACAGGACGGTCCCATATCTGCTGTCATCTATAACGAATGGGTTAAATTGTCATTTGCTGCGGGTTCAGCGACGAAATGCTCGAAGACAACTTACGAGATCGCGTATCGCGTCGAAACGCGAAATAAAAGTAGAACACAACAAACGAACGAACACGACGACAAAAGAATGGAACGATGCACGAATATTCGACGATAATAATTACGAGCTCGCGTATCCTTCGTTAGATTGAACTTTCATCGTGATCTCTGAACACCGAGAGCGGATATATTCTTCATAGCTTGCGCGTGTATTCGTTTGAGACATGACGTGTACGCGACACGACACAGGTTCCCTTCAAATCCTTCGCATAATCGATAGATACAAATAACGTTCGACCGTGATCGAATACTAAGCGTTCGTGAATCGTATGACTTTTGATAGATCTAACTGTACAGCGAAACACAACAGTCCGCGACTAAAACGATTAATAATAATTACGAAGCCCTTTCGGGACGTTAGTGAAATCATGCAAAGGATAACAGGGAACATTCGGGCGATCTCTTAGAGTACAATAATGATTAACGATCGCTTCTCCACAAAAATAGACGGGGAAAAAAGAAGAAAGCGGTTACGTGCTGTTAACTGGTGGATTTCGAGGGCATACTCAAAAACCTGTACATTTCTAATAATAATAATAATATTAATAATAATAATAATAATTATAATAATAATAATAATAATAATAATAATAATAATAACGATAATAATGTTATCTCTCGTGTGTCATTACTCATCGAATAATTCCGTGAATATCGTAATTATAATGTTGCAGTAATAGCGAGAGCGATAATCAATATTAAGAAAAATAATGATTATTAATAGTAATGAAAAAAAAAAGAAAGAAAACCATTGATACAGTGATCGTTTACTTCTTAATATCAGAGATCTACATAAGACAGTGGTAGATTAATATCACAATAAGACTACTCAGGCCTCGCTTGAAACTGGGGCACGCTTCGTCTCGGAGTAACTTGCCACTCCGTCGTCGTCGTCGTTTTGCCTTGACGTTTCATTTATTAAATCGTACGACCCTGTTGCCACGGGGTTTCAGACGACTCAGATTCTCTCTCACTCTCGCTCTCATTCTCTCTTGCTCGCTCTCACTCACTCTTCCTCTCTTTCTCTCTCGACGTGATCGCAATTCGATGCTGACTCGATGGGAATCATATCGCGTGGGAATCTCGTTGTTAAAAACGCATTCATCCTCTCGCTGCTCCTCGTACACCTCGTTTTCTATAGTAATCGTAACGTAATTTGCGCTGGTCGATCCGCGAATCGAAAATCCATTACCAACGATCGTTATCGACAAACGGTCACGGTGATCGTATATCGGTATCGAGGCTGTTCCTAACGTCGTGCCCGATTCGCATAAACGCGCACACCTAGCGAAGGATCTTTGCTATACTCGGAGATCAAGGGACGAATGTCGCGGGCGAGGGTTAACGAAACTCTACGTTATTTCCGATCGACTCTCTACGATTGGTGCACACACGTCGTTCACGATTACCTGAGTGACATACACATCGGAGCCGAGACGCTAAAATCGTGTCTGTGTGTATGCGCGTGTACACGCGTGTCCGTGCTCGGCTAACGAACGAAACGACCGCGTTTCAACTATATTAAACCATGCTCTCGGTTGTTCGCGGCACGCGCCACCGGTTCATCACATTGTTTTGGCCTCGAATTATCTCGGCGCATGCCGAGACTAGCAACGCTTCTGTCCAGCCTTTTGGCGTCGAATATCGAGCCCGATCCGGCCAGCCGATTTCTACATGCCACGATATCGTGTTTCGAACGATTTCCGTTTTCCCCCGGACACGCTCTCTCTCTTTCTGTGATCGAACCAAGCATCCGAGAAGAATATGGTCGTCGTCCAAATCGCCCCCGTCTATTGGTCTCAGCCTAACGGCGAACCGTGCGTTGTTTCGTTCGTCGAACGGTTTTTATTGTCGTGACCAAAAATGTGCCTTTCCTCGCCGAGATATCGAGCGTTCTCGAGCCGAAAATCGCGCGAACGTGCCCGGTGTACGTGAAAGAGCCTAAGTTCGATCGCGACACGGTACGCGCGACGGTGAGCATCTAGAAATGGCTGGCGCAGACCCGATTTCACAATATCGGCGGTAAAAACGTACCGGAATCGTCGAGATTCGGGTCCAGACTCGCGACGATATCGCCGGTCGAGGCGTGTCTCGATGAGGTGGTCGTCTGAGTGCTGCTCGCGAGAGCGTGGCTACTCGCGCTACCGTTCAGCTTGCTTTTCACCACGAGGCCGCCGTTGTCCGCGTTCTCGGTCGTGCTGATCCTCTGCACGCACTTCCGGTCCTTGTGCAGACGATACATCGTGTACGGAGGATCCTCCACCGTGATAGCACGCTGCCGTGGCGCGCTCACGGTCACGCTGATCGTTTGCGCGTGAGCCGACTGTGACGTCGCCTCCAGACTCGTTGTGTTCGCGTTCGTGTTAGCGTTGCTGTTCGCGTTCGTGTTCACCGTCGTGCTGGCCAACGTCGACGACGACGAGCTGCGCACGTGAGAGGAGGACGAGTTCAGCCACTCGTGTCGTATCGCCTCGTCGGGGGTCATGCGTTTCTTTGGATCCCACCTGGAACAACGTAGACGAACCTTCGTTTTAACACTTTGCACTCCAGGGGTGACTCACACTTACAATTTCGTTCAATACAGCAATTTTGAATAGGTATTCTTTAACTAAATCTATTGCAGTGCTGCACATTTGATGTATAAACATAATGAAGCAGCCAATAGTGGCTATTAATAATAGACAATATCTTTTTAAGTATTCATCAAACCTTTCAAACAAAAAGTTATAAAGTTGCTACCTGCTACGAGTTAAAATACTTTGGAGTGGAAAGGGTTAACCCTTTGCCGTACTTTCACTCGTCACGCGTTCACGGTTTAACCGTTTGCGTTCGAAAGCGTTTTTATTACTAGCAAATAGCGGCTGTAAAACTTTATGATTGATAAGTTTGAGCAATTTTTTTGAAATTTGAAGTTTAACAAGTTTGAGCAATTTCTTGTAAACTTGAAATGTAATAAGTATGATTTGTGAAACTATCCAAATTTTTCGTACGAAATCAGATTTGTATTATCATTATTTATCCATTTTTACCTTATATTAGGATAATCAGAAAAGTTCGTGAAAAAATGTGATTTCGGAGTTAGGTGCGTTAAAAACTTTCCTTTTTCTTAGCTTCGTGTGCAGTAATACTAACCCATTGTACACGATATTTGACAAAAATATTATTTTGATACTTACTCGAGGCATCTGCTGACGAAGTCTACGAAAAGGGTGTCGGTGCAACGAAGAGCTACCGCGACGTTCTTGCTACCCGCCCACCTCTTCTTGCCCTTACTGTTTGTTACGCATCGAGGATTTCCCTTCGGGTCTGAAACAGTAATTTCAATGATCAGTTCGCACAAAAATTATACGTTTCTTTCTTCATCGAACGTATTTTCTTTTATCTTGGCCCTACATGTACTACAGGATAAAGTTAACGTACGACTAAAGTTATTTGAAATAAAAGTAAAGAAGCTTTACAAAATCGTGACGGGTCTGGTTTCGCGAACATTGAAAAATCAAACATTACAAACATTACGAGTTATGGAAGGTACAGATGAAAAGCGTTTTAGTATTTAACCAGCTACGATCGTATGTTGACGGTATGGAAGTGAAATCTATCAAAAAGAATCCTGATTAATTTTGTAAATTAAAACAAGGAACCAACGAACGTCACTTTAACCAATTTCGTAATTTCGAGTTTACCAAAAAGAATCCTAACTAATTTTGTAAATTAAAATAAGAAACCAACGAACCTCAAATTACTTAATTTGATAGTGTTAACCCTTTGCGGTCGTATTAAAATACCTAGGTATCATATTGGTCGAAATTTATTTTCGTTGAACGCATATAGTATGCAAGATTATGGAGGAAACACAGAATTTATTAATTCTATGTATATTTATAATATGTATGAATGCAGCGTTTCATGTAAAAATTATGTTTTATAGTTCCCCATCGTGTGGTATCTTTCTTCGACACGAATTCCTATGGTGGCTCAGAGCAGACATACGACCGCAAAGGGTTAAAATGTATGAGGATCGGCGTTGCTTACGTTTCACGGTGTTCGACTTACCGAAGAAAAGCCTGCGACGGGACGCGTGAATGATAATATGTTCCGGCGGAAGTCCAAGAACCTCCATGATGCATGCAAGCTGTTCGATTTCATCCTCGCCCGGGAACAACGGGCAACCGGTGTAAAGTTCGGCTAGAATGCAGCCCAAACTCCACATATCGATCGGTGTGCCGTATGGAAGACCCAGAATCACTTCTGGACTTCGATAAAACCTGGATTGAAGGTAGGTGTACACGCGTTGGTGGCTGTAACACGAGGATCCGAAGTCTATGACCTTAATCGAGCTGCTACCCCGCTGCTTCAGAAGCACGTTCTCCTGTAAACGAACAAACGCTGGATCAGGAAACAGCATTAAGCTAACGTACTCCTCGCCTATTAACCTCCCGCATTCTTCGTTAACTTTACATCGCGTCTATTTACTTCGTTTACGCGTTGCTTTATTAGCACGCGGGTCACCGCATTTTATTGGAAGGACAACCTTTCGTTAAATGAGCAAGGATACTCGGTTCAACGTTCCGAAACGGAGAAAAAGCGAAATGGAAACAGTTCGTTTTCAATTTCGGATCATTTTCTTGGGGTTCTTTGCGAATTACATCGAGTTTTTATGCGGGAGCGGGTTCTTTCGACCGAGCACAGTTTACAGATTCTGTTTATTCGAGAACTCGTTAATTTGGGAATTTCTCGTCTCGAAAATTTGTAAATTTGAGAATTTAACTCATTAACTCCCAATTTTTATATCAACTTTACCACATGGGTTGTCAATTGATGTATCAAATACTTTTATAAGTTATACAACACCGAAGCAAAAAATAATTTCGAAAACCAGAATGTAAGCATTTACCGAATACATACTTTATTTAATATAAAATTATTGCAAGCGATGAAATAAGAACATATGTAAAAATATATATTCATATCCCCATTTAACGATCGCGGTTGCAAATGGATTAAGAGTGTATAAATTTATAAGCTCGAGAACTTAAGAGTGTAATTCGTAAGTTTCATAAATTTGAATATTTCAAAACGTGCAACTTTGAAAGTTCGTAAGTAAAAAATTTGAATGTTCCGAAACTGGTAAATTGAACGATATCGAAATGAACGAAGAAAATGCTGAGAAATTTGGTCGCGTTTCTGATACTTACAGGTTTCAGATCGCAGTGAATTATCTTCTCTCGATACAGCAGTCTGAGGCAGCTAATCAACGAGTTGGCGAATCTTCGTATTACGCTCAGGCTAAATCCCTTATAGTTATTCTTTTTGATTAGCTCGTATAAATTCAAACTGCAAAAACAAATGTACACGAAGATAAATATAACATACAGCCTTTCCCTACTCGTCCTCGATAATTTTGCATGTTTACTTCGCGTCAACCGAGATAAGACTTCAGAAAGTGATATTTTAAAAACACGATAACTGTACCATTAATCTATACGCATTTAATCGTTATGTTTAGAATTATGCTTAATCTCAATCGAACCAGTCAGATTTCTATGTCGTTCGAAGATGTTAAAATCGGGTCAGAAAAAAATTGAACAAGCAAAAAGTGCTTCGAGCAATTATGCAACGTACCTCATTAACTCAAAAGTGATGCACAAGTGGTTCCTGAAGTAGAAATATTCTAGCATGTGTATCACATTGTGCGACGCATTTGCGTCCAAGTCTTTCTTCCTGAGATGTTCCAAGATCTCCACTTCAACGAGCGCTTGATGATGGAATCTCTTTTTATTCCTGCAAACACGACACGATACGTAATTTTAACACGGTCCTCGTCGTTCACATACGAAGCGAACATAACTACTCTTCTTCATAGTTTAATAAGCAACGAAAGCTGGAATGACTAACTTCTACCATAAGCTTATATTTAATCCCGTATGTCCACATTTTAGTATATCAGTTAATTTATTTTATCTCGATCAATATTTAGTATCGTGTGTTCAATTTTCAAGCATGCTATATTTAATATTTCAGGTGTTCGAATATAAAGTATTCAATATTTCGGGTATAAAATATTCAATATTTCGAATATAAAATATTTAGTATTTCAGACATAAAATATTTAATACTGCAAGTATAATATATTTAATAAATTGAGTATAAAGTACTTAATATTTCCAGTAAGAAATATTTAATACTTCCAATACTACATACTGAATATATGGAACGATAAAAATCAAGAGCTTATTGATCGATATTCAAACAATATCCGTCGTCGTGAAAACATTAATTAGACGTTCGTGCTATAATTATTTTCCCATTGTCAAATAAAGTATTAAGAGCTTCATTCACGAACCTGATGATCTTGATGGCAATATAATGACCCGTCTTGTGATCCCACGCTCTGATCACTTGTCCAAAGCTTCCCTTTCCAATCACCTCCAATATCTCATATCTGAAAAAATGGTAAAATTATTTTTCTTTTTGTACCATCGCGATTCTAGTTGATTTATAATGCACGAGAAAGAATGCGGTGTCTCAGAGATAAGTTCTACGTTTTTTGATAACGAGACTCGCACGAATCTTCGATCGTTTACGGTTCCGTATTATGTACTTTTTTTTAACTGATTTATGAATATATTGCGCTGTACTTTATTCGTTCAAATAGACACAAAAATGCGAGTCGAAATTTGTTCCGATTCGTTGAATCTGTCAAGTACGAAATTCGTTGATCGAACAGGAAGTACAGTATCCATGAAATTTTCTTGATCAAATTGAAAGCGTGAAAGCTTCTGTTCGTTTTAATTGTGGAATAATCGAATGTTGCAAACGGGATCTTTTTCCTGCAATGTATCCCGTATCGATACAAATGTAGTAACTGCTTTCGATACTCTATCTCCGAGAGCAAATTTTGGAACGATGCAAACACGACCGCAATCCGATATTTATCGTTTTGATTTCATCGACCGTAGGTTTTCGTGCGGTTTTAAAATACGCATTGAAAACGATGCATACTAGATTGCGCGATGTAAAAACGTGGTCGAAATATGATATTTACCAGTTTAGTTGCATCGATTGAAATGTTTTTTTCTTCGTTTCAGAAATATGTTGCGACGATTTGCAACACCGATGTAACGTGAGGTTGTGCAAACATAAAATTCAGATTTATTTACACCGAAACTGAGCGTGAAGATTCGAAATTTCTATGTTCCTAGATCTCTGCGTTCTTAAATTACCGAATTACCAAATTTCTGTGATCGCTTTCGGAAATTTGAAAATTCGGAAATTTAGGAGTTCGAGAATTTCATATTTCTAGATTACTAAATTTCTAAATTTAAAAGTACGAGAACCTGAAAATCTTTGATGTTATGTACTCGACATTTCTTTGTCGCTAGACTTCGAAATTAAAAAATATGTAAATTTGATAATTACAAACATTTATTAGATTAAAATATAACTAAGTTGAAATGGTTAACCATCCAAATTTATAAATTCACGAATCAAGAAATTAGAAGATCTATTTAAATGTTCTTAAAAATCTAACTTTCCAAATGGTGAATTTAAAATTGTCATGAATCTCCGAAAAATTACGCGAACTTCGTCCAAGTATCGACGATCAAACAATATTTTACTGGAACGATCTCAATGGTATTCGCAGCGATCTTTTATTTATCTGAACGGGTAGGGCTATTAGACGTCGCACCTTCTAATTACAAGATAAATCACGATTGTATCAGGGAAAAAAAACGTGAAATCGACGCGAGTTAATGGCTACTGGGTGTTCGTAATTAAATGGAAAGTTCTGAAAAAGAGAAAACCAGAAGGAAAGAGGGGAAAGGTACGCACCTGTACGAGATATGATCGTGGAGGACCTTGTTGTAACTACCATTTTCATCGTCGTATCCACCATTTTGCGATGACCCTTCCTCGCCGTGAATTTTATGGGCCGTAAGACCGAGGTACCAAATCTCCGAGTATTTCTCGATTTCGGCACGTTCGAATTCTGTGAGCCTCGAACCATAATATTTGAGGGCCTCCTGAGATGTCATTGGCAATCTTCCAGCTGCATTTTGCCAAACAACTTCGCGTTAGAATACGTGTCAAATTTCCAACGTGATATTATTTCGATAATTCAAAAGCTCTCGGTATGACCTTCGACTTTACGCACTTTCATGATCGCAACTCTCATATCTCTTATATTATATTTTATACCTTTGCGGTCGTAAGTATTTTTACCATTAGCAAATAACAACTGTAAAACTTTCTGGTCAAAAAGTTTGATCAATTTCTTTGAAATAATCACATTTTAGTCATTAATCGCCAATATTGTCTGTTTCACTGTGTTCATAACGTGCATGATACTACAAATGTAGTTAAAAATTATTTATTAAAAATTGTTGCTCCGAATGAAATGGTTAGTGAGAGTCGCCGCTCGACCGCAAAGGGTTATATATGATATAATGTTATCATTTTATAAATTTTATTATATTTTATTTATTTTGTATTTTATGTATATATTTTTATTACATTTTATTCTATTCTATTATATTATATATATTGCAATTGTTATATTTTATATACAATATAACATATAATATAATATAGACTATATTGAACTTTTCATCGTAATACTCGCAATTAAAATCAATATCGAACAGATCGCAACATGTAACTGTCGAATTATAATTCATTTATTTACGTTTAAAAACTCTATACCAGGTGTTTCGGTAATATGTAAATAACAATATTTACAATAACAATATGCAAATTGTACGTACGATACACGTCGTTAGAAGTGATGGTGATAGTATCGTGCATCGGCATGTTGTTGTGGATGTTGTTGGTCGTGGAATTGTTCGTGTTGTTGTTGTCCGACTTCTCCACTCGCGTCGGTTTGGGATGAAAGAATGACAGTAATTTCTGTAACAAACAAATCAATACGAATTACGTATAATAATCGACATCAATAACGTACACGTCGCCACCGTAAGATTTCTATTCGTGTTCTTACGGTACGCGAAAGAAAAAGAAGAAAAAATGGGACCTCGTTTCGATAGTTCGACGTTAAAAAGAAAATAGGTCAGCTATCATCGTTACGCAGAAATCTTGATCTCCGATCACGATCGGGATCCGATTTCGCTCTCGCGGAACGAAATTAGCTTCGCAATCCGAACTTGCCTCGCTAAATTATACACACAGAAGTTTTAACGATCATGGCCCCCCCTAAGGTACAGTTAGTCGCGTTTCTAGAAAGAAAAAAAAAATCATGTTCCCGGTTCTTTATCTGCGACTCGTACTTTCTTTCGGACTTCAAAACGGTGAATCGATCGAAAAAGTTTAATCGTAAAAAGAGAACGTTGAATATCGTTTCGATGTGCCATACTGGATAACATATAATTCGTTCTCTTTATGTTAGGCTAATTTTGTAGCGTCCTGTTTCGTCGTATCACTTTTATAGGATAGTTTCATTTCTGTGGCGTATTAGATTATACGAAGTTGGGATTCGTTCGGTAATTTTGGAATTTGTGGATTTGGAGATTCGAGCACGTGGAGATTTAGGGATATGGGGATTTTGGGAACGCGAGGATTTTCGGGATATGGGAATTTTACGATGATGTTTGTGAATTTGAGAATTTTTAGATTTAGGGTTTTGCGGATTTGTAAATTTCGAGGTTTTGGGATTTGGGAATTTATGGATTTGGTGAGGCGAGAATTTGGGGTCATGGAAACTTTTGGGACGCGGAAATTAGGGATTTCCAGATTTGCGAACTCGGAGATTTAGGAATATGGTAATTTAGAGTTTTGGGGCCGTGGGAATGGGGGGACACGAGAATTTTGGAGACATGTGAATTTGGAGATCTACTAATTCAGGACTTAGGGATTTTTGAAATTTTTAAACTTAGGACTTTGGAAATTTTTTAATTTCGGGATTTCCAGATTTGCAAATTCGGAGATTTGGGGATTTGGGAATTTAGAGATTTGGGGACATACGAATTTTAGGGACGTGGGAATTTGGAGATCTATAAATTAATGACTTTGGGAATTTGGAAATTTGGAAATTTAGGACCTTCGGAATTTTTAAATTTAGGGATTTCCGTATTCGCGAATTCAGAGATTTATGAATTTGGGAATTAAGAGATTAGTGACGTGGGAAGACGTAGAAGTATTGAGATACAATAGATTTGGGGAGTTGGGAGTTTGGAGATTTAGGGACTTCAGGATTTAGAAATTTGCGTATTCGGGAATTTCGCAATTAGTGAAATTGCATAATTGTGTAACTGTGAAGATTTAAGAATTCGGAGACACAAAGATAAGGGAATATGCAAATGTAGCAACGTACAAGATTCAAATTTCCAAATCCTCCAACATTGAAACTACCAACCCGTCCCATTCCCCAAATTATCAAATCCGCAAACTTCACAATTGGTAACACAAAAATCTACAAAATTCAGCTATTTAAAACTCGCTACCGAAACGTAGAAAGTAAACAACCATAGAAACGTAGAATCTTCGAACTTTCGAGTTTCCACGAAGAAGTCGACTACTGTCCGCTCGCACACTCGCGCACCTCGTCAAAGATACTCGTCTCTAGTCGTCTGTAGCTAAAAACGCGACGGGATTCTCCGTCCAAAAACGTTCGCTCCATCGTGGAATTTCCGCGAAAGTAGAACGAATTAGTTGGAAAGATGAGCACGTAAGTGGTGGATATTGACCCTCGACGAAGGCTCGACGAGTTTAACGACACGAGGAGAAACGAACCGACAATTACGTCTCCTCCTCTTTCAGGCATTAAAGCGTTTCGTTTGCGAAGCGTCGCCTTTCCGTATGGCCAAGGGCAGTCACCGGTCGCCGGTGCCGTTTGAATGATAATCAACTGTCTGTCTCGTTGTTCTACCCGCGAAAGGTTGCACGACCCACGATCTCGTTCGTTATTTTTCCGTGGTTGCCTAGGGACTTGCTCCTGCAGCGGCAGATATTAGTGACATATAGAAGACAGATACAAATTGCATTGACCACTTCCAGATGCTTAGGTGTAGAAAATTGGGCCTACCTTAACGCTAAAACTGTAGTGCACAATTATTTTGATGTTAAAAAGAAAGATGAAAAATTCACGATGCAACATAAATGAATACACTTATAGAATCTTTGTCTTGATGACAATCAGCATACATGTCAAGAAGACCAGCGTTTAGGTAGCATCGAAAATCATGTGAGTAGCTTTGAATAGCATTCGGTAGATTTTAAGTAGCGTCAACGCTACATCAGCTAGTTCAATGCTGTTCAGCATTGAGTAGATTTCGAGTAGAGTTTTGAGTAGATTTTGACTAGCTGTAAGGTAGGTTTGAATAGCATTGGGTAGCTTCTGAGTACCTTGAATAGTCCTGAGTAGCTTCAGAGTAGCTTTGAATAACCCTGAATAGCTTCCGAATTATTTTGAATAGCATTAATTAGCTTCAGGGTAGCTTTGGACAGCATTGAATAGCTTTCGTATAGCTCTGAACAGCATTAAGTAGCTTCCAAGTAGCTTCGAACAGCATCGAATAGTTTCCAAGTAGCTCTGGACAGCATTGAGTAGCTCCCGAGTGTCTTTGAGTAGCGTGAAGCAGCTTCGAATAGATTTGTACGGCACCGAGCAACATTGAATAGTTTGGTGCAATACAGAGTAGCTTCCCACAGCACCTATAGTTCCTATAGTTCCGATTAACCATCATTTTCAAGTAAGATGGTACGGTAGATTTTGACGTCTCCACAGCAGCTGTCCACCGACTTCAATAGCTATGATACATTCAATAAAATTCGTACAGTGGTTGGCATAATTTTGTCCTCTCTTCTCTAGTCTTCATTGATCTTAAGTGGACTCTGAGTAGCAATTACATTCCTTCACTCGTTTGAATAGCTTCAATAGTCTCGTGCATCGAGCAGACGAAAATAAAGTATATCAAAAGTGACACGAACAACCGTGAACGAAATAAGAAACACGGAGGAAAAGGAACGAGAAGCGATTTCGAAGCGAATATCGTGTTTCTGAAAGCTCCAGGGAGCGTTCGCAAGAAGAAGAGCAAGGATCTTGCTCGGGAACTCGTATCCCATAAACAGTTTCTGTTTAGCCTTGTAAGTAATTCATTGCGGCAACGTGTAATCACGGGGATCATGCGATCGAGCGTATTCGCGATCACGCAACGATCGCGATCGAGGAATTATCGAAGTTACGGCATACAGGGCGATGTTTCGCATCGTAGCCCTTTTCTTGAAACATAAACAAGCTGCCAAATTTCCAAATTCCCACATCTTCACGTTCTAGAATTGTCAAGCCCCCAAGATCTGAAATCTCAACATTCTTAAATTCCAAATTCTCAAATTCCCAAGTTTTCACATTCCCAAATCTACTAGCTACTATGTTCTCAAATCACAATGTTCTCAAATCCCCATGTCGTCCAACCACCAAGTGCTCAACTCCTCAAATTCTCAAATCTCCATGTTCTGAAATCCCCAAGTTCTCAAAACCCGAAATTCTCAAATCTCCAAATTATTAAATCCTCAAATCTCCAATATTATTACATTCCCAAATTCTGAAACCCTCAAATTCTCAAATTTGCAAATTCACAAATCCCCAAATTCTCAAACCCCCAAATTCTCAAATCTCCAAAATTCTTAAATCCCCAAATTCACAAATCCCCAAATTCTCAAATCCCCAAATTCTTAAATCCCAAAATTCTAAAATCTTCAAGTTCTCAAACCCCCGAATTCTGAAATTTCCAAATTCACAAATACTTAAATTGTGAAATCCACAAAATTCTTAAATTCCCAAATTCTCAAACCTCCAAATTCCCAAATCCCCAATATTCTTAAATTCCCAAATTCTTAATCCCCAAATTTTCAACTCTCCAAATTCTCAAATCCTCAAATTGCCCAAATTCTAAACCCTCAAACCCCCGAAATTCTCCAGCTTCTAAATTCTCAATCCCCAAAATTCTCAAACCCCGAAATTCCCCAAAATCTAAATCCTAAAACCCCGAAATTCTCGAATTCACTTGATAGTTAACATTTCGTATCGTACGAAAATTAAAATGCACCAAAGACGTTCACGGTAGGGAACTGCTCTCCTTTTCTGGCCGGCTAATCGTGCACGTGCACGTGAGCTTCGATCCAGACAGCGAAACGATTCACCACCAATTGATTAGGGTTAACGACGATTAAGATCAGACCGATGTTGACATAAATTTCTATCAAAGGGTCACGGGACCGTGCGTAACTGCCGTCGCGAACGAGCATCCCTTGTCCGACCAAATTCACTTTATGTCTTTGCGCTCTTTATGGCCGGCGAATATATTCGATTCGGCCCGAGAGTGCGGTGTACCATTATACGGATTGATAGATAGTCTCTTTTTGTCACTCTCGCACTTTTCGGACACGTCCGTTCGATAGTACTTAATCAGCATTTATTGCCTCCTTCGAAGGTTCAGATCTTATTGCGAGATAATTCTTCCAATTGATTCTTTGTTCGGTTTTCGGTTTGTAAATGTTGGTGTGGACATATTACCTAACTGCAAAATTTATATTATTAGGTCAACATCAATTTTTGGTTGTTAAATATTGTCTTTTATTTGGACACATATTAACATTATTTTATTTCACTGCGATAACAACTATTTTGAGATTACTCTCATGGCAGACATTTCTCAAACCTTCAAATTCCCAAATTCTCCAAGTTCTATAATAAATTTTCAAATTCCCAAATTCTCAAATCTCGAAATTATCAAATCTCCAAAGTTCGTAAATCTCCAAATTCTCAAACCCTAAAATCCCCAAATCTCTGAAGTCCCTAAATTCTTAAATTCGCAAACTCCAAAATCCCCAAATTTCTAGGTTCTTAAATCCCCAAATTCTTAAATTCTCGAATCCCCAAATCCTCAGATCCTCAAATCCCCAAATTCTCAAACCTCAAAATCCCCAAATTTCCAAGTTCTCAAGTGCTCAAATTTTCAAACCCCAAAATCCCCAAATTTCCAAGCTCTCAAATCCCGAAAACTCCAAAATCCCCAAATCCTCAGATCCTCAAATCCCGAAATCTTCAGATCCGCAAATTCCCAAATCCCTAAATACCTACTCGAAGAAAAACGGATCGCGAGAAGAAAAACGATCGACATCGAACTTGGAACGCGTTTCACGACGCCGGCCATGATCGTGTAATGAAAAATTATTATCGGTCGACGATCGCGCGACTCGCGTCGCCGCATCGGCATAAATAAAAAGTAAGAGAGTGGAATAACCGAGACGAGAGGAGCTTCTCTACCAGCCACGCGTATAAATTGTAATCGTGTACTCTCTTGACTCCCTCTCGTGTGTCCTCTCTTCTTCTCTTCTCTCACGTTTTTTTTTCTTCCTTCCTGTTCGGTGCTTCTGTCAGACGACACGCTCGCGGCGGCTCGAAAGCATAAATAAAACGAGACGATTCACGAGCGGCCAAGATTCACGACCCGACAAGACCAGCCAAATCCGCTTGACCCTCTGCAAAATCGAACCTATCGGAACCACCTTATTTTCACGACGACACGCGTTGCGAGCTTTGCTCGAACCTTAAATAACTTGCCTTGACAATTATTGCACTCTGTGACTCCGTATTCGGATACAAATGTTTAACGGATTATTTGCTAGTCAACGAGCTCGAAGATCTCGACAAGAACGCTGCGTGATTTTGGTATTTATGTTTGGCATTTGGGTATTCCGGATTATGGATAGCGAACATATGGATACGAGAACATGTGGTTACAGATATCGCGTTCGGGAATTTACAGATTTGAGGATTTAGAATTTTTAAAATGCGTGGTTTTGAAGATGTGCTGATTTTGGAATATAGAGATTTGGAGATGTAGATGTTTGGGGATTTGGAGATCTAGAAATGTGGAGGTTCGCGGATATCGAGATTTGAGGATATAGAAATCTGGGGATGTGGAGACTTGGGAGGGTAGAAATTTGGTGATATCGAGTTTTGAAGATTTAGGTACTTGCAGGCGTTGAAATCTGAGAGTGTGAAAATTTGGGAATGTGGAGATTTGGAGATTTAGGTATTTGGGAATGTTGAGACCTCGAAGTGTGGAAATTTCGAAATGTTGAGATCTGGAAGTGTGGAAATTTGGGAATATAGAAATTTGGTGAAATCGAGATTTAGAGATTTAGGTACTTGGGAATGTTGAGATCTGGGAGTGTGGAAATTTATGGATATTGGGATTTGGAGATTTAGGTATTTGGGAATGGTGAGATCAGGATGTGTGGAAATTGGGGAATGTTGAGATCTGAAAGTGTGGAAATTTGGGGATATCGGATTTGGAGATATAAGAACTCGAGTATGCGAAAACGTGGAAGTGTAGTGGTTTAGGATTTATATCTCTAGGGTTAGGGAAAATGCACGACAATAAACAACTCAGGTGTCCGGTGACCCAAAAGGCACTCACATGTATAGCTATTGGATTTCACCGGATTGATTGCTTTCGAGGGCATAGAAGTAGAAGCTAAGGGCGAGTAGCAACCCTCTGTTGCGTTAGTTCGAAAAATACGGATATTGTTCCTGAACAAGCTCACCACATAACGGGGGGAAACGAACATTTCTTCCACAAAAAACTATTGAAACTGAAACTGTTTTATAAAACGTATTTGTTCAAACATCGTCTAAATTATCAAGATCTTCCAAAGCTATGATTCTAAAACCATACGTAACCTGCACACATTTTTCTCTCGAATATTTGCGCTATTTTTGGAGCCGATCAAACTACCTTGCTATAAATTTATTAAAATGAAACACATATGGAAGAAACATAGTACTACGAACCGCGTTGTTTTTGTAGAACGTTTTCTAAAAATATTCATAAAACCACGTGTTTCGATAAACTAGTCAACAGAGAATATTTTCCAGATTTTTAAAATAACCATCTACACGGGCGAGGAATTATTATAGTTTCGACGAAGACTAAAATATTTAACGTTGAATCATCTAGTTGATCCGCGAGACCGTCTAACACTCCAGAAAGAAATATTCAGAAGTTAAGAAGTTAAGAAACGATAATACTACCAATTATTTCGTGTTCACGCTGCGTTATACATATTGGTTATACTCGCTTTCAGATATTCTTTAAAATTTTAACTATTCGTTTAATCACCAACTTTCCTAATCACCGACGTGTCTTTTAACACTACAACTATCGAGGTATAATGCACAATTACTCTACAATGAAAAATGAAGATGAAAAATAAACGAATAAACGATGTAAGACAAATCATATATTATATGACACATATATTAATACATATCGAGATTTGCATCAATACATAATTCTTTATTTTGATGAGAATCAGCATAGACTTCAAAAAAGTCATCTCAACAAATTTTGTCATTTAAAATAGGAAATTTGGAAAAGGGTCATTTCACGCCTTTGCTAATTTTAGTGTTAAACTGTGACGTACACATACACGTGTCAGCTGCTAATTTACGAAATAAGCATTTGACGATGTAATTTCGCATGAAGCGGAGAATGCGCAGTGGAATACAGGGAGGTTAAGTTATCAACGAAAAATGAACTGAAACGTTGCGTTTGGTGGGGCGATAAAATAGGGAAAGTTACGTTTAGGACACCGTGTATGTAATAGTTGCGTGGAGATATCGCGTTAGAAAGGCGCGTGGCTGCAGCCGAGAGATGTCACAAGGTAAACCGCATGCATAACTTGGACGTAGGGAATTATTGTGCGTATGCACCTAACCGTCGAAGATCGTACCGGTATTACTATGTTGGAATGGTATATCGTCCTTGAGAAATATCTACACCTACGAACGTATCCTTTTTTTTAGCTCTTCCTCCATCTGACTCTTCGTTGCATTTTGTTAATAGCAGCCATCCAGAAATCTACAGTGCACATATCAACTATTTATAAAACATTTTTAATATGTTCATTGTACGGATGAAACAATGTTTGAGAAGTTAAAACGATTTTGAAACGTCGACACGTGTTTGATACAGATAACACACGTTATATCTCACATGCATGTGTAACATATGTTGTACTCATGCATTATCTTTGTGTGAATCTTACATAATATTTATATACATTATAGATTATATTTATACAGATTGTGCATAATATTTTTATACATAATACATTATATTTATGCGCATCATGTATCATATTTATACACTCGACACAGTATGTTTGTATACATAATACTTTCATGCACATTATGAATGAAATTTATACAGACTGTGCGTTATATTTGTATACATACATTATTTTCATGTATATTATACATTGAATTTATGTGTACCATAAATTATATTTATGCAAATAGTGTATTATAGTTACACACATTCTGTGTTAAGTTTATAAACATCACACGTTGTGTCTACGTACGTCAATTACGAGGATCAATTATAAAGTAAAAACCTCGTCTACAAGATTCGCTATTAGTAAACCGGTTTTGATCATCATCGTGGTGAAGTATGAACCGAGGTATGGTCGTATGGAGTATAAACGCATCGTTTTTAAATCGTTAACATATGCAGCAATCGCTTTCACGGGTGTCGATCATAGAGACACAGAAAGCTGTGAGGAAAAATACTCTCAGCAAGAAAAGCAACCGGAAACTGTGATCGACGTAGCACTTTTCCTCGAACACGAGGAAGCAAAACACTTTAAACGTGGAACCTTTCACGGTCCAAAAGCGGATCATCTACAGCCTTCGAACAATACGCGTGCAAATTTTGCTTCGCGAAACTATGCCGATCGCAGAATTATTCAAACATTCGAATCGCGTAACGACACACTAAAGTATCGCGGACCATGAACGAACACAATGTAACTTTCACCCTCGTTTTCAGACCACCGCGGTTTACGAGTCGTTCCCCTTTTCGTTTAACGTAAACAGAACCAGAAACGAGTAGTTCCTTTTTCATTTTAAGCGAAGATCGGTACTTACTAATTGCCGAAGCTTAGAGTCTTTCATCTTCTACGGTCTCGGGTTCCCGTGTTTTTAGGTCATACAATCATTAAACTCTCAGACTTCTGAATTCTCAAATGATCAAGTGCTCAAATCTCCAAATCCTCAAATCCCCAATATTCTTCAATTTCCAAATTATTAAGTCCCCAAATCCTCAAATCCCCCAATTCACAAGTCTCCATATTCTCAAACCCCCAAATTCTCAAATCTTCAAAATTCTCAAATCCCCAAATACTCAAATCCCAAAAATGTTTAAATCCCCAAGCTCTTAAATCCCCAAATTCACAAGTCCTAAAATTCTCAAACCCCCAAATTCTCAAATCCCCCAATTTTCAC
Organism: Coelioxys conoideus; assembly: GCA_947623535.1. NCBI lineage: Eukaryota > Metazoa > Arthropoda > Insecta > Hymenoptera > Megachilidae > Coelioxys > Coelioxys conoideus. Next base: position 9,175,208 of record OX392449.1, on the reverse strand, counting down.
ATCCCCAAATTCTCAAATCCCCAAATTCTCAAACCCCCAAATTTTTAAATCCCCAAATTTTCGAATCCCCAAAATTCTCAAATCCCGAAATCCCCAAATCCCCAATTCTTCAAATTCTTAAATTCTAAAATTCCAAATCTACAAATTCTCACATTGCCATTTTTCAAGTCTTGAAACTAACAAATCGTGAAATTTAGAAAGTAGTTCTTTAGGTACTAGTTAGTTCACGATTTTCAAAAGTCTCGTCGTAACCCACGCAACACGCTGCAACGTAACAAGACGAGATTTTTTCCAATAATCCAGTGAACGCCTGCTAGTTGTCGATGGTAGAGGTGCTACTTTAGTAATTACCGTACACCATCCCACCTGGTTAAGTGTGCGGCACACGCAGGTTAATGAGCTTCGCTGTTCCCAGCTCGGTGACGTTTCTAATGTGTTTCCGAGATACCTAACCCGCCCACGTGTCACACAATCCCATGTACAGTATCGTTTAAAAGTATATATTCGATCGTAAACCCGTCCGCGTATGTACTACATAAATTCGTTAATTCAATTCAAAAATTTGCATATGCGGGAATTCGGGGATTTGGGAACTTGTAACGACGAGAATGTAAAAATTTAAGAAACTGAAACTAAGTAAACTGGAATACATGTAACTTAAAAATTTTGAGGTCTAGAAAGCTTGTTATTTGGAGATTCCAAGATCCTAGTATGAGAGAAATTGAAAATGTGACAATTTCGAAATTTGAGAATTCAGGAAGTTGGGAAATTAGAAACATAATAATTTAGAAATTTCGGAATCTGAAAAACCATTGGAACTCGGAAGTGTGTGGATTTAGGAACATGATACATTGGAAATGCTATGATTTCGAAATTGTAGAATCTGCAACTTTTGCAAATTTGAATATTTGAGAAATTAGACGCGATAATTTGTAAATTAAAGGTATCTGGAAAAATCGCCAATTATGGTACTCTCGAAATGATAATTATAAAAATGTCCAGATTTCCAAATCCGGTAATTTTAAAACATGTAACACTGCATAATACCATTTATATAATCGTAGTTGGCTAATTTCTCTTTCGTTTCATTACAGTCCCAGATCAAACGCCTACTCAAATTCCAAAAAAATGTTCATATTATAACCAAAATCCACGGCACAAACGCGGAAATCCGTTGACGAAGCAACAGGTTTTGTTTCCCCGTTTGACACTGAAATCCGTGCGTATTAAAAGACCGACACGCGGCCGGCTCGAATTACGTACGATGCCAGTTCGTTCACCTGAATTTATTATTTAGAGAAGCAGCTAGCAGAACACGGTTAATTTACAGATTTGCCACACGGAGTGTAGCCGAGCGTCGTGTTCGACCGTTGAGAATAAAAATGAGCTGAATTCTTAATAAACGAGCTGCTTTCGTTCATAAAGTTCGCCTCCGGCCACCAACGTTTCTCGCCATTTTTCTTTCCTTGCTAATTTTCTGGACGCGATCCACGTTTCGTCGACTTTTAATAAGCTCTCAAAATTCTTCGCGCGACGGGATAGCATTTTTTAATAAACAACGACGCCTCGAGAGCGTGGCTCGCGTTGATCTAATTTCCTCGTGAAACGAGCTGGCGAATCAAAATTACATTATTCATACTATGGGCGACACGAGTTACAGGCGACGTAACAATGATGCTCGTAACTGTTCGTAATTGTCCGCCAGATCTAAAGAACTTCGAGTTTGAAACCGTGGAACGCTAACAATTGACGCTAATCAATTTTCAGTGGCATCCTATTGTATCGGACCCTCCGCGAACTTTGTCACGAAATAACGGTGATTAATGGCTAGGGAAAAGCACCTAGTTTCTCCTCGGTTTTATACACACATCCTTCAACCACACTGCGGAAGATGTTTTTAAAATTTGTTAAAAGATTATTTGATCATATAAGACTTATATTGTCCTAAGTTCTAACACTTATATCTTATCATGATCTTATATCATGACTTATATCATGAGCATTATAAAATAATAATTGAGATGCACCGATCGGAGACTTCAATTTTGGACCACATTAAGCTTAATCTTTAAAAAGTGTTAAACATTAATATTGTTAATATAAGATGATCGATTCGTGTAACGAATAATGTAACATTCTACTTGATGAAAAATAAAGGGGCATGTTTATCACCGAAATAATGTTATACACAAATTGTGGAAATAATAATTTTGTTTCGTAGAACGCGAATTGGCCATTTAACACATGACTTTCGAGAATTGGAAAATTTCTAGTTCAAATTTTTTGATTTTCAACCTTCACGCCATTTTGTTCCTCGTTTTTCACAAGATCAGTAATATGAAACGATGTAAATGTAATATTTTAGTTGATGACAATATAAATGATACACAGCTGATATTTTAGTTTATAGCAGTATAATAAACGACATAAGTAAAATATTATATTAAATATCTTGTATGTATTTTTATAAAAAATATTTTATGACAATATAAACGATATCATTTATATAAATGTAATATTTTAATTTATAGCAATCTAAACGACATAAATGTAATATTACATTTCATAACAATATAAACAATATAAATCATAATAAATGAGAGACAATAACGATAACCAATGAAAGACAATAAGACAAAAGCGAAAAAGATGTCTCGTAAGGAGGTAACAAGCTCGATGTAGTCTAATCGGGGTCAAATTCGGCATCCTTGGAACCTCTATGAGTATACGACGCATTTTGTATCATAGGTGCACGTAGATTACTCAACGACCGTTCGAAACAAGGCTTTCGTTGGTTAAACGGTTAAAATTAAATCGAAACGATTAAATCGGTTCCGAGGGTGAAACATTTCGGCCATCTCGTCGAAATACAATCGCCGCGTGGTCATAAAAGGGAGGAACAGCCTGTCAGACGCGTGCCAGCCGGGGAATTATTTAATTAAAAAGAGAATACGTGTGTCTCGTTTGAATGTCGAGTGTCGTTTGGCCGTGTATCAATTCAACGCCAGTTTGATTAATCGGTTAAAGGCGTTAGGGCTCGTCCATCGAGGACAATCGTAAAATTAGACGCGTCCCGAGATCGTTCCCTCATCTAGAATCATTCCTTGAACTTTTACTTCGTCTATTCTCGGTGAATAATTGCAGCCGCGGTTAAACGCGATAATCGATACGTTCGTTCGATTATGCACGAAACACGGAGATATTGCGGGAATGAGTACGGATATATTCTGTAATATACTGGTTATTCGATAATTTTGGGAATTTAGGTATTTTTGAAAAGTTGGGTTCAACGAATTATCGGATTTGGGGAATTTGGTACCTAAGAAATTTAGGAATTTAAAAATTCGAGATATTGAAAATGATGTTCCAGGAACGAGCACGGGTATATTCTGTAATATACTGGTTATTCGATAATTTAGGGAATGTAGGTAATTTTAAAAATTGGGTGAAATTGGAGGATTTTAGAAAATTTGGTGAATTTGTGGTATTTAAAAAATTATGGGATTTGGGAAATTTGGGAATTTAAAAATTCGAGATATTGAAAATTAGGTATTGTGGAATTAGGGGAATCTGGGGATTTAGGAATTCGAGTATTTCAGGTGCAGGAATATTACAAAAATCCTTTTGAGTACAAAGAGTTAACCAAGGGGTCATTGATCGTCCACGAATCTGGCGTTGATAATATCGATAATTTCCTATCCGTTAAATATAACTAATTAAGTTATCCCTTAATCAATTTTGCCAAATTAAAATTAGCGAGATTGGCGAATAAAATTGATGGCAGAGGAAAAAAGAAATATCTTCACGGGGTAAAATGGATAAACATCCAGAACAGGGATCGCGTTCATCGATTTTCTGAACGAAAAGGTACGAGTTCGATAGATATCGATACGACAGTAAACGGGAGGATCGATATGGAGAGTAGCTCTATCATTGACCCAGTTGTTGAACCTACAAAAGCGAGCGGAAAGCTGCGCATATTGGGTCGCCTACGGCTTATAGTTCCCTCGCAACAATCGAAAGTTATGAGCCGCGTTTACCTTATCTCGAGGATCATCCATCGAGCGGAAATCGGCTTAGGTTTACGTAACGGTACGCAACGATCGCGAATCGTACATGATCCTCTACGATCGCGAAAAAGGGATCCATTCGGACACAATGATCCGACTGTATCGTAGCTGTACGATGTATTTCGGTGTGTTCTTCGCGGAGCAATAAAAGCTTGAAGGCCGAACAAAGTTCGCGAGCGTTCAACGTAAACTTTACTTTGATGTAAGAACGTCGTTTTTGGATATGTGCACACTTCACGACAGAGTCGGTTTTCGCATCTGTATTAATTTTAGAGACTCGCGAAGACGCAGATGTTTCGTTGGGGAGATTTAAATGTGTGGGAATATGGGAATTTAGGTATTTAACAGTTTTGAATTTATGCGATGTAAAAAGTTGGGGATGTAAGAATGTGGGAGTGACAATTAAAGAATGTAGGAGTTCTTAAATGTAGGAATTTGGGAATTTAGAAATTTGAAAATGTAAGAAGTCGGGAATGTGGAGATTTGGGAAGGTTAGAATTTTGGAATATAGAAATCTAGGTGTATACAAATCGAACTCTGTCAATATGAAAGTAACAGCGGATAATAAAAGATGAAATAAAATGTGAGGACTAAGAGTTCGTGCGCCAAAATATAAAGAAGGAGACAATAATCAGTTGACGCGGTCGTGTTGAGTTCCGTTTTCGCATCGTAACTGTTTAATATTTAACGCTCTCGCTACTATTTTCGTCTCGAATCCTTCGAGCAGCGACTGATCACCGCAGATCGGTATTTCTGTTCTTATTCTCGAAGCAGTTAACAGCTGTTTCGTTCTGGACGTAGGAAAATCGCACGGTTGTCCTGCTCGAGCGTGTTGAGCAACGTGCATAACTTGTCCGGTGCGTTGGCAAACAAACCGGGCAACAATGTACAAGATTTAACTCGTTCGCCCGCCTATATGATTTAAAGGTCCTAGGTATCTCTTAAAATTTAAAAATTATTGTTATATGTAAGCACATGAAGTGCACTTTGCATTGTTGATGTTGTTTATACACATTTTTAGATTTTGTATTTTGAAGATCTTTAGAGTTTCATATTTTCAAGTTCGAAAATTTCGAAGTATCAATTTTGTGAATTTAACAAGTTCCTCATTACTAAATGCAAAAATTTACAGATTCATAAATTCCTGAATTTACAAATCATCAAGCACTAATATTTCTACGTTGGTGAATTGACACGTTGTAAAATTTTGAAACCTTCAATTTTCCAACTTTCCAAATTCACGAATTGTAAAAGTTTCAAAAATCCGATTTTCTAAATTTCCATATGTTTAAATTATAGAATTCTCAATTTTCTGAATTTCCAAGTTCCACATTCCCAAACCACAAAATTTACAAATCCACAAATTCGTAAATTTCCAAATCTTCAAGTGTGCAAATTTCTACGTTATTAAATTTCAAACATGTCCAACTTTCGAGCCTTCAATTTCCTAAATTTTCAAATTCGCAAATTACAGAAGTTTCGCACCATCATTTTCCAACCTTCGAAATTCCCAAATTTTCCATTTTTTACATTTCCACGTTCCACACTGCCAATTTCGAAAATTAACAGATCCAAGAAACCCAGAAATTTACAAATCCAAGGAACACTAAATTTCTACGTTAATAAATTCTCAGAGACAACTGACCCCTTTGGTAGTTTTAGGGTTAATGATCTTTATTGGTGTTACAGGAATTCTTTTTTAAAATTATCGTTCTGTGCTTTTTATAAATTTTTACAAATTAAGGTGGAGAAATGTCGCTGGTCACTCATGAGGTGTACATGATGTCGAGGATTGCTGTGTCCCCTCCTCTGGACACGTCTTTGTAAAAAACCCAAGTTCGCGTGCAGTTAGTATCGTTCGAAAGTGCATACCGTTTTACTGTTATGGTGTCCCATAAGTTTCCTCCTTCTTTGATAGAAATTAATACACGATGTTTATTGTTTAAAGTTGATTTTTTGCATGAAATATTAACCGTCTCGCGCTGTCATCCTTTTTCATCCTTCATGAAATATCATTATTTAGTCTTCGTAAAATTACTTGCATAATATTCCACGACGTGCATTTTTATATCATATCGAAGAAGGAAGAAACTTACGGGACATTCTTATATGTTGCCGACGACTATAAAAGCGTAAGTAAACCCTGACCGTAATTAGGTATTCTTCTAATCGTAAATTTCGAAATAAATGAAAAATACGGAATCGGCAAAGGACACGGTCCGAGTTTACTTGCATAATATTCCACGAAGTGCATTTTTATATCATATCGAAGAAGGAAGAAACTTATGTCCATCCATTACAAGACATCCTAATACGTTGCCGACGACTATAAAAGGGTAAGTAAACCCTGACCGCAATTAGGTATTCGTCTAATCGTAAATATCGAAATAAACGAAAAATTCGGAATCGGCAAAGGACCAGGTCCGAGTTGCAAAAATAAATAGCGCTGTTAACAAATGACCCCGAAAGAAAGAAATGTCCCCTACATTTACCGTGGCTCGCTGTATATGGCGTCCGATGATCGGCGTCGTCGAACAGGTTCGCCGATCGATCAAGCAGAAGAGGATGCTCGTCCATGTTGGAATAGGCACGATGAAAACGCGGATAGAGAAAGAGCTATATACCGGCCGTCTAGTCTTACCATGTATGAGCATAAAGGTTTCATTGCCTTATTAAGGTTCGCGCGATCCCTGCTTCGAACGGCTATCGGGACGAAGAAAGACGGAAAACCGGAACTCCGAAACCAGTTTATTATTCGAAACGTGGGTTAGTCCTGCGTGCACGGGCTTCGAGCAAAGGAGAAAAGAAACCGGGCAACCCGGCGTATTTTCTACCGGGTCTTATTCGAGGCCAGGACAGGCCAGAACCTTTTCGGTAACGGATAATACGAATCGCTTTTGTCCGACACCGTGTGCTCGAAGATGTTCTTTATCTTTGTGACAATTCTTCTGCAACGTTATCTCCGATCTCGCAGCCCTTTAGCCGACGCTGGAAACGACCGGTTGAAGAAAACGCGGGGGAAAATGAAAATGGCAGAAGGGAGAAGTCAGTTGAAGCAGAAAGTAGGGGAAAATGAAAATGAAAACAGGAAACAAATCGGTCGAAGGACAAAGAAGAGGAAAATGAAAATGGCAATGGGAAAAATCGATTGAAGTAGAAATTACGGGAAAATGAAAATGGCAGAATGAAAAATAGATTATAGTAGAAAGCAGGGAAAATGAAAATGGCAGCACGAAAAAAAATCGGTCGAAAAATAAAGGGGAAAATGAAAATGGCAGTATGAAAAAAATCGGATGAAGAAAAATTAGGGGGAAATGAAAATGGCAGTAGAAAAAGATCGATTAAAGTAAAAATTAGGGGGAAAATAAAAATGACAGCTTTGTTTAATTCAAAATATAACAAAATTTGTCATTTTTGCTTTTGCCACATTAACATCAGTAATAATTGAATAATTTATTTTTTATGAAATTAATAATATTGAAACAGCGAGTAACATCCCATCGCGTGTACAACGATATTTGTATAGTCGTTCGGTAGAAGTTAAACAATAAAAATGTTGGAACGCACAGCGAGATTAATTCGTTGGCATTTTATCTGGGATCCTGTGATCCTTTTTTTTTTCTACGTTCCTGTCGAATCAACGGGACAAATACCTCGATACGATCGGCTCTGGCGTTTGTACCAAAGCTTTAGGATTGTTGGAGCTGGAACGTGTTTCCGGTGATACACAAAGTAACGACAGATTTTATTGGCGATATAAACTCGAACGTATTTCGAATCCTGATTATTTGCGTTCGGAAAGTTTACGGCTATTTCGCGCCACGGGTACTGGCCATCATAGTACTTAACGTTTCTAATAGTTTCACCTTGAACTTCCGTTCGAACGTGATTTTATAATTCCATAGTTCACATCGCACGGTCCTCTGGTTTTCTACTTAGCTGCGGGTTCAAGAAACCTCGTTTTTTTGACATCTGCACGAAAGTTCTACTTCTATTTATTTAGATATGTATCTACGGCGTAGTCCCGCTACATGGATCTGATCGGGAACGTAGAACGGCATTGTGTAACAAATCGTTCAAACTTACAAACGATGTTTCAAAATGTTTTGATCTTTCGAAGTTTCAAATTTCTAATTTACAAATATTTCAATTCTCATGTCGGGAAATTCGGAGGATACGAACTTCTCAAATTTAAAAATCTACGAGTTATAAGATTTTCGAGTTCGAAATTTACAAATTTTTGGATTCTATATACCTAGATGTTTAAATATCTAGCTACAAAAATTCATAATTCTCAAATCCCTAGATACCTAAATCCAGGAAACTCAAATCCCTCGATAGACAAACCTACACCTCCGAATCTTTGGACCTGAAATCCCTAGATCATAATTTCCAAGATTTCAAATTCCTAGATCCCAATATCTATGGTCTGAAATCCATAGATCTCAGTTCCTAAGATCACAAGTTCCTACATTCTAATTCCTTAGATCTGAATTTCCTAGGTACCACTTTCTAAGATTTTAAATCCCAAGATTCCAAATATTTAGACCCTAGAATCCCCAATCTCAAATATCCAGATCCCAAGTCACCAAATTCCAATTCCGAATATTCCTAATATTCAAAATCCTCAAATCCCAATTTCTAGGATGCGAAATCCTAATATCCGTAGTCCAAATATACCGCATCCTCAAATCCCAGTTTCTAAGATTCCAAATCGAACTATCCCACAAATTATACTAATTTTCTAAATTCTGAGACCTTATACCCTCGAATTGCTACATCCTTAAGATCCACAAGATCTATACATACTCAATCTTCAAGAACTCTAAATCCATAGATTCCCAAATCCCAAGTTCCATTTTTCAACTCAAAATCCTGCAAATTTTCGAAGAATCTACACCTTCGAATTCTGATCAAAAAGATGTTCAAGCTTCCAATAAATGTTCCAACCTACAAAGAACCAAAGCTCAACACTTTGCAATTTCCAGACTCCTGGGTATTCGAACGATGCACCACCGATTTTCCGACCAAATTCGTCCGGCCTTTTCCGAATCTGACCCAAATCCCGTATTATCCTCATCGATCTACCCACACATCGTCCCGTTACGTCCGTTCTCGCTGGTTCTTTGTCCAATGTACCGAGACAAAGTGCCACGAATAATTACCCCGGTTGGCGACCGATTGGCGAAAACGAGCGGGAAACACGGTGTATTCGAATTCTCGTGCGCCGAACGGAAATATTGTGTCGGTAGCGTCGTACGACGCGTACGACAAAGGCATCCGAGAAACAGGCAGCCCGATTGAATTTCAATACGCAGAAGCAACGTATGTTGTGCCGTTGCTGTTGGGCAATGAAAGGCTTCCACGGGGCTTGACGTTCGTTCGATTGTCTTTCCACTTTCCATTGTCTTCGATCGGGCCAACGTTTGCGTCGAAGCATCATCGAGAATCCTCCTCCTACTTCTCTTCTTCTTCTTCTTCTTCTGCTTGTTCTTACCGCGTTGCGTTCGAGCGTGTAACGGAATTCTTAACGCGTCACTCGATGTACACGTTTCGATCATCGAATCAACGTACAACAACGATAATGATGGATAGATAATGCGATCCCGCTAACCACGTTTATGGCGTGTCCGATATTATCGTGTTATTTCACTCCCAAATTTACAAATCTCCTCATCCCCAATTCTTACATTCCCACATTCTAAAATTCTGAAATTCCAAAAATTCCCAAATTCCTAAATTACCAAATTCACAAACTCCAAAATTCCCAAATCCCCAAATTCCCAAATTCCCAAATTTCCAAATTTCCAAATCTCCAAATCCTCAATTCCCAAATTCCGAAATTCCCAACGTCCCGAATCCCCAAATTCCCAAATACCCAAATACCCAAATCCCTAAATTCCCAAATTCCCAAATTTCCAAATTTCCAAATTCCCAACTTCCCAAATTTCCAAATTTCCAAATTCCGAAATTCCCAACCTCCCGAACTCCCAAATCCCTAAATTCCCAAATTCATAAATTACCAAATTCTCAACCTCCCAAATTCCCAAATTCCCAAATTTCTAAATTCCCAAATTCCGAAATTCCCAACCTTCCAAATCCTCAAATTCCCAAATCCCCAAATCTCCAAATCCCCAAATCTCCAAGTCCCCAAATCCCCAAATCTCCAAATCCCCAAATCTCCAAATCCCCAAATCCCCAAATCTCCAAACCCCCAATTCCCAAATTCCGAAATTCCCAACCTCCCGAATCCCCAAATTCCCAAATCCCTAAATTCCAAAATTTTTAAATTTAGAAATGTAGTTATGTTATTCTTAACTCGTCACTCGATGTACACATTTCGATCATCGAATCAACGTACAACACTGAACTTTTCCCGTTTTCAACGACGATGATGGATAAATAATGCGCTCCCGCTAACCACGTTAATGACGTGTCCGATATTATCGCGTTATTTCACTCGCGGCGGATTACTCTTCTTCGTTTCTTTTTTTGTTGTCCACACCGAGGATCGTTTGTGTTCGCGGCGCGAATTGATGCGGCCGATCAATCAGGCAACGATGATTTTTGACAGCCACGCTTAATAGCTTCCTCGTCCGGGTATGACGTGATACTTTTTTCGGATAGTTACGGCGGGATAAGGTTGCGTTCGGCATGAAATATAGTCCCCGTCGCGGATGTACTACCGAAATTCACGTTGTAGTGCTCAAATTGAGAATATACTATTTGCAATAAGGATTTGGTACTCAGATTGAGAATATACCATTTAAAGCAGGGATTTTCTATTCGAATTGAGAATGTACTACTTGCAGTAAGGATTTGGTGCTCAGATTGAGAATATACTAGTTGTAAGGAGGATGTACTGTTCAAATGGAGAATGTACTTTTTGCAATAGGGATATACTACTCAGATTGAGAATATACTGTATAAAACAGGGATTTGTTATTTAAACTGAGAATGTACTATTTACAATAAGGATTTGGTACTCAGATTGAGAATATACCATTTAAAACAGGGATTTGCTACTCAAATTGGGAATATACAATTTAAAATAAGGATATACTACTTAAATTGAGAATATACTATTTAAAATAAGGATACACTACTTCAATTGAGAATATACAATTTAATATAAAGATATACTACTCAAATTAACCCCTTGGCCAAATGTAGGCCCACACGTGACTCACGTAACCGTCGAAACGTGAAGACCTGACTCACATTTTCATCGCCATTGAATTTTGAAATTTATTCTAGTCACAATCTGCACGATCAATGATCGCTTTGATACGAAATATCTCTCACGCCTCAACACTCTTTGTCTGTTTTAACATTACAGAAAAATCCATTAAAAATAGAAACATCCACTGGTTAACACTTTGCGCTTGACGATATTTTTGTTGTCGATATATAGCGACTCTAAAACTTCCTAATTTGAAATTCGAGTATCAAGTTACATCGGGATAATCGTAATTATGACAGAAAATCAGGATTTAATAGTATTTAGCGATTGTTTCTCGACGGAAACGTATTTAACAGGATGTTTCTTTCTGATATTCGAACGCAGAGGAGGTACGTTAATGGGAAAGTGGTTTCCCAGGGAACAAAGAAACGATTACACGCTGCATTATCGAGGCTTCGTTGTGTCATGAATTATAAGCGCACGAACATACCGACTGGTCGATGAAATTTTCGATCGTACATAACACGGTTTATACGATGTGCTTTTTAATCATCACTTGATCACTATTTCGATGCCGTCCTCTAAATTCTACGCTTCCGTTTCGATTAGCCGTTCAACCGTTTACTTTGTTGCAACGAGGATAGAAAATTTTCAACATTTTCCTCTTCCCATAAATATTTACGAGATAACTCGATAAATATTTGTTCGTTCAGATTTTCTCCGTCTCGTATGCATCGAGATACATATTCTCTTTTTCGTGAGAACCCGATATCCCGATGTCTTCAGACTCCGATATCTCCACATCCCAATATCTCTATTATCCGAAATCCCTACATTCCAATATCCCTATATCTCGATATTTCTACATCCCGATATCGCTACGCCCCGATATTACTACATTTCGATATCCCTGTATCTCGATATCCCTAGATCCTGATATACCTATATCCCAATATCGCTAGATCCCGATATCCCTAGGCTCCAATACTCCTACATCCCGATATCCTTAGACCCCAATATTCCTACATCCCGATATCGATATACCCCAATATTCCTACATCCCGATATCCCTATGCCCCGATATTCCTACATTCCGACATCCCTAGACCCTAATATTCCTACATCCCGATATCGATATACCCCAATATTCCTACATCCCGATATCCCTATGCCCCGATATTCCTACATCCCGATATCGATATACCCCAATATTCCTACATCCCGATATCCCTATGCCCCGATATTCCTACATTCCGACATCACTAGACCCGATATCGATATACCCCGATATTCCTACATTCCGATATCTCTAGATCCCGATATTCCTATATTCCAATATCGCTAGATCCCAATATCGCTAGATCCCAATATTCCTAAATCCCGATATCCCTATGCCCCGATATTCTTAAATCCCGAAATTTCTAGATTCCAATATCCCTATGCCCCGATGTACGCGTTTCGAGATAACTCGAAAAATATTTGTTCGTTCAGATTTTCTCCGTCTCGTACACACCAAGATACAATACATATTCTCTTTTTGGTAAAATTTTACCGTGTTTGTGGATTTAACCAAGGCCACGTAAAGAAATAATGTTTCGAATTCGTCTTCTTTTCCTGTTTTTGTGCATTCGAGCGGAAATATGGCGCTGCATTTAAAATGTACGCGATCAATTTTGCTGCGGTATGTTATTCGTAAAAAAAGGTGGATAAACAAAGTCTTTTTTACATTTTTGCGGCGATCGTATATAATTTTAGAGATACTCGAAATTGAGACCCTGTATAAAGAAGCCATTAATTCCCAGGATAATAGAATGCTAAACGAGGCAGCATTATTTTCCTCGCTTTCTTTGTTCCGTGATTAACTAAAAATAATAAATGGTCGAATGGAAAGAACCGACGATTACAAAGCGCATTAATCTCTCCCGATGGCGTGAATAACTGATCATTAGCGAAAGCAATCGTTGGCTAGATTATAATTACTCGCTATTTGTTAAGTGAATGCATAACTTTCACCAAAACACTCGTTCGTTTCTATTGGACAATCTTCGTTTAAAGAACAATATCGACGCTGGAAATTGTTGATAATCTTGCAACCGTCAAACATGAACATGACTACCAAACACGAATCGCGATGACCTGTTTTTGTTTTTTATATAAAAGTATGCATTTTTTTATACAAAAGTATGTCAATTAACGGCGAAAATTTTAGGTTCAGTTCACAGTTACTTTTTAGGGTTACGATCTTTTAAACTAAAGTGTAAATTTAATTCATGAAACTGTATACGTAAATTTGAGAGTCTGCATTGTAAACTCTTTGATCGTTTTATTAACACTTTGCACTCTAAAGGTGACTCATCACTTTGTTTAATACAGCAATCAGGAACATTATTTAACTAAATGTGTTGCACATATGATGTATAAACATAATAAAACAGCTAATAGTGGCAATTAATAATACGAAGATAAGAAATCGAAAAAGTTCATCAAACTTTTCAAACAAAACGTCTTAGAGTTTCTATCCGCTATCTGTAAAAATACTTTCGAGTGCAAAGGGTTAAATTTATATCTGGTTCGTTCAAATCATTGTATATTTAAACTTGTATATTTAACCGATTTTATTCGTACCATAAAATAATGTGTAAATAACGTTCCACGATGTAGTACAGAAATGTTTGCCAACGAGGAGAGAATCGTTGAATGACCAACTTCCACGTGGGGTCGTTACTTAATGTTTCTTGTAACACTTTTATCAGTCGATTACCCGCTGATATTGCTTATAAGCAATTTTCTGATTCGCTTACGAAACTGCATCTATCACGATATTCTTATTCGTACTCGAGGTATTGAAATAAGCAGCGATAAAGAATATGCTGACTGACCTACTTCCGTTTTCCACCACACCAAACAAAAGTAGCTTGGGACAGTATTTTCATCGAACTCGCGGAACGCTGACTTGCCGATCTTAGCAAAAAAGAAATACGGTTTTTTAAAGGCCTTGACACAGAAGAGGAAGACATTCACTTTAGAAAAGCCGGAAAACATTAATCGAGCTGTCGTTCTGTCGCGATTTTTGTATTCGCGTCGCGTTTATCCGAGAAGATGGCGGAAACATCAAAATGTAATTAAATATAATTTGAAACGATTGGAAGAAAATCACGGGGGATAATTTAATAAAACGAGAGAAAAATTGCGTGTTGCTCTATTAATTTATCGAGCGATCGCTCGACTTTCGACATTTTTAATTATGCATATATTTTAGAGTATATAAGTCGAGACAGACGGTGGAATTTTATCGCGATATTTATCGAGATATTCTCTCATCATGTTCAATTAAATACGCTTGATTATTAAGAAAATTGGGGGATTTAGAAATTTCGAACTTCAGATTTTCAATTTTGGAAATTTGAAAGTATCGAAGGTCACATTTTCAAATTCTCATATTTAAAAATTTCCAAGTTCCCTAATTCTCAAATTCCCAAATCCCCCATTCTTACATTCCCACATTCTCAAATTCCCAAATTCCCAAAATTTCCAAATTCATAAATTACCAAATTCAAACTTCCATATTCCCAATTTCCCAATTTCCCAAATTCCCAAATTCCCAAATTCCCAAATTTCCACATTTCCAAATCTCCAAATCCCCAATTCTTACATTCTCAAATTCCCAAATCCCCAATTCTTACATTCCCACATTCTCAAATTCCGAAATTCCAAAAATTCCCATATTCCTAAATTACCACATTCTTAAATTCCAAATTCCTAAATTCCCAGATTCCTACATTCCCAAATCCCCAAATTCCCAAATCTCCAAATCCCAAAATCCCCAAATCCTTAAATTCCGAAATTTTCAAATTTAGAAATTTAGAAATTTAGTAATTTAAATACACCAAATATCAAGTTTACAAACTTTCATATATCAATTTTCAAATGTACAAATTCACAAATTTACATATTTCATATTGCAGAACCAATAAATCTAAAATCTAATAATACTAGATGACCGTCGCAATATGCAAGCGCACAAATACAATAATGTCGCGGCCACGCGCGACAGAAATAATAAATTTCGCGTTGATATTCACGGTTCATACGGGTCGTAAAAAATTAGAATGTTTTTTTCATCCCGTCGAATGCAAACAACGCCGGTTTGGTCGCGATGGTGGGTAGGGCCAGAAGTAAACGCATCTTTCGTATGCGACCAGTGCGTATGGAAATGCACATTGTTTGCCGTGTAAACGCGCAAACGAGCTGACGGAAGTCACGTGACGGGTTGTCGTACGGCCCACCGGAAGCGAGGTCGATACGGACAACCGTCGAACTATCCCTATCGTTGGCGTTATGTAAGAAAAAGAAGCAACCTTCGTTCGGCGGAGAAAACTCATCCAATTTCGAACTAATCCACTTTCGCGATCGCGAATCGATTAATTATCGAATCGATTCTATTAACTTCGTGATTCTCTACGATCGCGTCGATGATGATCTGCGAGCAGTGAAATTAATCCTTTTGCTCTTAT
This sequence comes from Coelioxys conoideus, assembly GCA_947623535.1. Lineage (NCBI taxonomy): Eukaryota > Metazoa > Arthropoda > Insecta > Hymenoptera > Megachilidae > Coelioxys > Coelioxys conoideus. The sequence continues at coordinate 9,159,441 of OX392449.1, read as the reverse complement.
TATATTTGTAACCGGGCAAAGTTTAAACATAAAGTTACTAATTTTTGTAATAATAACAGCTTGCAACTTTTGTGGTCAGATAGCAAATGTGCTCCTTTTACGATAATAATTACAACTAATTTTTACGATAATAATATGTTGTAACTTTAGTTCTCATTCTATACAGAAATTTAAGGTACGTTGCGAACCATATAATCCGATACTTTTTGCAACAGTAATTACTACTAATTTTTATGATAAAAACATCTTGCAATTTTTGTGGTAAAAATTGTGCAAACATATCTTGCTGACTAGTTTTGACCTTGCACAAAAATTTCAATCTTTCATTTTGCAAAAAATTGTCATCTTTGATCTTGCACAAAAATTTCCATTTTATTCATTTTGCAAAAAAATGTTCTTCTTTGATCTTGCACAAAAATTTTAATCTTCCATTTTGCAAAAAAATTGTCATCTTTGATCTTGCACAAATATTTTAATCTTCTATCTTGCACAAAAGTGTCAAATCTTGTAAAACATCCATAGAATCTAACACAATTTCAAAGTTGAAAATAGTTAAAAATAGCATTCGTAATAGAATAGGGTTCGAATCAATTTTTCCTCGAATCTTCAACTCTCCCTCGCAATCCAAAATCAGTAGAAAACAGACTTTCCTATTTTCCTAACAGGTATTCCCCCATTGTACAAACAATGGCCAACCATAGACAGACTCGGTGACAAAAAGCTCAAGAACCATGTTCAAATTGTTTGTCCCGTACAAAATAACGAGGATGTATTTCTTGTTTCCGACTGAATCCTAGCGTCTCAAAGGGTTAATAAAGAAGATCGGTCATGGTTGTATCATGGTGGAAAACGATTGTGCGTGTTACCGTCGCGGTAACAGACCGGTTACATGGTGCCCTCTCGTTCAAGGTTTCCGCAAAAACTGTAATTATCGAGACATAATGACAAGAGAGAGAAAGAGAAACAGGAGGATGACGGTGCTCAACTTGGGCCGATTTATGTACAATGTTTTCTAAACGACAGCGGAGGAGGACGCAATCTCGAGGAGCATTCAGCCATATCGGCCGATTGCGAGACCACTGCGGCAGAGAACAGTCCTCGTCTTTAATTAGCGGAATGGCTGACTCGAGCCACTTGACCCGTTGCACGTGAACAAGAATCGATGTCATTTATTCGAGCACTCGGTTGTTCATTAATTCTGAAAACCTGCTGCTTCTTTGACGTTCCTTATTCTATTCCAGTCCGATTTCTACCCGCTTTTCTACCCCGCGACTACCAATTAAATATTCCATCAAGAATTTTATTCTTCGATTTAATGATTATGAACGACGACACGGGAAATGTGATTCTGTTCCTTGTAAGTACAGGTACGTGATTTTTACCATAAAATAGACAATATTATTATGCAATGTTTGCTTGGTTACCACGGAGACAGTTGCCTTGAGATGTCGATCACTACGGTGAAATTGACATGCACGGTTGTAATAATTTGACGGGTATCTTTTGCCTTTTTGCTGTAAATGTGAAATCCAGATATCCGTAAAGCTTGATATACCTATATTTCGGTGTACCTATTTATATATCGATTTCTTTACGTTCCAGTTTCCCCATATTCCGATGTCTCTAGAGGCTGATAACTCTATATTTTGATATTACTATATTCTTGTATTTCTACGTACTGAGATACCGATATCCCGATGTCTCTAGACTCCGATATCTCTACATCCCAATATCTTTATTATCCGATATTCCTACATTCCGATATTCCTACATTCCGATATTCCTACATTCCGATATTCCTACATTCCGATATTCCTACATTCCGATATTCCTACATTCCGATATTCCTACATTCCGATATTCCTACATTCCGGTATTCCTACATTCCGGTATTCCTACATTCCGGTATTCCTACATTCCGATATTCCTACATCCCGATATCTCTGAGCTCCGATATTTCTACATTCCGATATCCCTAGACCCCAACATTCCTACATCCCGATATCGATATACCCCAATATTCCTATATCCCGATATCCCTATGCCCCGATATTCGTACATCCCGATATCCCTATGCCCCAATATTCCTACATTTTGATTTTCCTAGGCCCGAATATTCCTACATCCCAATATCCCTAGACCCCAACATTTCTACATTCCGATATCCCTAGACCCCAATATTCCTAAATCCCGAAATTTCTAAATTCCAATATCCCTATGCCCCGATATACGCGTTACGTTCGATACAACATTGAAGCGCACGAGGAAAAATGTGTGTTCGTTGGTCGCGCAAAGTTCGAAGACCTTAGAAAAAGAATCGCGCGAAAAGATGGAGGCAGAAGGGGAACATAATTTCGCTGATAACCGAAAGTGGTTATCTAGACGTACCGGACGGTACGGAGCTACTGTTGTAGTTCATTGTCCTTTTGTCAGTTCGACCACACACACGCATACCGCCACTTACCGGCGTCAAGCAACGTTTACAAAGGCGTAATTGTGATTTCTATCTATACAGTCCGTGCATCTATCGCGAAGCGCAATAACAACGAGCGTAAGACCCGCGATTGCTATTCCCGATCGACGTGCATATCTCTATCGGAGAGTTAGAAAGTCTCGATCGTTTTCGCGATTAATGAAGGAGGACCTCGATGAAGCATCAATACGACGGATTGGTAGTTGCAATCTCTATGGCAACGAACGTATCTATTGCCGATAACGCTCAATAGATTTAAGATAACGTTTGCTCATTGCGCTCTATTTATTCGGTACGTTTACTTTATTAACTGATCCAGTTCGACGTGAAGTAATCGTCACCTTGATCGTTCGTGATAACGTTCGATAACATTCGGTACGTAATTTTCGTATTTCGACACGAATCGCGTGTATTGTCGTACTTGGACGCAAAAATATTTCTAGTCTTTGCCAACTACAATTTTTTGTTTCACGATGTTGTTTATTGCCAAATTTGTCTAATTAAATTTGTAGTCTACACGAAACTTGTTTATTATCACTTTGTACTCGGGAAGTGACTCACGTTCGTCATTTGACTTAATGCAATAATTTTAAATCAATTACTTTAAGCAACTAACTGTGGAATTTAGTATCAAAAATAAACTTATTCAAATTATTAAAATGATGACTGTGGGCGACGAACGCAGGAATGGTCTTATTATAAATTATGCGAGAAGGACAAACGAGGAAAAGTTACACTTTCATTCGATAATTAATAATTTATTAATGTTAATAGCGTCGAAATGAAGTCTTGAACTAATGTGTATACACGTCGAACGCACTTAATTGGTTAACTAAATTTGTGGTATTATACACGTTTAAACATATTAATAAAGACCATATTGACGATTAATAATAAAAAAATAATAATTTCAAAAAAATTTATCAAACTTCTCGTACATTCTAAGAACTTTGTTAAAAAATATATATATTTTTTTAAACCGGTGCAATTGTGTAACAAAAGAAAACAATGAAAATTTCAGTATTTTAAGCGTGAAAATGTGAATTCTTAACAATGTCCAGTAAAATCTTGTTGAATTTTCGAGACCACGAGACGCACAAAGCAAAATGCGAACGATGCAACTCCGTTCATGAATGGGATTACGAAATTACGTTTCTCAATGTTTTGAAAGAATGCAGAATGCACGCAACACGAAGATAAATAATCAAAGTTGCACAACGTATCGAAGTTTAAATACCGAATACCCAGGTGTCTCATTACCGAGCAATAAAGTCATCGGAACCGGTGATTCTCTATTTTGAGCGGAGCACAATAGAATGACGGCTTCATTATCATTCACGCGAGCATATGTTCACGGTGATTTCAAGAAGTCTATTCATGTGCCGGCTGAGGGCCGGAGACGAAAGAATAGCGTAAATCGACTCGATATAATGCATATTTGTACGGGCTCGACGATGTTGTATCCGTGAATCAACTTTCGACGACCTTTCAAAATCGTATCCCGTTTTAGTGAATCACGAACCTGCGTGATATTATTCTTCCGTCTTCGTGTCACAGAATTACACGGGATTCTTTTTTGATTACGGTCCTTCATCGTTCGGGGAATTAGAGAATCTCCTTGATGGTTGAATCACGATTTTAGGAAGACCGGATACCGTTAGATGATGCTGATTGTGTAACTTTCTTTGGATATTGTCTGATACGACAGTGATATGCTATCTCGGTATTTAACGGATCATCGGATTTGTATAGTGTTATTTCGTGTATCGAATTTCATTTTTATTAACGGTGTTTATCGGGACGGGTATGCAAAAGAGGCAAACGATGTTCGGTTCAAATAACAATTACGAAGTCTCAACGAAATTAATTTACATTGCAAAATAATATTACATTCGCTACGTTGAGTTTTATTAACTGTTAATGTTTTTTCTATACGTGATATTTAATATACTATATTTATATATAATTTTTAATATACTGTGTATATCACAAAAATATTGAAATATTGTTAAGTTTATTAACTGTTAATATTTTTTCTATACGTGATATTTAATATACTATATTTATATATAATTTTTAATATACTGTGTATATCACAAAAATATTGAAATATTGTTAAGTTTATTAACTGTTAATATTTTTTCTATACATAATCCTTAATATACTGTATTTATATATAATTTTTAATATACTACATTTGTATATAATTTTTAATATACTGTATATATCACGGACATATTGAAATATTGTGTTATAATATTCTATTGCAATATTCTTTTTATTACGGTACTTTATTTTTCTTACTGTACTGTATTTTATGATTTACGTAAACATAACTAAACAAATTTTTTAATGTTCACTTTATACATTTTTTCCAGACTAAAACTTCTGTATCTGTCCTTGTATCAAAACTAAATACGTGCTAGTTCTTCCCTTACAGAACTGGTAAACAGTGTATTAACTCGGTTGAAATTGAATTAGTATATTTTGCTACACTTCGCGCTCAACTTTGATTCAGTAACAGATTTGCTGCTGTACCGTTGCGCAACGAATACCAGTAATTCTATTTTACAGATTTCTAATGCTAATCCGCAGGGTTTCGCCACGTGTGCAAGAATCGGGTTCAAGGATTTGTAAGCTATAAAATTTCCGATTAGTAACAATATCGAAACATAAAATCAACGAGATTTAAAATTTTAACGAGACTTTAAATCAAACTAAAAATCAATGCGACGGTTCATGACCTCTTGTCTCTCAACATGAAACGGTATAATACAACGTTCAACACGAAACTGTACAGTGGTTTAACACTTTGAGTTCCATGTCACCCACATACGGGTGACGTATGAATTGATACATAAATCTATCGTTAATTTTAGTCGAAACATTTGACATAAGAAAGTATAAAAAATTTTTGTAAATATATTAAAGCCTATCGAATTAACAAGGGTTGAATATTACAAAAATTGTCTATAAAATTGATCGAAAATAAAATTACTTCAAAAAAAAAATTGAAACTATTTTAGGTTGGCACTCAAGGTGTTAAACATACAAATGCAACCTGAAAATGTAAAAAATGTACTCTGACTATTTCAAATTTGTGTCTAAGAACTTTAAAAATGTCCACTCGTGAAATAATAATAATAATAATATATTTTGTGGACATACCGACGCACTAAAGTAACACTTTTCTGTGCGATCTCGCTGCAAAAATTCGTCTTCGTGACTTACAAAACAAAAATAGCTCGCGTGCATCGAGTCTTACGGTACATAAAAAAAGAAAGAGGTAGATAATAACGAGAAACGAAATTAAAATCAATCGCCGGGTTAAGAGAACGTAGGTGGTCTCGAAGCCCGTCGTCGCGTAACATTTCGGTTTGAGTACACGGCCTTATAATCGAACGAACAAATGGATATCTCCATTAGCATAGATATAAGCGCACCCGAGAGACCCACATATGCACGAGCGCATAAAGTCAAAGTGCGTATGGAGATAACGGTAAATCGGTGTGGCACGGCGCGGCACGTACGCGGAGGCCACATTGTGTGCATGTATACATATACATACGCGCGTAGGTGAAGAGAAAACGCCTGTGTGAACTATGGTTTTCACTGAGGACCTCCGGGGACCTGGTCAATACACACGACAAATGGCTAATCAACGCAACGGTTCACCTGGCCGTGATTTTCAGACGTTGCCTCGGGACATGTCTATTCGACTGTTTCGCCACTACTGATGGGATTAACATCACCTCCGAGGCAGATTTTATGTTCGATACTCGTTTCGCGAGTTTTAAAACACCGCTCGAAGGTAATAACGTCTTACCGGTTGTATTTATCGATATTCGAGGCGGTCGCGACAACCGGAATCGATCGATGGTAATCATGAACATTAGGTTACAAATAGCCTTTCATTGTAATTTGACCTACGTGCGAATGAGTCTGTATGTAGAGAAATATACGAGCAACTAATTCGCAGATTACGAAGTTTGAGAACAGATTCGTAGACCTTCGAATTTCGAAAATGAACAAATTTCTAATTTCTGATAATCTGATTTCTTTGATTTGCAGGTTTCGAAGTCCCCATTTTTTTAACTTTCACAGTCCCGTAAATCCAAGATTGTTTGTTTTTGTAATTGTACATCCTCAAGTTTCTGCATTCTTACGATTTAATATATTATAAATTTATACATTTTTTACGATTTTTATTTCTTTGTGTATTGTACATGTCAAGTTTCCAAATTCCCCATCTTTTTTATTGTCGGATTTTCGAATCGAAAGTTTCGAACTTCGAAAATATGTAAATTCCAGATGCGTAAATCGAAAAAAAAATGATTTGTTCCGTAAACATAGCAATATACTAAAATTCATATCGATTATTTGGAGTCCGATCAAACGCGTTCGTTTGTTACTCAGAACCATCACTACCGACAGCGCATTTCACTAGTCATTGGTTCCACGCGTAATTGACTCACTTGTTTGAGTCTTTTCGTGCATGCGACACGTTTGTGATAGCGGCGGCATGGTAAACGTTTTAAGCAGAAATTTCTAACGTAGACAATTAACCTTAAAACCGAGAAGACAAGTCCCTTGGGGAATATAAGAACATAATGTCTCGGAACGCTATCTTTTAGGGAGTACAATTCACAATGGTCCCAGAGGAGAGTAAACTCGAAGGGAATTCATTTATTGCATAAATTATGCATACTTTACACGTTTATATTCATAACGAATAAACTGTACATAACTACATACTTCTAAATATCTACCGGATATATAATTGTAAATTAACAAATATTTTCTATGCACATAATTGTAAACTTACAAATATTTTGTATATATATAAATCTTTCTGTTAAGATACGACCACAAATTTTACTGACTATATTTGCACACAACTTATCGCACGCTCGTTTAACATCTAAATTATTTTCATCGCTATTAGAACGTAGACTATAAGATAAAGAATAATCGAACGCTTACATTTCAGTTAAGGAGATAAAACGTTCTAAGGACATCGTGAATGTAATTTCAGGGTCATTGCAGTTTCACCGTGAAAACAACGTGGATGTTCGATTAAAGTGGAACACCTTGTACACCGACTGTATACGATCGGTTTAACCTTATCTGGAACAACTGCACGGATTATAGTTTGAATGTTCGCGCCATTAGCGCGGCTCGTTACACGCTATCAATTAATTAATTAAGTGGAGCAGAGTGGAGTATCGCTGGCCACGATCGTTACCTCTTCCCGGGTTATTAACGGATTCCAGACTTTGGCAAGATAAAGAAATCCAATTCACGAGTTCTACACCCCTGAGATCCTCGAGACAAAGAGGAAAAGTTCGAGCCATTAAACAGCCACGCGTTCTAACTTTCTATGCCGGCATTATACTTTCATACGAACCGTTTCTTGCAACGCAACGAGCGTATTTTTTTGACGCGCTACTTGACGCGACAGTTTACTCTCTTGAACAACGATCTAACAAAGATCGTCGAACGGAGTCTAATTAACCGTACTTGATTGATGCCCACGATATCCGCCGCGTAAGGATTAATTGCGAGACATTCCACGTCGTATAAGTCCACGTTAAATGTCTTCGACGAATTACGAGTCGTGATTGCACGCGGCGCATGCTTCTTCGTTCGATGAATAAATACGTACATGTTTTAAATTACGCGCGCGGTATCGTTGTTTCGCCGCAACAAATAATGCGACGAGACATTTTTGTCCTTTTTGCTGTAACTGCGATATATACATATCCCTAGAACTTGACATACTCAAATTTCGATATAGGTATATCCCGATTTCTACGTTGCTGTTTCCCTACATTTTGAGATCCCCAGACTTTAATACTCCTACATCCTCATATCTCTAGACCAGTATGTCCCTACATCTAGATATCCCCATACAGTGAAATCTCTACACCCCCACATCTCTGCATATCAATATTTCTATGTTCCGGTATCCCTGCATTGTGATGTCACCAGACTTCAGTATTTCTACATCCCAGTATCCCTAGTCCCCAATGTTACTAAATCCCAATATCCCTAAACCCCAATAGTCCTACATTCCAACATTCCTAGACTCCAATAGTCCTACATCTCAATATTCCTAGACCCCCATATTCGTATATTCCGATAACCCTAGACTTCGATATTTCTACATCGCAGTGTCCCTAGACTTCACTATTATTAAATCCCAATATCCCCAGAGAGTCTTACATCCCGATATTTCTAGACCCCAACATTCGTACATCCCGATATCTATACATCTCGATATCCCTACATTGCGAATCCCCAGATTCCTCGGTATTCATACATCCCGATATCCCTAGATCGTAGTATTCATAAATCCCAATATCCCTAGGCCCTGGCATTTGTGAATTCCAATATCCCTAGACCCCAATATTTTGGCATTCCAATATCTCTAGATCGTAATATTCTGACATTCCAATATCCTTAGACCCCAATATTCTGACATTCCAATATCATTAGACCCAAATATTCTGACATTCCGATATTCCTGCATCTCGATATCTCTAGAAGTTGATATCTCTACATTTTGACATCCTCTGCGATCTCTACGTCTCGAGATCATTATATCCCGATATCTCTGCGTGCCGATACATCGTAGCCTAACTTTTAATCCCTCGGTATTTCTTCGTCGGAACGACTTAATGATTTATTCATTTATTTCGCAGTTTTTTTTTCTTTTTAAGAAGGATTTACGTCTCGTGTCCGACAGATAGACCATCGTGATCGACGGTCGGACTTTTTGGGCCTCGTATATACGTCGTTCTTCAGCGAAAAGGTTAGACGGCGCGCCGTATTGTCCGGCGTTATGTTACTTTTACCTGGGATTGTTAACATCAGGCCGGGTAGCATATTTATGCTATCGCGAAATCCGAGATACAATGACGGACGATCGAGTTACAGTGCCAGCGCGTTTATGGTTTATGCGAAGCCTTCTTATGGCTGCATGACGCTCGTGACACACTGCGTAGAACACAACAAGTCTATTAATACGTTTAGCGTCCAACTTGTATGCATATTTCATGCCGCAGTTAAATTTTCATACCGATTACCGAACGTCTATATCGAGACAATTTTATGACGATGCATTTCGCCTGACAATTCTATTAACTGTTCCGTCTGTGTAACGAATTAGCTATATAACGAAGATTTGTAGACCAATTCCAGTTTTATTTATTTCATACACTTGCACATTTTGTGTACATTCGTTTATTTTATTCCATTCAGGTGAATAGAATTATTTCAATAATTTTTGTCTGTTTATTAAACCTTAAGGTTATTCTTTGTATCCATCCTTTGTACGTCCATTCTTGTCACGATATTTGTAAATTTATTCAACGAGAAATATAAACTCGATATATGTATGTGGCAGTTTTGTATCTATATTTAGGCGCGTGCAAAGTAATTTGTACAAGCATTTATTATCGAAAGCTGGCGGAATTATGTGAATCGATACAAATCTCTTTTCCTACATTTCGACATGCAACAAGCCAACACGTGATATAACAACGCCGAACGTATCCACGTAAACATTTTGCCGACAAAACGAGGAAAAAATGGTGATCGATCGTGAACTGACGCGAGATTAATTCGAACCACTTGCGGAATTTTTGTGTTCGATCGGAAACTCGGGAATCGTGAAAGAAACTCATCTCGCAACTCATCCTTCATGACAAGGAGCGTATTATGCAATGACAAATGGCTCGTTTCACGTGTCAATGGACGATTATTTCTCCAGGGTCGTCGGTTTCAATCCCGCGATACAGGATTTAATTGGTTTTACTGTGCCAATTACGTTTCATCGACATAGGTAGCATTGGATAATTTATGAGATGTTGCGGATTTCAGGGCTGCGTTTATTACATTTAATACAGTATACCGATATTACATCAGAGTCACATGTTCTCACATTCCTGATAAACGTATGTACAATGTTGTTGTCCACATGTTGTCCAGACGTTATTGAACATATGTTATACCATCTTTGGAAATGATTTCGTCTCATATGACTTCATCTCATAATTGAAAAATTTGTTATTGCAGCTTATTATCCAAAACTTTTAATACAGCTTTTCATACAAATTCACATTTATTGTATATATGTTATACCGTTTTTGGAAATGATTTTGTCTTATATGACTTCATTTCAGAAAAATTAATTATTGGAGCTCATTATCCTAAACTTTTGATACAGCTTTTAATACAAATTCGCATTTAATACAGTTTTTAAACAAATTATTTAATAAAAATCGAAAACTATTAATGCATTAATACAGCTCATAATGCAAACTAAACGAAGAGAATCTACGTATATAAAGATTGTTAAAGAGACAATAAACAGAGAGATGAAATAATAATTAATAAAATGAAATGGTACTCGATCGAACGAAATGATATATCGTGTTGAGTAACGTTTTAGTTGTAGAAAAAATAGGGCCATAATTCGAGGGTTCAACGGCCCGTGCCATTTATCGAAAGATATCTTCCGCTTAATGAAGAAAATGTGCTTGCCAAGTTACGAGATATCTCTCGGTTTTGAACTAAACTGTCTGCTGAATTGAAGGTAATTCTACCTGGATGTTTCGTTGTGTTCGAAAGTCTCTTGTGTAATCTCTCTTAAGGAAAGAACCACCAAAGAAATGAACAAAGAGGTGCATAACGAAAACGAGCAGAACGCTGAATGTGGAATCTGTTGAGTGCAGCAGAACATTACAGTAAAAGGGGGGCAGTAAAAGCCTCCAGCATCTCGTTAATTCTAGAATTTTCAATTAAAAGAAGTACTTTCTATGACGCCTGTAATTTTTCTATGATTTTAATAACGTACACCGGGCGTAACGTATGCAAAACAGCCCTTAACGTCTCATTAAGAAATAAAGATATAATTGCGTTAATCCGTTTAGTACGCGAGGAAACGAGTCGCGCTCGTTAACGTCTTTCGCGTGACGGTAAATCTCCTTTATAAATGTTTTCAAGTCACTGGTTCACGGATTTGCACACCTTCAATTTTTCAATTTTTAAATTGTCGCATTTAACCGTCTTTCATTGCTCGGCTTGTCGAGTTTTCGATGTGTATATTTGTCGATTTTCGAACTTTTCACGTTTTCAATTATCCAATTATCCAATTTTTCAATTTTTCAATTTTTCAATTTTTCAATTTTTCAATTTTTCAATTTTTCAATTTTTCAGTTTTTCAATATTTCAATTTTCCCATTTTTCAATTTTTCAACTTACTAGCGTTCTAAGCTTAACAATTATTCAATTTCTTAACTTTCCAAGGTTTCAATTCGTCAACTTCTTAATTTTTCATTTTTTCAATTTTTCAACTTTCCAACATTCCCCTCTCTCAATTACTGAATTCTTTAATTTTCCAAAATTTTAATTGTTTGATATTTCAATTCTTCAATCCCTTAACCATCCCACTTTTCAATTTTTCAATTCTTCAATTTTGTAATTCTGCCACTGTTCCAAATTGCATTTGCGAGTTTCCAAATGTTCAAATTTAAAAATGTATGAACCATCAACTTGACGATTTGTAAGATTTCAGAAATTACAAACTAGGTTTTAACCGGTGGCAATGCGGTTCACCGCGCGGAAACTGAATTATGCGGTGTTCGTAGGAAGAAATTGTTCGGACTTCCTGTTTGATTCATCGCGCGCCCTTGATTTACTGTAAGTAAATGCACGTAGTCTCGCGCATGTGACTATGATCGACAGGTAGATCGGCACAATGTAAAATATCGAGTGATTTCTATCGAGCTTGGAAAGTTTGGAAAGCGAGCGCATCGATCACGTTTATCCGGTCCTGCAGCTGTACGATCCGTGAAAGGGACACGGCAGACCCGATGGACCCGAACAAATCAAAATGAAAAATTCTCTTTTATTTCGTGAAATCGCGTGCCGTGCCTTATGAAACGTCGAATTGTACGTACAACGTCGAGCGTAGAAAGCGCATAAATATGTATGCCAGTTTCATTCGCAAAACTGACGGACACGGATTAGCTAAGTAAAAGTAGCGACCATTCCTGAATTTGAGAATCGTGAAGTGTTTGAATACGATATCAAACACTTTCCAGTACAAAGACCCGCAAAATATCGAGCGATCGAGCGCAACGAAATGTTCTTTCTTCAGAATATGGAGATGCGAGGATATAAGAATGCGAGAGTAGAGAAATCTGGGGGTAAAAGTATGTGGAAATGCAGAGATCTAGGAATATAGAAATATTATTATATTTACATGAGAATATCAGGATTTGAGTATATTATATTAAGATTTTACTGTTCGATCGGAGCGTGCCTGAAGAAATTGCGTTGAACAAGCTAAACCCGACAGCAAGGACAGACACGCGAGTATAAACCATAAGTGCATTTTATATTTCACGTTACAGCAGCTTAGCACAGGATACCAACGGAGTATCTTTGATCGTTTACATAAGTGCAGTTCGCGAGCTGGTTACAAGATCGCGAACAGACAAAAGGGAATCGCATGACGGATCAGTCTGACATCTCAAGGCGATGGCTTTCCGATTAAATCCTCCTCTACCTTTCTTACTTGTTAATCGGTTCAATGCGTGCTGAATTATCTTGCAATTAAAATTGCAACGCGTTGAAATTGCAATATGGCGAAAGTGCAACGCGTCGAAATTTCAACGTGTCGAAATTACAACGCGTCGAAATTACAACGCGTCGAAATTGCAACGCGTTGAAGTTGCTGTGCGTCAAAATTGCATTGCGTTGAAATTGCAACACGTCGAAGTTGCAACGCGTCGAAATTACTACGATTTGAAACTGCAATGCGTCGAAATTGCAATGGGTTGAAATTGCAACGCGTCGAAATTGCATCGCGTCGAAATTGCATCGCGTTGAAGTTGCTGTGCGTCAAAATTGCATTGCGTTGAAATTGTAACACGTCGAAGTTGCAACGCGTCGGAATTACTACGATTTGAAACTGCAATGCGTCGAAATTACAACGCGTCGAAATTGCAATGCGTCGAAGTCGCAATGCGTCAAAATTGCAACGCGTTAAAAATGCAACGCGTCGATATTACAACGCGTCAATATTATAACGCATCGATCAGAAAACACGTTCCCCATATTAAATATTCATATTCGTTCGAGTACACGGTTTGTAATCGACGGATTAAATTGAGTGATTCGATATAATTAAAAACAATATTTCTCTTGTATTGGTTGATCGATCGATTCTCTTTTTGGGGACGAGGGTACGAAACAACGAATTTACGAATTTCTTAATTACAGTTACATGAAAGGTGACGCATTTTGGAGTCGGTGTTGAAACTGACGTTATTAACGTTCAGATCGATCGAAAGTGGTCGAACCTCTTCGACCTGTTCCAATTTTTTAACAGCAGACGTTCGAAGTCAAGGCGAGTTACTCGATTCTGTGCATGGCAACGAGATCGATCGAGGGTAATTATGTCCTGAACCTTGTATCACCTTGTACATGCTACTGAATACTTTTGCGACCGAATTCGCATGAACACTGTACCGGTGAGAATCTCTCTGCCATGACTGCTTCGATCAGAATCATACAATACTTATAGCGATGTAGCAAGATATGCATTTAGAGAAATCGTCGCTAATATCAAAGCTTTTTTAGTCATTTATTTTTTAGCACAAACTCATTGGAACATTGATTTAATGACAGTTGAATTGGAAATGATACAAGGTTAGTTTCATTGTATATCGATTTGAAAAATCCAAAATTGTCGAATTTTAAAAATTATTCGAATCTTCGAATTCCTACACTGTTGGTAGTCCAAACTCTCAAATTTTGAAATAATCCGCTTTTTATATTTCTTAAGTTCTCAATATTCCAATATTGCGAATTTACTGCAGAATATACATATGTATATACTTATGAATTTTTCATGTAGTCAAATACTCAAACTTCAAAATTCGAAAATCGTCAAATATTACAAATTCCAGAATTCCTGAAATTCCTACAATTTCAATGTTTTAAATTTTCAAACACCGAAATTCGAAAATCGTTTAATTTTACAAATTAAAAAATTTCCAAAATTCCTACATTTTCAGTGTCTCGAATTCCCAAATATCCGAACGAAACGTTCAGGTTTCTGAAGTATCCGAGCAAAACGAGATCCGTGGTCGACTGTACCGGTTTGGAAATAGTTAAACGGTTGAAAGGCATTGAAAATTTTCACTTACCTCTTGGGATACGGGATTGTTCTTGTTCCTGCTGGTGTTGGATGTATTATTAATGGAGGAGAGCGTGGTGAGGGTTGCAGTGCCAATACCGCCGACCGTTTTTCCGCTGACCTTGGTACCAGCACCACCGACATCTTTGTGCAACGTTCCAGGACTCTGAAATGAAATATCGGCCTACGTTAGGACAATGCCGACGGCGAACAATATTTATCTTCGATGATAATGAGGATGCAACCTGGCATCGTTAAATCTCGAATGAAATACGAGACCGGACGAACAATTAATGGGGCGTCTCTTATTTAAGAAAGAAGATTTAACAAATGGTATCTCGGGCAAAGAGTGGGCTTCGGGAACCGGGACAGTTATATAAACAATGTTTATAAATTTTATTGTAGAAAATTTGAAATCATTTATTTGAAGGGTTCTTTGTAGAGTGGGAAACACAGAATTTGGGTTGCTACGGTACATGTGTTTATATAAATATTTGTTTATATCAATATATTTATTCATGTGTTTTTATGTGGGAAGGATTTTTCTGGTGTTAGAAATTATTAGAATTCGATAATAAATGAGCAGTAGATACACAAATTTTCAAATCCTCGTCCCCTAGTTCACAAATTTCCAAACATGCAACTTCTAAAATCCCCAAGTACCTAAATCCCCAAGTTTCTAAATCTTCAAATATCTAAATCCCCAAATTACCATGTTCCCAAATCTCTAACTCCTCGAATTCCTAAATCCCTAAATTTCTCAATTCTCAAATTTCTAAATTCCCAAATTTCTAAATTCTCAAATTCCTAAATTCTCAAATTCCTAGATCCCCAAATTCCTACATCCTCAAATTCCTACATCCTCAAATTCTTAATCACCAAATTCAAAAATTCTCAAATTCCTAAAACTCCAAATTCCTACATCCTCAAATTCAAAAATTCCAAAATTCCTAAATTCTCAAATTCCATGATCCCCACATTCCTACATCCTCAAATTTAAAAATCCCCAAATTCCTAGATCCCCAAATTGCAACATCCTCAAACTCCAAAATCTCCAAATTTCAAAGCTATATTACCACTTCCAAAGTTTCAAAGCGATCAAATCCCCAAAGCACCTCGAAACCCAACAGTGTATCTACCCATTCGCGCTTATTTATATTTCTGTACAATTTTATCGTTCCGTTATCATATCAGCCAACGTGTGACCTTTCGTATGCAAAGTGATCCGCGGAAACACCGCACACGAGTTCGATGCCGCATCCGCGCGCGTATGTGTGAGTGTGTCACGTACACGGCGGGATACGTGTGCAGCATCCGAAACCGCCCACGCGTCATTTTCTTTGTCTACTATTACTAAATCGGCCGTTTAGTACGCCGCGATAAGACGCAAATGAGACGGCGTATAAATTAGAGAAGTCCTTAATTAACAAGAACAAGCATGTGCTCGCGTGATCCGCGCGCGTGTTAATTGACACACGGTGAATGAACCACGTAAATGTCAGACGTGGTTTTCGTTCGGTGAATGAAACGGCGTAGGTGGTGCATACAGGCGGAAATGTGGGATGAGATTGAAACGTGGATAAATAGATATCCGATCTTTCCTTTCAAACACGTACTTACGCAAATTTTTCGCGACCTTATCGTTCGAAACCGTGTACCCGTTTTTCTTCAAGCTTTTATCGTAATTTGACGCGGCTGCAGGCCCGAATAAACACTTTTGATTTACGATATTGTGAATTGAAGTCGAATACTTAGGTCAGACAGATTGGTTCCTTACTGAATTAGGTTAGGTTATTAATGTTGAGTATCTGCGTTAGTTTCAGATAGGTCATGTTCTTCATTAAGTTAGTAGCAGATAGGATATTTTCTTTATCACAAATCTACTCGGTTGGGTTAGGTTATTAATGTTGAGTACGTAGGTTAGTTTCAGATATGCTATGTCGTTTATTTGAATTTATTCAGTTAGGTTAGGTTATCAGATTAAGTTAGACTGCATTAGTGGATCAACAGTCTGTTTCATCTTTCATAAGGTTACCAAGATTACCAAGTTAGATTAGGTCAAGTTATTATGCTACATAGCTCGGGTTGTTAGATATGGTTAAATTCTTAAGTTAGGTCAGATTAACGACATAATGTAGGTTCTTGAGTTATGTTAGGTACGGTTAGGTTATGTTATTACATATACCTCAGGTTGGGTTAGTTCGTTACCCAGAGCTACTAAGTTGAACCGTGAGGTTAGGTTAAGTATCATCGAAATCTATTTATTCCTGTCCTAATTAGAACTTCAGCGAATTACAGGGTACGATAATGAGAACCTACTCTCTGCTCGATTCGTGGCGTCGGCGGTATAGCGAGTCGTCATAATTCTTATTAAATCGTGTCATGTTAGACACGGTCGTTTTCACCTTCTCATCAAGGCGCTAATGAAATTACGGCTTGCCGCGGGTCCACAGTACGACAGGTAAATCATGTGGGACACAATTGAAATTGGGACGAAGGAGAGATGCATCGCGCTTTCACGTCATAAAACGACGGAGCCGATGGAAATTTTCTCGCTCGCCATCGAAGCGAAGAAGTAACGGAATTCACGTAGCCCGTTTCCAAATTCGAATTAACGAGACAACGGATTTATGTCTCCGCGCGCACCGATATACAGGGTGTCCCACAAATATTGTGGGAGCCAGGTGAGGTGTTAGATGTGGCTATACTGAACAACTTTTTCCTTTGTCAAAATAAGCAAGTTCCTTTTATCAACAATGAACCATACAAGGAAAAAAAATCGCTCCAGGGAATAGTCTTCAAAAAAATTCGTCGTTTCGAATGGGTTAAGCAGTTGGAGAACGAGAAGGCGAGTGTAGAATACGGTAATATTCGATTATCAAATAAATCAAGGTCTCTCGCATTAGATTTGTCAATTCAAATTGGTAATGTAATTTTAGTGTAAGCTAACCGTACAGTGTTTCGTTAAACGAAGTTAGGTGCGCCCGGAAATAACGGGGCACTGCCATTAGTTCGATGTACCTGCGTTTCATTATCAATGTCGAATCGTTGTAGCAACCTTGTACCATTGTAACACGGGTCAACGCACGTTCCAGAAGGATGTGCTCGCTGCGCAATCTGTTTCAACAACGTATCTGTTTCTATTCCCTTGTTTCCGGTTTGCGGAACATTCGTAACGACATCGTTGACTTCGTATTCCGTACTAATTAATAGTTGAAGCTCCCAATCATTTCATTCGATCGATGTTCCCGATCCGTTCAAATCACTAACTTCCCCAATTTCTTTTCAAATGTCCATGTTTTCCATTTTATTTAGTTAACGATGTTCGTATGTTACAGAATTACAAACTGCGACGAATGAAAATCACGGCGAAATATTGGCATTGCAGCATATTCGCATAAATATGTGTATTTATTAACGGTGATTATGGTTATTGTCATTGAAGGTTATTAAATCGTTTGTCTTTATACTATTGATTAAAAAGTTTGTCCTGTTGATTGAAAACAGTGAAAAGTTGTAGCATTGTCTGAATAACCACGAGATCTTAAAAATTGAAACGATGCACAGTTTTGTTAGGTTACGCGTGCTCACATATTTATGATATATCAAGGTTTGCAAAGTATAGATAAATCGCCGAATTGAACAGATTCAACGATTAAATGGTATCATTATAAATGAAACAGTGTACATTCACTTTACATAGCTGGATATACCACTAAAGCATAAAAATCGTTAGTCAAGTTATAATAGCAAGAGTAACAGGTATCGGATAAATTTGTAATTTCAACAAATTATTTCTTCGACCGTATGGACTAATTTTTGTTAACACTAGAACTATCAGCCAGTCAAAATGACTGTTTTCGGGTTTGACATTTTTTATTACAAAATTGTATTGCCGTCCTTTTGTCAAAATGTCTGTCATTTTTTATTGAGCTATTAAATGATTGCATATGTTAGGGGATGCTGCAATATTTATTTATTTATTTTTCTACTTTATTTTCAGTTTTGAAGTAAGCATGCATTTAATGCCGGTACTTCTAGTGTTAAATGGTACCATTATAAATGAAACAGTGTACATTCACTTTACATACCTAGATGCATCACTAATGCATAAAAATCGCTGGTCAAGTTATAATAGCAAGAGTAACAGGTATAGCATACATTTGTAATTTCAACAAATTATTTCTTCGACCATGTGGACTAATTTTTGTTAATAAAAGCGGTTTCTCGAAGATAACATAATTACTAGGCGTGGGAATAGTCGGATGGGGAACATCGAATATTACACCCCTCCAAACAATACCCGGCCAGTAAATTGAGCTCTCGAAGGAGAGTCATCATCGTGAACGTATCAATCATGGTAACACCCAATTCGCCGAGTATCACGATCGAAATCAGACAATGCGCAGTACCCGAAAAGGTATAATTAAGCGAGCAAAAGGAGATGGTGCCTGTCGGATCAGGGTCTCCGTCCCGCTGAAATGAAATGTCAAACAATCGACGCGTGAAATCTCGTCCGTTCGTCCCGCAAATGTCGACGAGGAATGAAAAAAAGAGTGGCAGGACGATACACAAAGGAGCGATTCGTAGATCAGCTACGCGATGATAGTTCTAGCACGATGAACGCGGACAATAATTCGCATCGATGACTGCACCCGAAAGAAAGTCACCGGGCTTCGTTTTTTAACCCCTTGCGCTATATTTCATTTGGCAAATGCGTCAGACATAACGATGTATTAGATGCTACAACTATAAGACGACTAAAGACAGTTCGAATGTCAAGACTATTTTGCATTCGATGATCCTCAATTGTGCAAAAGAAAATTAGACTGAAATTGAACATTGATCAGTGTTAAAAATACAAGCGAAGTTTGCCGCATTGGAACTTCGAGTGCGTCACGAGGGTAACTCGTTATTATAATGCAAGGGATTAATGATCCGAAATTAGTCGAGATTACAATTTGCTGATATTAGTACGGGTTAAAATTATGACTTCTATGGATATTGCAACGCGTTGTAATTGCAGAACGTTGATATTATAAATTGCCGATAGTACAACGTGTCGAAATTACAAGTTATAGATATTTCAACCGGATGATGTTACAACGCGTAGAAATTATAAATTTGCCGATATTACTACAGGATGATATTTGAACGCGTTGAAACTGCAGCATGTCGATGGTACAATGTGTCGAAATTACAAATTACAGATATTACAACGCATTGAAATTGCAAAGCAACAAAATTGCAACTCCTCCAGATTGCGACGCATCGAAATTACAATGCATCAACATTATAACGTGTAGAAAGTACAAATCGCCGATATTACAACGTGTTGAAATTTGAATGCATCAATATTACAACGCGTTGAAATTACAATGCATTGCCATTACAACGCGTCGAAATTACAATGCATCGACATCACAACGCGTATAAATTACAATGCATCGAAATTACAACGCGTCGAAATTACAATGCATCAACATTACAACGTGTAGAAAGAACAAATTGCTGATATTACAACGCGTTGAAATTACAATGCATTGGCATTACAACGCGTCGAAATTACAATGCATCGACATCACAACGCGTATAAATTACAATGCATCAACATTATAACGTGTAGAAAGAACAAATTGCTGATATTATAACGCGTTGAAATTACAATGCATTGCCATTACAACGCGTCGAAATTACAATGCATTGCCATTACAACGCGTCGAAATTACAATGCATCGACATCACAACGCGTATAAATTACAATGCATCGAAATTACAACGCGTCGAAATTACAATGCATCAACATTACAACGCGTAGAAATTACGATTCGCCGATATTACAACGCATCATAATTTCAGTGCATCGACATTACCACACGTCGAAATTACAATGCATCGACATAACAACGCGTCGAAATTTTAATTCATCGACATTAGAACGCGTCGAAATTACAATGCATCGACATAATAACGCGTCGAAATTTCAATTCATCGCCATTACAGCTTATCGAAACAGCAACGCACAGATATTACAACGCGATTCAGAGATCCGCAAGACGAAGATAGTTCTAGCACGATGAACGCGATATTACTCCACACCGATGACTGCACCCGAAGAAAGTCAGCGTGCTTCCTTCCTTAATGATCCCCGATCGATGTTCCCGCTCCGACAATCCCCGCGAATCGCTTTCACGAGCCATTGTCTTCGGGCGAGCCCGTGATTATGTTCGTTAATTAAAAACGCTCGACACCCACCCCTGTACACCCTCACCAACCGGTGGCGTACCGTCGTAACGTGTCTCTCTCAATTACGAAAGGCGTAACGAGCCGCTTTTTGTCTTTTGCAACGATCCCGAAGATGATTTATGTAAACTGCAAGGTCGACCTCCGTCGACGAACGCATTATGCAACTTTCACGTCCCGTCGCAGACAGCGATTTGCATTTTTCGCTTCTCGCGGCTCGTATCACCTGCTGTCTCTAATAACGAAACGAGCCACGCGGATGCTTTGCTCGTTTTTTCCTTTATCTCGATCCAGGTCCCGGTATTTGTTTTGTCCTGTCGAGATAAGCCTCTTGTTGCGACCATATTGCGAACGCGGAGGATCACGATTGTGGGAACTTTGGTAATACTGCTCGACGGCCGTGTTCCATGCCATTGATACTCTCTTGCTGTAACGGATCGCGATATAGCGGATTCTAGTTACGCGGAAACGGTGAAATTTGCATATCTTTAATGTTCACCAATTTCGCAAATGATCGCGTTCTTGATCTCGAGTCTCATGTGGACAAACTTTTAGTTTAGAAATTTGGTTATATTTTCGACAACGGAAATTGTAAAATTTGTAGATCCTTCGTTGATGGATTTATGGTTCGTTGTTAAATTTCATGAATTTTTCATGTTCATAAGTTTCGGAATTCTCACGTTCTTCAAGTCGATGGATTCTTGAATAGTCGCGTTTTTGTATTTTCGAATCTCCAAATTCTCGAATACTCGCTTTTTCATATTTTCAAATTTTCTAATACTAAAATTTTCCAATTTTTAAATCTGTAAATTCTCGAATATTCGAATTTTTGTATTTTCAAATCTCTAAATTTTTAAATGCTCGAATTTTCGTACTTTCAAATCTCCAAATTCTCAGGTGCACGCATTTTCGTATTTTTAAATCTCCAAACACTCAAATATCCGAGTTTTCGTATTCTCAAATCTCCAAATTCTTAAATACTCCCATGTTCGTATTTTCAAACCACCAAATTTTCGAAAACTCGAATTTCGATATTATCGTATTACCTTTTCGAAAGTCATCGAAAGGCAATTATGTATCTGTCCCCCCAGAAAAAATATCAAGAAAGTGATGGCACATTAAGCGGCGATTCTCCAAAAGGTGTAGCCGGTCCAAAGGAGAAACTTTTTATCACACTTTTCACGCCAGAAAAAAAGGAACAACTTTCTCGCGCGTTTCTTCCAGACAAAACGTTACACCGTCGCGTCCGATCGAAAGCGATAATTTCTCCGACTCGTGAAACTGTTAGGAGGTGTGCAAGTAGTCCATAAAAGAATTCAATCTCTCGTTGAGGATCCTCTCCGGAACAGATGTGTTCGTTGCAGTTCGAAGGAGCCGCGGGGATAACGAAGAACAGGGGAAAAAAAAGGGAGAAGCAGAAGAAGAACGAAATGCGTGGAGGAAGAGGATGGAACGAAAAAAAAGAAGAAGAAAGAACGAAAAGAAAAAAACGAAAGGATGCTGAAACCGTGCCGATGAACCCTATCATTAGCTTTAGCAAGGGCCGTGCCTTAATCTTTGCTGGTTCTCATGTTTTTCCATTTTTCTCGAAACACCTGGCCGCACGCGTACACAACGATAGCAGGTGATCAGATCGCCGTAGCTGCACAAGCTGCACCCTGTAACTTTACTGATTTCTCTACAGCCTCGTAAAACTGGACAATGATGCAGAAGCGTACTATACACCGATTAAATTTTATTTACCTTTGCAAGATTGAATCGTAAATCAACTTTTAAGTGAGACGTTTGCCTCTTAATCGCGAACGACTTAACGTAAATGGTTATCGTTTATCGAGGGGTGCATCAATTTCCAAGTTGAATTGAATATTATATTTTTCTTTATTACCTTTCTTCAGGGACGAGTCTTAAAAATAAGTTACAACAAAGAAAATTAATTATATGTTAATTCATATTTGCTCAATAAAGAAAATGAAATATATTTTTGTTCATATTTGTTCAATAAATAAAATGTAATATATTTTTATTCATATTTGTTCAATAAATGAAATGAAATATATTTTTATTCATACTTGTTCAATAAAGAATTTGCAACATATTTTTATTCACGTTTGTTCCATAAAGAAAATGCAATATATTTTTGTTCATATTTGTTCAATAAAGAAAAGAAAATATATCTTTGTTCGTATTTGCACAATAAATAAAATGCAATGTACATGTAGTTAAATTTGTTCAATAAAGGTTTCGTAAAAGAATGTGGCTTGATATAGGGTATACCTAACTGACCACATATGTGACCAACTAACTGACTGTCCACATATGTGACCACGAGCGTGAAGAGGTATATCCTATAATTTGGTTACAGAATCCAAATCTCCGACCGAACCTTTCGAAGCTAATTAAAACGAATATTATCTACCTCTCCCAAAAATCAGGTATCAGGTAGAAACAATATGGCCGCTACACGCAACGCAACGAAATAAAGACCTTCGCTCGAACGTTTCTGTCTTTGTCCGATCCTCGCGAATCGACATTTCAACGACGATCCATTTCGAAAAATCCGCCCGAACTCGATCATATCCAAGTTTTACGAAAGCGTGAGTCAACCGGACGACCACCCACGCCATCGTTTTCCAGAAAAATGAGACGCGGCCGAACCTACCATAACCCGGTGTCCGGCCGTCCATATACGATAAAACCGGCGTTTCGGCCACGATATCGTGAAATTTCGATCTGGGATAGTCGTAGGATTTTCCGGTTTTCCGCGCAAGCTTCCAAAAGCGTGCAGAAAGACGCGTTTATCGATCCGTGGTCGGTTAAAAAAAGGGTAGAGGGAAGTCTGTGTGTCCGTAGATCTGGTTTTATCGGTCCACCCACGCACGGTGCACACCGTGTCCCGGAACAAAGGTAATGGGTCGTCGATGTTCTCGAAAAGATTTCCTCCCGAGGGAAAGATTTCTCGGGACGAGACTGGGGCCAAGGCAGCTGCAGCTGCCGTCCTAAACCTAGTCTCTTTGTACCTGTTCGGGCTGGCAGGTGCTGAGACGAGATACATCTGCTATCCTGCACGTGTCTCGAAGGGATTTCTGGTTGTGTCCGTGTGCACGAGCAGGTATCCGCCAGGTTTTGCTGTTTCTATTGCAGAGTGTTTCTGTGCACTCTGTTGCGTGACCGTGCGTCGGCCGGTTTTCGGTGTACGGCTGTGCACGAGCGCGAAAAAGCCGTGGAACCGGTACGATCTACATCGAACACCGACCGTGCTGGCTCGACTAAAATTTCAACATTTAAATCGCACTCGGCTTCGGCCTTTTCGCGAGTTTTCCAGAAAATTTCTCGCGAAATCTAACGTTTTCGGATTTTCGGATATTGGGAAGTTAGGATTTTACAATTCTAGAAATCGAGGATTTTGGAATCTTAATTTTGGAATCTGGAATTTATAATTTATGATGACCTGCCGCTCACGAACACACATCAAATATTTACCAATTCTAACTAACCGAGTCTTCATCGAATCAATTGGCAGAGTATTACCGAATGACTCGACTCCTCTTCCAGCGAGAAAACCGGAGGGACAACTTGTCGCGGCAAATATAAATAATTCGAGTAAGTACACGATAAATATAGAGTATCTGGTTCGAAAAGGAGACCATAAAACGATGATGCGTAGTTGAAATTAGCGAGAGACGTTAACGGATAAGGATTCTGTTGGCACTTGATCGGCAAACACACGGAAGGAACACGTTGATTAGGTCTTCCGCGAAAGCGATGCATTTTAACGATAGATCCATGCGACGATTCAATTTTACGATCGGAGATAAGGTTATTAAGCGACCCATCCGATGAGTTTAAATGGCCAGGTCACTGAAAGCATACCTCCGACGAAATTAAGAGCCTGTTTCTCTCGATTAGCTACGACCAGGTCGATCGCTGCAGGGATTTTAACGACCCGGACTCGTCTCGCATTTTAAAGGAGGATATTCGCGTTTCTTACCGAGCCAATCGGGTGCTTCGAGGTATTTATAATCGATTTAAACTCCATCGAGCCAAACTAAGTAGAATAATATTAACGTTTCGATCAGGGCCGGCTGAACGCGACACTCGTTCAAGGTGTAAGGACACTCGATCACAGGGGCGCCAATTAAATGGGCACCTTCGACGAATTTCTCATTAAAACATTGAAACAGAAATTTTTCATTATTTTTCTTGAACACAATATACGTTGTTATAAATTATTTGGATGTATAAGTTTCTTCCTTTGTTGATATGGCATAAAAACGTATCTCAAAGAACATTTTGCAGGTAATAAAGAAAAGGGGGATAAAAAAGAGTGATGGAGTAGAACAGTTCTCAAACTTGAACAATAAGTATTATGTATTCGTTTCTATCAAAAGAGGAAGGAACTTATATGGAATAAAAACGTATCTCAAAGAATATTTTGCAGGTAATAAAGAAAAGGGGGATAAAAAAGAGTGATGGAGTAGAACAGTTCTCAAACTTGAACAATAAGTATTATGTATTCGTTTCTATCAAAAGAGGAAGGAACTTATGGGACAGTCTAATACAACAATTTTTGTTTTCATTCTCTTTTTCATGTTTTTTTATACTACGTTAAATAAATAAGTTTTTATATAATTTTTGCAAGAGGGCGCCAAGTCCTTCAACGTCGGCCCTGCATTCGCTGTTCCTCGATCATTAGATCCGTATCTCGAGATTCAGTTAACGATCTAAATCCCGAGTACACGATTTCAGACAACACTAATAGAGATAATTCAAGGTATCCAGTGAACGTTATCTCTGTACACACTACCTACTGCATAATCAAACCGCCTTCCGACAACTGATAACATTTCATAATAAAAGATAAAGCTTGATCGCGGTAGCTTCCTAATCGCACATGTTTCACGATTAATAGTCGTTCCAGGTAATCGGACAAATATAATAAATTTTACGTACAAAAAGATTATTACGTCCCTCTCTTGGAAATATTTATACGTTGATCTGTGCATTCGATCTTTTCTTTATGACTTCTGTGTAATTAGGAAATTAAGTAAAAGTTGCTATTATTATAATATTATTATTATTATTATAGTTGCTATTATCTTCGGAAAAGCTATTAGTACGTGTGATGCCCCATCTGGAGCCATTTTACTTTGTCTAATGAAATATACGTTTATCTAACTTTTTTTAGAATTACGACTCAGATCAGTCACTTTGGTCACCTGATCCGTTTTTCTGAATTTTCCAATTTAGATAAAATACACACTTTTATATAATCGATTCGGAAGAGTAAAAATTCTCTCGTAAAAGAGTAATACAGTAAAACAGTGAACTATCGAAATTATAAAATTGTGGACCGACAGAACAAAGAAACAGAAGAATAATAAATGGGTAAAACGATAAAATGGACCTATAGTTACAGCGTCGGTAACTCGATGTAACTTTCAATCCCAAGAAATCGTCACACCGTATGTGTCCCAAACTTACATAACCAATATTAATATTCGCATATCGCGGAAATCGAGTATACCCAAAAACCAGCGACGTCTTCGACCAAAAATCTGCAATAATCGATTTCGCAACGTTTGCTTCCCCGAATCGGCTATATCGATTTCGCTATCGATCGTTGCAATGAATATGATGATCGAGTCGACACGTCACGAACATTACAAGTCAAAGGACATTCTAATGCTGTCAGCTGGTGCCGGGAGTCATCAGAATGGAATTCTCGTGGCTTTTTTATATTCGCGACACCATCGGGAATTCTTGGACCGGCATGCATCGGGAAACAGCGAGGAACACGCAACGAGGCACACGTGGACGCTCTGTTAACGACGTACATACACGAGAATTCCACTTTCAGTCGGAGTAATTGCAAATGAGACGGAACCATTGCGCGGACTGTTAATACGAGCCGCGGTGCACCGGGTAATTTCGATGGAAGTCGCTTTCAGACTCATCGAACGAGACGCAGAGAAATAACCGGTGCTCGATACACCGTCGAGGAACAGGTACAGTCAACGACAGACTAGGTTTGCCTAGGGAAAATACACCAGCCAACGTCGCGAAAAGATCTGCCACTCGATGATTTTTACGGATTTTTGGGCACCTGACGATTCGGGAGCTGTAGAAATTTAGCTACCTTGGGATTTGGACATCTATGAATGTGAGATTTAATATCTACATACCACTAGATACCACTGATCTCTAGATGATATGTAGATATCATATGTGGAGACATAGGGATTTGGAGATACAAGAGTCTGTGGATTTTGCTACAGATTTGATAATGTAGGTTTTAGGGTATAGCAAACTAAAGATATGGAAATGTAGGGACTCGGGAATATAGAAATTTGAGGATTTAGAAATCTGGGGATTTAAGAATGTGGAGACATGTTAATTTGTGGATCTAGAGATTTCGGAGCATTGAAATTCGGTAACTATGGGCTATGGGAATGTAGGAATATTGTCGTTCAGTAATTTCGAGATGTAGGAACTTCTGGATCTAAGGAGTTGGTAGCTTAAGAATTCGAGAATATTGAAATATGGACATCCAGTGATATTGGAACCTATCAGTTTAACATGCTAGGAGTTTGGAAGCATAAGAATTCGTGGATCTAGGAAATTGGGGGTCTAGGAATATTGGGATCCAGAAACTAGAAGATTATGATACTTGGGTATTTTAAGATTTGGAAATGTAATTACTTGAAAATGTAAAAATGGGAGAACTTAAAAATTTGGTACCTCTCAAATTTGGAAAATTTGAAAAATTGAGAATTTGCGAAATTTACGGAAATTGAGAACTTGAAAAATTTTGGAAATTTACGAAATTGAGAGATTTGAGAAATAGAGAATTTTGCGATTTAGAAATTCAGAACGATCAACAAATTTGGATATTCGGAGAATTTCAAGTTCAATAATTTGGAAAATGCAGAAATTTTGAGATTGAAAAATCGTCGAGTACGCGTACGTGGCCGCGTACGGAGGCAGCTTAGGTTGCACCGGAGTGTACCTATAGTTTTGCAACCGTGTAAAAGCGACCGGTACAATCTTCGGGAACGAGAATGCCCGGAATCGGTAGAGTATTATGCCGTTTCGCGAAACACAGGATGTTGCGACATCGTACCTCGATTTTCCTTTTTCGCCGCGTTGGTACTAATTCCGGCAACGCAAGACTTCGAACCAGCCGTGACCATTTATTAAAACGAAAGCATGAACATGTTCCGTCGGAAACAGCGTCATTATGAAAATTCACGTCTCATTACATACTTGCCCGCGATGCCAGGTATCAGAGTATGCAACACGAATGGGAAGCGCACGTGATGCACGATTCCTTAGCTATCACTTATCTATCACGCACGAAACATCGTGAATCTTTGAATTTTTATTCGAATCCATTCAAGCACATACACGTATGTGTTTTCAACTAAAACTGCGCGTACTACACGTATGTGTTTTAAATGAAAATTGCACACGTACGTATGTGTTTTGTACTAAAACTGCACATACACATATGTGTTTGAAACGAAAATTGCACACACGCATATGTGTTTGAAATTAAAATTGCATACACACGTATGTGTTTTAAACTAAAACTGCACATACACATATGGTATGTGTTTTAATCTAAAACTACACACACGTACGTGTTTTAAACTAAAATCGCGTACACACGAACGTGTTTCAGACGTGCAGCCAGAGAGGGATTTTTAAAGTCTGCAGTAAACCATCTGAAACCTGATTTATCGTGCAAATATTAGCCCAAACAGTGGACGGTAATCCTAATCCCAAGACCGTAACCTTAAACCTCGATCTATTAAAGCGTCTTTGCTATCCTTCGTTCGTTTAAATCCGGCAGAATGAAATCGAGGCAAAGTCAGCCTAGAATTGATCGAAGTGTGGAAACATTGGATCAGATTAGATCGAAGTCGATCGTGAGAAGGCTAGAACGGATCGAGAGGCATCGCTGAAAGGTTGATATCGATGGAACTAAAGGTCGACAAAGAAACCGAGCCTGAGTCAGATCCGATGAAAAACTTGCTCTTCTATTCGTACACAATCGCGAGATTTAGCTTGACTATGCCAAATCTTGAAGAAAGAACACTCTACCGCGAGATTC
This sequence comes from Coelioxys conoideus, assembly GCA_947623535.1. Lineage (NCBI taxonomy): Eukaryota > Metazoa > Arthropoda > Insecta > Hymenoptera > Megachilidae > Coelioxys > Coelioxys conoideus. The sequence goes on along the minus strand of OX392449.1, from coordinate 9,130,401 downwards.
AGAACGTGACCGTGTACTCGCGTGAAGAGCAAAACCTTCAATTCGTTAAATTTCAAGGATTTTTCAGAACTTTTTGTATCATAGAATTTCAGACCGAACGGTTTTGATTTGGTGAAGAATTTGAGCACACAGAAATGTGGAAACCTGAGTACCTGAGGTTAATCAGATTTAGTGGATATAAGAAATTTAGAGGTTTTGTGATATAAGAATTTAAGGGTTCTGGAATATTGGAATTCGATGATCTAGAGATTTTGGAAATTGCGAATTTGGACACATCCGTATTTGAGGGGTGTCGAATTTTCGGATCTGACAACATAAGTTGAAGATCCGAAAAGATTTTAAAAAGTTTTTGAATCTAGGAAGTTGACAGGTTGAGGGTTTTAGAGAGGTTTGGGGATGTGGGGAATTACAAAGTCAAAGATTTAGGAATATCAGAATCTAGAAATTTGGAAATTTAGAAATTTGGGGGTGTAGAAATTTGGCGATCGAGAGATTTGAGAATTTGGGGCTTTGGAGATTGAGAGATTCGGGGATCCAGGGACTTGGCGATCCTGCGATTTGGGGATCTAGGACTCGGCAATCCTGAGATTTGGGGATCTACGGATTCGGGGGTCGAGAGATTTGGGGGATTTTGGGACTCGGCGATCCTGAAATTTGGAGATCTAGAGATTCGGGGGGTCGAGAGATTTGGGGGATTTAGGGATTTGGCGATCCTGAGATTTGGGGATCTCGGGATTCGGCGATCCTGAGATTTGGGAATCTAGGGACTCGGCGATCAAGGGACTTAGGGATCTATGGATTCGGAGGTCGAGAGATTTGGGGATCTAGGTCTTCGAAGATCCAGAGATTCGCCCATCTAGAGATTTTGGGATCGAAAGATATTACAATGTAAGGATTCAAATATCGTGAGATCCGGGGATCTACAAATATTGCGATCTAAACATTTGGTGATCTAGAGCTTCAGCGTCATACAAAATTTAGCGCGCTTTAATACAATGCATCCCAATACAACGCGTGGCAAATTAAACTCGTTTCAAAGAGCATCAAAAGCGTTCTCGATCGGTCGAAACTATTTACTTCGAATTTTTCGTTGCAACCCGGCGAGCGCAGTGTGTCGCAACGTTCTGAAATGGGTTAAGAGTTAACCATCCGTCGCTAATACCAGAAACGGTTTCACCGATCAATGACCACCGTCTAATTGATACTTGTGAAAACGCACCGTGCAGGAAAATCCTTGGTTGGCTGGTGCACTTGCGTCAGTGTCCCGCTAAACGATATCTTGCCGAACGGGGATACACGGAACTTTTACCCGCTTTCAGGAAATCGTCGATCGGCCATCAGTGCCGCCATAACGTTCCAGCGAAATCGAAATGTTTGTTAACCTACTTCCCGAGCCCGTTACATTTGTGGGTCACGAACACACTGTAGAACATCGCCGTGTTTTATCGCGTTATGCAATAATTAGATCGCGAATGTTTATGCAAGTGTACATTTTCGCGACACCGGTAGACGTTTTTCTTTTGACTACACGCTGAACGGCAAGTATATCGCTGATATTTTTAGATTCTCGATCTATTTTACGTCCCTGCACGTAATACGAGTTTCGCGTGCGAGGTCCGATAATAGTTGTCAAAAGCGATTTCGCAATTTATTCGCGAAAGAGATTTCCGATAGACAGTTTGGACTCGAAACGAAATCAAGGTCTCTATTCGTCTTCTTTCGGTTTATCTACTATCTTTATGACAACTTTTACGTAGGATGAAACGTTGCAAATATCTTTCTTGCACGGCGAAATTACGATTTATTTACGATACAATTATTCGTACTGGGAGACTAATTCACACAGATGACAATGTGATAGGATACAAATAATTGACACGGATGACAGTGTGATAGGATACAAATAATTTACACGGGTGACGAAATTATAGGATACAAATAATTCACGTAAATGATAGGATACAAATAATGTATATAGATAATAGGATACAAATAATTTACATAGACGATTGGATACAAATAATCTCCACTTTTGAAATGAGATAGTATAAATAATGAAATGAGATAGCATAAATCTACCTTAATAAGTATAAATAACAGCTAGTGTCGATTTTCGCGAGCAAAATTTTACACCGAATGTATCTCCGTCAATAACGATCGACGTTCTTGAAGAGCGAATGCGATTAGCGTTAATTAAACGGAAACCTTCGTCTATAATTAATTCGTGTTGAAAGACTCGTCGTGCGCAAAAATCGTTTATACATCGGGTCGATAAAAAAAAAGATAGAGAAAAAGTCGGTTAATGCGACATTTTTGAAGCAGTTAATAGGAGATTTTACGTATTAACGGATCGGATCTATGTATAATTAATGATGTGCGTATCGCCAGTGTCATTAGTCTACTTGCTCGCGTTCTGCATTCTGGTGCACCTCGACTAGCAAGACAATTGACAACTGGCCTAGATCTTGCGAGTTACGATTCCTTCTTGCGTTCCAGCGTCTCCCATTCCGCGGACCACTTATGAAATACTCACCGAGTCGTGACTCGTTTCAGCAAAGGTTCGCCGGAAAATTCTGCCGCGAAAACTAACTATGAGAAAAAGTTGCGCGCGAAAAGCCGCTCGAACGTTCCGGGAAATTGAACGATTAACTCGTTCCGAGAAAAAGAAGGAAATGGTTAACTCGTTCGTTGGAAATGGCAATATAAGGCGAGGAACGTCCCGTCGACAATCTTAAATTTATCGATATCAAGAATCACTTTGACATATTCGATATCGCGTTTTATGTCAGTGTTGATGACACTTTAATTGATATTGTTATTGAAAGGACCTGTATTGTGAACTAATATAATTTTTAAGTACGAAATATTAGGTATTGAATTGAAGTCAAAAGCGAGTACAATTTAGTTATTTCTTTCGCTATGTCACTGTGTTAGAGAAGCATTGAGAATTTCCAAATATTTAGGTTTCCAAATATGTATTTTCTCAGTTTCCATTCTGAACCTTGAAATTTCAAAATGTTGTATTATTCAAATAACCAAAATTCCTAAATCTTATGTTCGAAGATTTCTACATTCCTAAATATTCCAGCACCGAACTTCTCAAAATCCGACGAGGAGTCCTAAAAAATTGACAACCACGAAACTTCGATAAGTATAAAATTTGAAAATCTGATAAACGAATGTACATATCTTACAATCTCCAAATTTCGTAGCAATAAAGTATGGAAGTTAATAAATCATGAAGTAAACGTTGGGAATTTGTCTCCATATTTTGAGACGTCCTGTACATCGATTTCGCCAGAAGCCCTTTAAAATAAAAGAAAAGCGTCTACGTGCACAACAATTCTCGAATTTCATAGCAATGAAGCCCGGAAGATAAGAAGTTATGAAAAGAACATTGGAAATTTGTCTCCGTCTATTTTGAGACGCCCTGTACATCAATTTAGCAAGAAGCCCTTCAAAAGAAGAGAAAAGCACGTACGCAATTCGATTGCGTAAATTTCACGGCCAACCGAGCAAAAAGATAATATCGGACGAGTTTTTCTTCATTTGCGATACGCATGTTTGTAAATTGCGACTTCTTCAGCTTTTTGCCAGAAAATTGATCGTCCCGGCTACCTTTCAGATATTCCACCGTATATGTCACGATTTATTTAGTTTGTTCGTGTTTGATATCGAAGAGCACTCGACAAGGTTTTATTAAACCTTTGTCGGAATAACGAGCGTGTTTTGATGATAGCTTCTTGTAACGCGAAGTAGCTAGTAATTGACTTTGCGAGTTTTTTCTTGCGGGTATTAAATCATGTCTAATAGAAAGTGAATACACAGGTGAATGATACTTCAGAAGCAGAAATAAAAATCTCTTTCGTTTCGATCATTCTGATCTACCCTACCAAGATGCATTCAATTATGTTATTAGAACCAAGATAATTTTCAACAAATTATATATATTATATGAAATGAGTATACGCAATGTCAAATTATGCGAATAAGAAAGAAAGTTTACCGAGATTTAAAAAAATTGATAATTGAACATTTTTAAAGGTTTTCAAGGTCCCAGATCTACAAATTATTAAATTCTTAAATTTTTTAATTTTAAAGTATCTAGATTCCAAATCATTTTCATTTTCAAACTCTGTGACTTTCAAATTCCTGAAATTTTAAATCTCTACGTTCCCTAATTCCTAAATTTTCAAAAGTGCACATTCTCAATTCCCTATATTTCAAAAATTCTAAATTTCCAAGTTTTTACATTTTCAAACCTTCACATTCCCAAGTACTTACATCGCCGAATTCCTAAATATCCAAACTCAGAATCTTCCAAATTCCTAAATTTTCGAATCTCTGCACTCCCAGATCTCTAAATTTCCAAATCTGTGAAATTTCAAATTTCCGCATTCCCAAATCTCTACATTCTCAAACGCAAAATTTCCAAATCGAAAATTTTCCACCATCAACATTCCCAAATTTCTAAATCTCCAAGTCCCCAAATTATCAAATTTCCACATTGGCAAGTCCCCACATACCTAACCCCCAAATTCCCAAATCTCACCATTCCCAAACTCCTAAATTTCCAAGTCCTCAAATTCTCCAACTTCAACATTCTCAAATCCTTAAATTCCCAAATTCCTAAATCTTCAAGTCCCAAAATTTTAACAAATCTCCGCATTGGCAAGTCCCCGTATTCCTAACCCCAAATTCTCAAGTGCCCTCATTCCCAAACTCCTAAATTTCCAAATCGAAAAATCCTCGATTCCCCGCGTTTCCAAATTTCTTCCCCCACACTTTCACGCGGATTGTACCGTTTTCGTGGCAGCGGATCGAAAGCACCCTGTACACGGTGCCGATGAACGAACAGAGGGGAGTGCGTGGAAGGGCCATTCCCGAGGGTAACGCGTGGACGAGTATAGAACGAGGAGCGTCGTGATGCTTTGACTGGTGTACGTATATATATACGCAGTCGAACGAAAAAAAAAAAAGAAAAAAGGGAGGAGGGTTGCTGGCTGAAGAGGAGAACGACGTCTGTTGCGACCAAAGGACAGAGAGGAGTCAAGTGTTTGCTTGCCAGGCGAATTATTTTATTGCTGACTGGCGAAAGGCTACGAACGTCAAACGCAACTTGAGGACCCCTGCCTCTGCTGCTTTTCGTCGGGTTATACATGCCACGACGTTTGTTTCGTGACGAGAAACGCTTGGGGCGACGAACGTGCATTTCTCGAGTGGTTTCTTTCCGGGAGATCATCCGGGACCTTGGGATTTCTGGGGAACTAGAGTTTTAGCTGCCGAGGATCTGTTTCTCGCTGTAATTAATTATGTTGCCCTAAATTCGTACCAGGTAGGCGCCATATTATTCGAAGACCCGTTACATCTTTCAAAATACTGTTACCAAGTGTTGCCAGGTATGCTCAATAAATCATTTTGAAAATTATACAGAATAATCTAAAACGCAACTTCGTGCGAATCAATTTTTCTTTCATACACGACTCTGCAAAAAATATTCTTATTTGAATAATTTAACGAATTAAATGTAAAAGAACCGAATAGAATACAATTTGGAATAAATTTAATTAAACAATGTAATATAGAGATGTACAATTTCACAGTATAATTATATAACGCCAGTAAAATTGCTCAGTAAATCATTTCGAAAATTATTAAGAATAATCTAAAACGCAACTTCGTGCGAATCAATTTTTCTTTCATACACGGCTCTGCAACAAATATTCTTATTTGAATAATTTAACGAATTGAATGTAAAAGAACCTGATAAAATACGATTCGGAATAAATTTAACTAAACCCTTGAAATATAAAGATGTACAATTATACAGTACAATTGTATAACGCCAGTAAAATTAATTTGTAATACAAAGTAGAAAGTGGTGCAAATTACTTCAGTTGATTGATTCGACGCTGCATCTCTCCGTTTCTAAAAAACTATTTATCGAGAATGAATTTCACTTAAAATTCGCGTGTTCGACGCAGGAAGATCGCATGCTACCCGCAACTATTACCTAAGACCAATAAAAGAGCATCTCATTCGAAATTCGCGTGTACGAAGATAGCATGCGCAACGTGTTTCAAAGAAACGACGCAGAGAAAAAGAGGAACGCGAAACAGCCTGGTGATTATATAGGAATATTCTAAAATTAAACAATTAAGTCAACGTACGTGGATACGCGCGAGAGACGAAATACGAACGAAACGAGGTGTATTAAATGCACGAACGACATTCACGTGCAAGTGTTTTCAGGTGATTTCATTTGTCGCCTGAAGGGGAGAGAAAACCTGCTCCACTCGTCTTATTAAATGGAGATTGTTCAAGTTGTCTAACGTTGGACATTTATTGACCCGTAAGTATACGGCGTCTGCGAGTATCCATATCTACTGGCGTAATCGGGATTTTGGTTTGCAATGGTCCTCCGGGGTTGTTTACTGTATCGATCAACTGTGTGGGCGATCGTGTGATTTACGAGAATTGCAGAATTTGGAAATTTGGGGATTCGAAGATTCGGTAATTGGGAAATTTGAGAACTTGATGATACCAGGGTGGGAAATTTAGGAATTTGGGGTGTAAAAATATGGTAATTTAGAAATTCGGGGATTTAGAATTTGGAAACTTGGGAATTGGGGGTGTAAAGATTTGGTAATTTGAGAATTTGGGGTGCAAAGATATGGAAATTTTGGAGTTTGGAGATTTGAGAATTTGGGGTGTAAAAATTTGCTAATTTAGGAATTCGGGGATTTAGAATTGGGAAACTTGAGAATTGGGGATGTAAAGATTTGGTAATTTAGAAATTTGGGGATTTGAAATTAGGAAACTTGAGAATTGGGGGTGTAAAGATTTGGTAATTTAGAAATTTGGAAATTTAGGAATTTAGGGATTTGGAAATTTGGTTCAATGAGAATTTGGAGTGTAAAAATTTACTAATTTAGGAATTCGGCGATTTAGAATTTGGAATCTTGAGAATTGGGGGTGTAAAGATTTGGAAATTTGAGAATTTGAGGATTTGAAAATTTGGCAACTTGAAAACTGGGGGATGCAAAAATTTGGAAACTTGAGAATTAGAGATATGAAGGTTTGGAAATTCGAAAATTTGGTAATTTAAGAATTTCGATATTTTTAGATTTGAAAATTTATGTGTTTTGATATTTAGACATTTTTAGTATGTAAAGACAGCAAAGCTTAGCGATTTGGAGATCTAGAGATTCTGCATTTTGAGAAGTTGTGTACACAAGTATTCAAAAACGAGAATTTGGAAATGCAAGACTTCAGGAATTTGAAAATTTGTAGAAACGACGTATAAACACGAAAATTTCTAAATGTCTAAATTCCAGCAACGAAATATCCTGAACTCTGTTTCCGTGTGATGCGTAGTGGTTGAATTCATCCTAGTTACGCCAATGTTCATAATCGATCGTTATCAATCAGTATACTACTATGATTCAATACCTCGATACGATACAACTTCTCTTTTAGTGCATGATCATTCAAAATGTCACGTCGAAACGACTGTCAGATCAATGGCACGTAGCTTGATCTTTCATTTGCTCGAAAATTATACTGGTATATCTCCTGTTGGGTATCATTATTGGTCGTGACGCGTGAAATTGGACCGCATTTTAATCGAATCATTCACTTACGTGCCATCTATGAATTCGCATAATGTACACATCGTATTAAAATGAAACGATGGAATAATGGGTTTATGTATATACGTTCGAAATTTAATCTATTTAACTGTCGAGGAGCGAACAAATAGAGGGGTCATAAATAAATTCAACCCTCTCTTGTTGCTACGATCTTTTGATTAATTTCACATTGCAATTAATTCGACTACTTTCACCTTACTATCATTAATTTGAATAATTTCACCTTACGATCATCAATTTGACTAATTTTATCTTTCGATCATTAATTATGTTAGTTATACACTCAATAACAATACTGCGAATATTATCAAAAATTTTTAATCCGATGACTGATTCTAATCCATCGGATTGAAAAATTTCGATGATCTCTATCATTTTGCGAGACCGATAAGCACTTTGCTTTCCAAAAATTGAAAGCTTGATAAGATAACGGCTTACCTAAATTTTCGAACACAGCAACGTGCTAAAGCGCAGTTAGCAAATATTTAACGCGAAACTCATTATTGTACAACGGGTGCGTAACTTGAAATTGAAACTAAAATAGAGACATAAAAATGCAGACGAACATAAATTAACACGTTGACTGACAGAATGAGGCAGTTGAAAATTTGACTAGGCAGTACTTCCATGATTAATAAATCTGACCAAGTATGTTCTATTTATTATTCATATTTCCAAGTAATTAATACGAGTATTTCCAATTGGATAGTAGACAAAATTTTTAATAATATGGGTAATTTATTCACATCGAAATTTAATCATCACCCATATGTGGGAGTCAAAGTGTTAACGTACACCTGAATTGCTCATCAAGGTAAAAACACAACCTTCAACATGAACATTTCATGAATTTTTATCGTTAAGAAAACTTGCGAACCTGTTCGACATTTGAACTATTAAAGATCCACCGTGAAGACTCTCCAAAATCCGATGAAGTATGCATTAAACAAAACTGCGAAATACTTGCAAAATAAACCTTAATTGCAAAAATTGTAAATCACTGTAACAAATTATTCGCGAGTGAATCGAAAACGAATTCTCCCGCGGAGAAAGAAAACGTGACACTTGGAAGCAACGCGGTCAAGAGTGTGTTATGGTTACCAGTTTTTCGTAAAAGGAGATCGAAACACGGTGGTCTCGAAACGGGGCATAAAAATCGAGAAAATCGGTGAGGAGGTCGGAAAAGCGGACCGGAACGTTGAAGAGGTCGCGTTCGAAAAGGACGACGGTCGCTTTCGAAAATTTCTCCATTTTTCCTCGAGGCGGGCAGCCGGTCTGCGCTGTTCCTGAAGAAACCGGGAGAGACACGGCCCTGATGGCCTGTAAACACACCAACGATACAGAACTTTCACGGCCACGGGCTCGACCTGGTCACTTCGTTCCAGCTGTATACATATACAGGGTGTCCCATTTAAGCTGACATTGTAAAAAATCTCGAAGACCCATGATTTAAGAAAAACAAACTGTCACGTGTCCTTTGGTACTTCGAGCGGGGAGTCAAATGGCGTTACTATTTTTTTTACTGCATGGGTCACTGCAAGGTTACTTGAAGGTCCTCCTGTCTTTTTTTATCATAAACCCATATTTTTTATTTCGGAATCATATTCTACGTGCAAAAATGCACGTCTTTCGTTTGATACATTTTGTTAAATACTTCTTGAAACATTTAACGAAATATCTTTTAAAATTTATGTTAATATCACACATGGTAGGCTTAATAGCTTAAGAACCACAATTTTTACAATGTCAACTTAAATAGGGCACCCTGTATATACATGTATATATACATACGAACATATATAGGTACATATATACATATCTACATATCTACACTCATGGACAAAATTAAATGGACATTGCAGATTGTTTGTTTGACTAAAATGCTTTAAATAAATTTTAAATTTAGAACGTGAAATGTTTTTGTAGACTTGAAAAAACATTTATTTAATGTATATAATTGTACACTAAAGTTTTGATTTATAGGCATTCTTAGTTAATTTAAATTAACCTTTTGTTATTTATGATACCTGTCCATTTAATTTTGTCCACGACTGTACATATATACAGTTGTATATATACATATATTCACATGTATATGCATATATACATATATTCACATGTATATGTAGATGTACATATATTCACATGTATATGTAGATGTACATATGTGTAGATAACCATATTGTATATACATATATACGTACGTATGTGCGTACATACATACATATCTGTATAAGTGTCGTATGTATACAGGGACGAGGTCGAGCAAAAAACCAAGCAACAACAGCAACGGTTGTGTCTCGAGCTTCGGTCTCCGTGAGAGCGGATTCGAACAGCGTAAAAAGGAAACAGGTTATCGAATTAAAGCGATACCCAGCAGCCTGAGTACACGTAATTTCTATCCCCAGGCCATTCCAACAGGACAAGATCGATAGGAACGGTACACACCCCAAGGGTAGGCTATCGATAAATTTTTGATTTTTAATCTGCCACCTTGTCCGACGCGGTAGCCAAGGTTTCCGTGCGTGGCGCCTTTTTGTAACAATTCGATGTGGTTTTGGGTCGTCCTGCTTTTTTCTTTCTTTTTTTTCGTTACAATTTACCGTTCCGACGAGTACAATCGATCGAATGTAGCACGCGTATACGTGATTATATGTTGGAAATTTGTACTTCGTCATAGTGAAGTTTCCGATACACGAACGATTCGGTGATCTTCATAGTGAAAATGAACTTCGGTACCATGAAGTATCGAGATTTTACGAGACGAATTGGTACTTTTCAATTTCGTGTTTTATACGTACACTGTGCGGCCGACAACTTGGCCGGTGAGGAGGTTTGACCAGACGTTCCAACGCGACGGCAGTAATTGGCCGAAAAAAAAAGATGCTCGTATCGAATCTCACGCATTTCCCGCGACGGTTTGAGCGGTCATACACACCAGTTGACCCGAAAACTGTAAACAATCGGCAGTCCTCACCGGCCAAGTTGTCGGCCGCCCGCTATACCCCTATGTGCTATAGATATGATAACTATAGATACTATAGATATGATACTTTGTTACGATATTCTTGTTTCATCTGCTGTTATAAACTGTTTCCATTTTGGGCGGTGATAACATGGTTGATCTATGATAACCTGCTATCATATTCCACCGCGTTGTTCTGGCTATCATACTCCATCGTACTAAAAAATCATACTCCGTTATCGTATTTGACTGTTATATGCTACTATCATATACTGTTAAATTAATCTAATATAATAATATACTATAATACTATAGCATCAAACTTCATCTTCATATCCTACTATCATATTACAGTAACATACTTATTAGAGTCACATTTTTCTATCGTTTATGCTCATACACCACCCACACAATCTATCATACTCCCTTCCTAACTTCAATTATCACTTCTGATCATACTATTTTGCTACATTAGTATTGTACTATAACACTGTATTATAACTGTCATAACTATCATATCATAGTATCACACGCAGCTATCACATGTGGCTCGCGTAATCCCATGATGTATTCCATTATCGAATTCAACTAGCAGATACTGTACTAATACCATTCACGAGTTACTTTCATAGCCTAGTATCATAATATACCATCAGACTTTACTATCACATATCCTCATCGTACACCCATATCATAATACACCATCAAATTCAATAAGTATGCGGTATCTGCCACCATCATAACCATTATCATTTACCTTCATACTGTAGTATCACACTCTACTATCATATACCGTGCACGCAAACTATATTACACGACAAAGATATTAAATAATAGGATGTACCATCGAACAAAAAAAATCATACAAACTTCCAAAGATAAAGTAAGGAAAATTGCAGCGGAGAGCATCGTTCGGTTATTTACCTTGGTATAGCGAGTCTCGAACGCGTGGTGCTCCGAAAAGAACCGCTACGCAATAACACCGTTTTATTTCGCCGGTGGATGAGGTTCGTTATACTTTTCGCCTTACAACGCCACGGTTCGCAGAAAGAGCCGCGATAGTGTCCAGTCCGCGAAATGTACACCGTAATAAGAAGCGTGTTTATCGAGCTACACCGTAAAACTCCGGCTGTTCTTTCAAAGAAAAGCAACACGTTTTTCACGCGAAAACTAGTCCGAAAAATAGCGGCGAACTTAAAACACGCGCGTTCCAATCAATGATTTATCGCGGAACTTGTATTACAAATTAGAACAGTTATATACAACGTTCGTTTGTAACGAATTTTCTGATTCACATCGATTCATAATGAACGATCATGTCGTCACGTTGTGACATACTCGATATCTTTCAGATTAACTCATGTAATGCAGCTATCAATCGGTCACGTGTCATTAAGAATAATCTATGAAACATTTATGCGGTCACTTTAAGCAAACGGCAATATCGATGTTCATGTAGAATGATATTTTATGATAGTTCTATGTAACTACATCGTCTCGCTCTATGGACCTAGAAATCGATGGTACTTGATCAATTTTAATAGTTAATCAGCCATTTTGTATCGACAATAACAGAGGAAACGTTCGAGTAATCACTTTTATTCGACATCAAGCTTTGCATTAAGTAATAGGTAAATTTGTCATATTTTTATTATCATTGCACTTTCAGCGTGTCGAATTGCAATTATTAGTTCGATGTATCGATCTAGCGAAGCAAGAATCATTTTTCCATCGTCGCATAAAAATCAGATTTTCACACCTCATTTCGATATCTGTGTTTGTTTCGAACAAAGCGCCGGTATCTCATCTTTACTCCAAATAATACCATGTAAATTGATTCCATGTCGTGTTTTCAGGTCATTCTGCTCATACATTTTCCACGAATATCTTATCGCCGGCTTCGGCGTGCGCAATTACGACACACAATGACCATGTTCTTTGTAATATCAACGATTCTTTCAATTGATTTATCTAGAGACCAAGGAACTGGCGACGAGGCCTCTCCACGAAACCGTCAGACGGAAAAAGAACCCCCCACATGTGGAGATGTTTCACGTGCGGATACACTTGTGAGCACGTTCAGAGGTTCCTATTGAGAAAATTGAGACGCGGGGGAAAACGACTCAGTCGTCTCCGGTGACGCTGTTGGACCCCCGGTGAAAAATCTTCGATTACAAAATGGGAAATTAGGGCGTGGAAATTTGGGCTTTAGAAAGTCGGAATCGGAGAGTTTAGGAACTGTGAGTTAGAGGCGATATTTGAGACAGGTGGTATTTGAAAAGCAGAGGATTCGGAAATTTTGACATTTAAGAATTGAGAAATTTGAGAAGTTAAGATTTGGGGGCGTAGACGTCTGGGAATTTGAGGATTTGGAAATTTAGGAATTTAGGGATGTAGAAATTCGGATAGGTCGAAAATAGAAAATCTTGGAATTTGGGAATTTAGAATTTTTGAGGTGTAGAAATTTGGACATTTAGAAATTTGCAAATGTTAAAATTTGGGGGTGCAAAAATTAGTAAATTTACTAACTTGGAAATATAAAATTTTTGGGGTGTAAAAATTTGGACATTTAGGAATTTGCAAATGTTGAAATTTGGGGCTGCAGAAATTAGGAAATTTAGGAATTTGAAAACGTTGAAATCTGGGGGTGTAAAAATTTGAAACCTCGAGAATTTTGAAATTTAAAAATTCGGTGGTGTCGAAATTTGAAAACCTGGGTACTTGTAAATATAGAATAGAAATATAGGCATTTCAGTATTTGAAAATTTTGAAATTTGTCAAGATACAAATTTGTAGTAGTCGTGAGTGGCAACATGCTGCTCCCCCAACTCGACCCTATCCAACGAGAGCATACGTTGCCCTTAAATATACACACGTGTCCCACGGTCGTTTAATTTTTCATCACTGTCCAAAGGTTTACCACATTCTCTCACGGTGTCTTTTCTCTCCCGCAGCAGTGGCAGTGAATTTAAAATCACTGTTGGTGTCCCCGCGGTGTTCCCGTGTATATTTAGAACCACGGCTGCACGAGAAAACGCGGGACGTTTTTCGTATCCGTGGAAGTCACGTTGCCTACGACAACTATTACATGCGAGTCTATCGATCGTCGTACTGATATCCGATAACAAAAGTTATTATTGTCGTGTCGATAAGGACGCTTACGATTTTTTCGCCGTTCGACCGTAGCTTCGATTCGCTCGGAGCGTATGCAATCGTTATGCAAATGAAATGTCTGTTTCTCCTCGTGAAAATATCTTTATCGCTGTTAGTCACTTTTTTCTCGAGTAGAGCGAGAGAGAATACGACGAGTATTTTAATCGGTTCGACGCAGACCGTCCTCGTTGTTATGGTAGCTGTTTAAATGCACCTTGCGTGTTTTCTGGTAATGCGATGCGAGGTGCGATCGAGTTCAGAGGAAAATTCTGATTTAGTCATCGATTTCGCTTGACATTTATGGACCGTTTCGCGTTTATGGGACTGTTTCGATTTAAGATGTAGTTCATATTTTAATTCCCATATACCTAGGTTTAAATAATCTACATACGTGCGTCACTATATTCCTAGATATCTATGTATCTAGATCCCTATATTCCTAGATATTTATGTATTTAGATCCCTATGTTCCTAGATATTTAAATACCTAGATCTTTATATTCGTAGGTATTTACATATCTAGCTTTCTACATATGTAGATCCTATATTTCTAAATATTTACACATCTAGATCTCTGGATACGTAGATATCTGCATATGTAGATTTCTACATACGTAGATCTCCATATTCTTGGATATGTACATGTCTATGTAGATTTCTACACACATAGAGTCCCATATTTTCAGATATTTACAGACCCAGATTTCTACATATCCAAATTCGTATTACTACATATCTGCATACCTAGATTTGTACACACATGTATATTCAGATTCCTATACTCCGGATAACTACATCACTAGGGTTCTCTATACCTAGTCCTAGCTCTTTTTATAATTAGTAAATTCACAGATTTTCTACACACCCACATTCGTAAGTACATTTCTACATTCTTATATTTCTATATCTCTTTACCCCTAAATATCCATATTCTTCCTATATCATATATGTATCGTATATGTAACATATATGTTTATACCATTTTATGTATTACTAAAAAACATCCATTTCTCGACTAACCCAGTTTCCAATTGATCAGAATTCTACCACAGTTTCTCACACGATTAATCCATAATTTCCCACGATTATGCTTAATTACACACGGTCACCGATATTCCCGTATTTCAAGGCACCTATATCCGTGGTTCAATAAACCTCCAATTAAATGTCGGGATTTGCGACGTGTTGTCTTAGATGGGAATAAAAAGCGGTCTACGATTATCGAGTTTCCGAGCGAACGCCGGCCGAGAACGTGTGAGAATTCACAATAATTGCGGCAACGATTGGAAGTATCGCGGTAACAAGTCCCTTCGGAGCCTCGTGGTGTTTTCCGTATCGTTAGTTTGTTCGGTTAAGGCATACTTTATCAGGGCAACGGCAAACATTGTGGTCGACACTTTTCTCGGTACGGCGAAACACGGTTTTGCGTCGTAAACGCGAGTCCATTGTCCGTTTGTCAATATGGAGTGCCGTGTGTGCGATCAGCATGCGCTTTCGTTTCACAAAACGTGCACTCGCGACCAGTACATCTCCCCCTTTTCGTGTACTGCACGAAAGTACAGTACGTGGCAAAGAATTTTACGCGACGGATATTTCGATCTTTTAAATAGTTCACCCCTTTTGTTCCGGCTGACGTATGCTCGTCCCTGAAACTCCATTATCGATCCCACGATTATCGTACAGGACAATAGACACAATTTATCATATCTCCCGATTAAAAAGGAAATACTGGATCGTTTGTAGTTTCTAAAAATAATATGATATTTTTTCAGAGATGACGCGTCAACGTGCGTGATCGAAGGAATTTAAATTGTAAAAATAATTGAAAAGCAACCCGATACGATGCAGTAAAAATTAATGAACGTATTTGTAAATTTTTTGTTAATTTTTTACTCGCTCGCAGCATGTTTCATTTCGTCCCTTGTATTTTATTTTCAAATTCGGTGATAACTGTTCAAAGATTAATCGTATTTGTGACACGATAAATTTTATAATAAACTGTGCATCAAATTTTACCGAACAATTACGCAACGAGCGCAGCAAAAATGTTGATTTCGGTCGTACAGAAAATAAACAGAACCTTCACGGTTCTAAAAACATTACAATAATGCACTGTGTGCATGATCGAGGCCGCGTACACGGTTCGTTTGTGGCCGTTCACACGGATTCAAACAAACACGCGTGTACCCGGTGCATATGTTGGCCGTAGACGAGCGTGAGACTCCTGGACAGGCTCCTCCTAACTCGCGTATGCATCTGCATTCGCGTCGAATGAGGTTAACGTTAATGAGGCACAAACATCTCCAGACACCGTGGCCAGACCTTCCCTTTTTATTCACCCTGTCACGAACCCTAAGTATTGCGTCGGTTACGCGTGCCACGCGAACGGGGATGAGATTCTTTAAACCGATGCGATCGTTCGTTAGTTCGTTCCACTCGACCGACGAACCACGCTGGTCAATGCACCGTGCTTTGTCACAGAAACAACCTACAACTCCGCACCAACCATTTCCTGCGATTTTATACTCGCTTTCGACAGCATTTTCAAGTTTTGGCTACCTGCGCACGATGGACTACAAATTAGTTTTCGTCATTTGGAACATAGTCTGGATAGAGTTCTCAAATTTGGGATATTGTTGTACAAGTTATTGGCCTTATACACACTACATTGGGTTGTGAATTGTTCTCGGAGATTTGGTTTATGGAGTTAACAGGGTTTTTAATTTTAAGATAGCTTCACACGAGATGTACTGGGTTACAAACTGTTTTTCGTCATTTGGAACATAGTCTCGATAGAGTTCTCAAATTTGGGATATTCTTGTACAAGTTATTGGCCTTATACACACTACATTGGGTTGTGAATTGTTCTCGGAGATTTGGAATACGATCTTAACAGGGTTTTTAATTTTAGGATATGTTTATACGAGCAATATTAGGTTGCAACCTGTTCTTTGCCATTTAGAACAAGATTACACTACAATTTTGAAGTTTAGGGGAGTCTTTACAAACTGTATTTTGAAATCTTAAAAATGATCTCAGCAGAGTTTTGAAGTTTATTTGAACGAGATAGCAGACTGGAAACATGTTTACATTTGTAAGAAGTATGAAATGCTAATAGAATTAACATTTGCAAGGTTGGAACATAAGATTCATCTCATTATCGAATTTCCGTCAACCATTGAAATTTCATAAATTTCAAAATTTCTGAATATTGATCAACAAATTGTTTGCCCTATAAATCCCTCATCTATAGTGTCATACCTATAGATCCACAAATTCTGAAGTCTCTACATACTCACATCCATAGATGCGCGAACTACAAGGTAACCAAATACCTAAAATCAACCGAATCTTTTGTTTTTCATGTGTTCCCTAGGGGAGTATATTTTTCACGCAGTCAGCCCAATACTTGGAGCAGCAGCGGTAAGTAGAAGTCTCCTCCGAAAGACCATATATCATCGGTCTCGGGTCACTAACAAACACGATACACGTCCTGCCCGCGATCCCGTTATGCTCGTTCCCGACTCCGGTTCCTTATCAAACGCACGTTGCCGCGCCGCGTACGCGAATGTACTGTTCCATCGGGATCCGTCAGAACATCGAAAGAAACGCGAGCACGACCGTGTCGACGTAACAACATATCTCGAAACGTGTGATCCGTAAGACCGAACGATTGTTTACATCGATCGTTCGCGCGTGCTCGACGAACAACGAAAGCGTTTCGAAAGTAGATCGAGTATCGCGCGCGCGCAACAAGACGACAATCCAGGGGGTTACTTACCCCGTACAACGATTTCAACTTCACGTGGTTGAGGGCCGGCACATCCACCATGGAGCACTTGAGGAGTATGGTGGTGGTTTGGCTTGGCATGTCGCGAGTGTCTTTTCACTTGTCACGTGTAACGAACAAACCGGCACGTCACTATCGTGGAAAACGTCCATTGGTGTCTGTGATCTATTGGGTATCGTCTTACGACGAGCCTCCAAAAAACGTACACCGTCGAAGCACGAATATAGGGCCGAGGTGTATCACTGTAACCTGTTATAGGTCTACGCGATGCACAAATAAATGCTTCGAAATAGAGAGAGAATGAGAAAAATAAAAAAGAAACAAAACACAAAATCGATTATTGAACACGGAGGAAGGGCAGTGTTATGATCGGCAGTGCACCGTTTCGCGCGAGTTTCACGCTGTCAATGGAAGAACGACGCGTGTACGCGACGATCCATAATCACGCATCGATCGAACGAGAATCGTTGAAGGGTGCTCCACGCGACAGAGCTCCCGTAACGAACATGCTCCTGCCTCTGGCTGCCTCGCTAACTGACTGACTGCTTTTCGTTCGCTCGCTAGCTACTCCAAATCGAGGGGACTCGTCGCTACGTCTCTCCCCACCACCACGCCTTTCCTTATCCCCTCCCGCCCGGCCGTCCCGCCAATCGCCGACGCAAGGAACGCACGCACGCGTGTGCGTGACGCGCGCACACACACACGCTGGCTCTCCGGCGTGTAGCGACGCGTGTCGGTGCACCCGGTGTTAACGCACGCACCTTTACCTCCTGCGCGTCTACATGTCTCGTCTCACACACGCGTGTACACTCCGCGGCAACGTTGGCTTCCTTCGTGTGACGCACGCGTACACGTCGCGGTTATTCCGTTTCGAAATTTTCTGTATTGTCGAATTTTTGCGAACGCACAGTTCGCGAAATTTTCGCGTCGCCGAGGTAACGACTTCGGTGGTTCTCGGAATTTTTCATCTTTGCGATTGCGAATTTGTGCGTGTGTAGAGTCATCGATTTGTACGGGTTTGGATCTTTAGTGTTCGCGGATTTTGGAATCTTCGAATTCTGGAACGTTTGGTTTCTCGGATACACGAATTGCGGAATCGCTAATATGTAATAATGCTATGGTTTCGAGTTGTTTGGTTTACAAACTTCTGAATTCTTATGTTGGAAAATTTGCTAGAATTATTTTGGAGTATGGGTCTTTTTGGATTTCCAAATATTCGAATTTCAGAGTTCTTAAATTCCTAGGTTATCAAACCCTGAAATCCCTAGACACGGAAATCCTTAGATCCACAAATTTCTAGACTCTCAAACCCCTAGATTCTCGAATTTCAAAATTTTGAAATCCTAAGATCCTACTATCCCTAGATTGTGATACCCTCAGATCTCCTAATCTAAAGTTTCTTAAAATAATTAAAAACCCACGAATTAAATATAACCCCAAAATTGCTAGATTCTCAAAACCTTCGTCCAAAAATCTCAAGATTTCAAAGATCTTTAAACTATCAAATCGCTAAAATCTCAACATCTCTAAACTATAAAATCCCTAGATTTTCAAATCGTTATACCCGAAAATCCCTAGATTAAGCAATCCTTAGAACTCGAAATCTCGAAGGAATTGAATTTCTGTGCACCGAAATTTTGAACCCGTCCGAAAGTGTTGGAGTTCCAAAAAGTTCCCAGAAGCGAAAACGATTTTTCCCCAGATTTGCCATATTTTCCCAAGAGATGTTAGATTTGCCGTTGACTGTACACTGCTGCGTCGCGCACACGCGCACGTGTCTCGGTATTGCGCGAAGGGAAATTGGCAAGGATTTAACCCTTCCAGCGGTGAGCAGGTTTTTTGAAATGCTTTACGCGTTTCAAATACACAGGAGACTCTTTCTACATGGTACTCCTGTTTTTCAACAGTTTGCATCGACAAACTTTTACACAAGCTTCGCTCATTGACGCACACCGATTTTCGAACGTATTTTCTTTTTCCTTTTTTTTTTTTTATGTATTTCCTTTGTTTTATATAATTTGTCCGCATTTTGCAGGAAGATATTTACCGAAGCAGTTTACAGATATCATGTAGTAGGCGAGTTTCACTCTAATTAGGACGATTAATATCGAATATAAAAATTGTACGCCCGTTACGGATTTATTTATGGGTTAACGAGTAACGGGTTATTGATCGTTTAACGTTAATACTCATTTCATGCGACTTTCGACTTGTTTGCTCGTGTGGTATTAAGGATTATCGTGTTACAAACACATGCTTATTTATTTTACCAACCAGTTACACTTTTTGTACGGAACAAGATCTTTAAAACAACGTAATCAGTATTTTCGACCTCTAGGAAACGAATTAAACCTCTACTAACGAATTAAAAATACGTAGCTCCTTAGATTCGTACAATTACATAAACAATTTTATGTGCGAGATTTTATTCGGCTCAGTTAATAAACATTCTTCACATTATTTGTATAACATACTTGTTTCGTTCGTTCAAATGTTTATATAACATTACATTATTTCCCGAATGTTACATTTTATATTCCGTATCATTTGGGCAAACGAAGCAGAAGAAAATAGATTAACAGAAGCGAATTGCGGCAAAGTATTACGTAACATTCAGCATAAGTAAATAAACGCACTTTCACTGTCATCTACCGTTTCTGATTACATGACACGCGAAGGAAGTTCCGGATCAGCAACGTTCTTCCCCTTGATTCACTTACCAACCGGACCAATTTCGATATCCTCATTAACGAATCGGTGTCGATCGATGACGATACGGTTTCCGGAGTAGATGATGGATCCGATTTCCCGGAAACTCGACAGAGCAGTCGCGTATTTCGATTCGCGAGAACGCGTGACTCACTTAGTTCATTCATGAGATGACGATAATTGTTTTTATCGCTAGCAATCGAAATCAACGATTCGAAATGAAACGAGACGCGATGTTCGACGAAACGAAATAACGTTCGAAGGATTCGATCGAATAACGGTTCGATTTATACGGTGCTCAGAGATTTTCTAGGTGCTCGCTGTTTGTTCGAGAAACACTCGCCGTTTAGAGCGAGAACGAACAACCAGGAAAGTTCGGAGGAAAATTTTATGTTTCATGCGGTTTTGGCGTATTTTTGTTGCGGATATGGGTTTACCTTTACGCTTTTTATGCGTTTTATTATATTTATGTGCAATTTGTCTGGATAGTTTTTATGGGGTTTGGGAAGTTTTGAAGATTACAAGATTCAGAATAATAAGTTAGAAGATTATAATTTCGAATTCAGACATTTGGATGTCTAAAATCTAAATATATAGGAATATGGAATTTGGACGTTCAGAAACTTGAGAATATTGAAATTTGAAAATTTAAGATTTGAGAAGTGGATGATATTGAAGGGAGCATGAAATTTTGGATTTTTAACTTTCGGATTTCAGAAAACTTATAATTTGCAATTTTTGAAATTTTCGAAATTTACTAATTTTAGAAATTCGGTAATTTGGCAAGTTAAACAGTTCTATGCTTAGAAATTTGGTGAACAAAAGATTCGAGAACTTAGGAATATGGAATGTCGGAAATTTTGAAATTTGGGAAATTGAGTTAAGAATTCAGAGATTTAGGAATCTTGAAATTTTTACATTTTGAAATTCTGGAATTTAGAAATTTAGAAATTTAGGAATTTAGGAATCTCGAACGCAGAAATTTAAAAATTTAGAAATTTTAAAAATTAGAAATTTAGGGATGTAGGAATGTAGAAATTTCGAAATTTTGAATATAAGAAATTAAAAAAATTAGAATATAGGAAACTAAAAAATGTAGAATATAGGAAACATAAAATTAAAAAATCACAAAATTTAATTTCATGAAAATAATAAAACTTGCAACTGTTAACGCATCAACAGTTTAGGATGCAAGCGTTCGAATACCTTCATGAGCGATCGCGAGCAGAGAAAACTTCGTCACCAGTTCGTTCGCGTACATTTGCAAAAATGGCGATTAACGCGTCAACAGTTTAGGATACAAGCGTTCGAATACTTTCATGAGGGATCGTGAGCAGAGAAAACTTTGTCACCTGTCGCGTAACTAGAATCTGCCATCGCGATCGAGTTGTCTGCGGTTTTCGCTCTCTGGTGCGGTCGTTGGATAACGTCCAGCTCGGATCACCTTCGATACGAATGCGTGGCATAGCTTTGACACATTGATCTTAAGCCGATAGAACACGACGAAGGAGCGTAACATGCGGTCAGACTCGGCTAACGAAGAAAAACAAAAATACGTTGTCGTTCTTCCTGTTTCACGGGTTGCAACGCGAGTCTATCGTTCTCTAACGCGGATACGGCATCAAACGTTATCTATCGCTTTTGTCGTTTCTCGCGTAATAACGCAGTTGATCGTGACTTTGGACTCTTCCGTTCCCTCGCTGCGGAAAAAAGCCTGTTCTTCGATGCGTCATTTCCGTCTAATCTCCGCTATTTTTCTCTCGCTAAACGTCGTACGCGTTCCGACTACCTTATCGTTTCTTCGTTGCAACAATATCGATGCAATTGACTTTCCGAGACTGTCGTTTGTATTGGTTTTCACTTGCACCTTACACTGCACCAGGCTCTGTGTTCATCCCTTGTAGAGTTTAGGAATTTTCAAATCATTTATTATACATTTTCACGATCTTCGATTTCTTCAATTCTTAGATTTTTCATATATGCAGAATGTATTTTGGAATTTATATATTTTCAACATTTTATGGTTACAAGATTCGACGATACTACATTTCTTAATTTCTACGCTCACAAATTCCTACATTTCTACGTTTACCACTTTTCACACCCCTAAATTTCTGTATCCCCAAATTTTTGAAGTTTTGAATTTTTACGCTACCAAATTCTATATCCTCAAATACCTAAATTTCTGAATTGTCAATTTTCCAGATTTCAACACCTCTAAATGTCTACATCTCCAAATTTCTAAATTTGCAAATTCTTAAATGCCTACATATGTATACACCAAAATTTTTAAGCCAAAAATTTTTTAATTTGCAAATAGTCAAATGCCCAAATTCGTTCACCTCCTAGTTCATATATTCTTAAGTTTCTAAATCTGCAAATATTCAAATGCCAAAATTTCTTCACCCTCAAATTCTAATATCTCCCTTCTTAAATTTCTCACTTCCTAAATTTGTAAATACTCAAATTTCTACATCCCAAAATTTGTATATGATCATATTTCTAAGTAACTTTCATATTTTTATTTAATTGATTGACTATTGTTTAACATATATAAACGGCAAAGTAGGTTTTGCATAAATACATATGTATTTTTCAAAATCTAAAAATTTCAGAATTCCCAATACGCGAAAATCCCAAACTAGCGAACTTCGAAAATTTCCAAAAGTGAAATATTCCGATGCACGAAAACACTCCAGCCCAGGTGGCGGCACTAAATATTATTTCACCTAAATCCACAATAAAATTCACGATGTACCCGTTATTTCGGGAACGCTACCGGTTCGAATTGTTATAAATGATTATTCATCAAAACTGACACGATGCTAAACGACTTTACGTAATCGACCATGTTATCTCGGAACGAAGATTAAACGATCATGATTAAAAGCTGCGATACGCATTTTATATACATATTGTCGTTATTTATTTATGCCGATAAGCTCGGAACAGTTCTAATGGTACTTTTCGAAATGACATATGTACCTACTTACGTATGTACTTTTGAAGATGTTTGTTACATTAAGACACTACGCTTATTAATCGAGAACATTACAATTTACTCATCCATAAATTGCTACAATTGCTGTTTAAGCTCTTAATGGTACACAATATCGGAAACACCGAGTTTCTCAAAGTTCCTATTAATAATAGTGCTCGACCGTCCAAAAGACTAAATTAACGACGTTGCTCGACCAGCTGTTGCTGTTTCTACAACACGGACTCTCTAATTATAATGTTCTATAATTGATCGTCGAAATTTCGAATAACGGACTTGTAGCAATTTTATTCATATGATTTTTGGTGAGAATAATTTTGTTCAATTTCGAGTCATTAATATCGTTAATCACTAATACTGTTAATATTTTTATTTCTGTGTTATTTAATAATTTAGATCAATATCGAGTATCCATCCGTAACACCAATCATATTTTAATTTATTATTATTTAACAATTTAGATTTGGAATGTTCTACCTCATCTTTTAAGGTCGCATATAAATTATGATTTTGTAGCGATATCGTACCATAAAAATATGCTAGCTCTATGATCAGACATAAAAGGACACATAAAAATGGGAAAGTTAAGACGTTCCGTAAAATACAAACATCGACAGCCATCGCGGCGTTAAAATTTTTACGCGATGATAGAGAAAGCTTTTCGCGATTCCGTATCGATATCCTCCTAGAAAAAAAATTCGAACAACGGCTGCGATTTTCTCATCGATCAAATATTTATCAACGTTTCTATCCATTTGCACGCTGCTGCAATTTCACGCCCGCGACGACACAAATTTACTCGCGTTTCGTTCGCAAAAATTTCGATCAGTATTATTATTTAGCGCAGTCAAGAAAAAGATTGATTCGATGCTGATCGATAAACTTCTCCGATCGACTGTAATGACAACCGTCGATAATGGATCATCGTTCGATATTCGGATCGTGTAAAGGTAATCTCTGTTTCGTGGAACGTCGTGATTCGATTATTATCGAGGGCAACAATGTACACATTGAAATTAACGAGATCGAATTTGCCGGAGGGGGAAAGAACCGATGGATACCGTTTAGAAATTTGTTTGTCATAGAACGGTGAGAATTTTATACACGGCAGCTCGAAAGCAGGAAGGAAGTTTTGCAATCATGTCCTTTTCACTTGCTCGGTCATGCTACATTCGATTTTCATGCAGATTCATCTTATGGACGGGCAGAATGTATTGGTGTCGAGTAAAGTGCCGAGTCACGCGTCTTCATTTTTAATGGACTCGGAGATCTCGGAATATTCGAACGAAAATTGTGAAAAGACGCAGATAATGTGTGTTATACTCGAAAATTGAGAAATTGAAGGAAATGTGCGTACACTGATGAATTGAAGATTTAAGTTGACGATTCAAGTTGAAGATTTAACTTGAAGATTTAAGTTGAAGATTTAAGTTGAAGATTAAAGTTGAAGATTTAAGTTGAAGATTCAAGTTGAAGATTTAAGTTGAATATTTAAGCTGAAGATTTAAATTGAAGATTCAAGTTGAAGATTCAAGTTGAAGATACAAGTTGAAGATTCAAGTTGAAGATTTAAGTTGAAGATTCAAGTTGAAGATTCAAGTTGAAGATTCAAGTTGAAGATTTAAGTTGAATATTTAATTTGAGGTTCGAGGATTTGTAAAAATTGGGAATTGGTCAAATTGGGGGTTTGAGAAATCAAAGGTTACATTTGAAAATTTGTCAAATTTTGAGCTTAAAAATTTTGGAAATTCGACACATTCAGTGTTGCCCATGTATAGATTTTGAAATTTAGGATATCGGATAATGAACAACTTGAAAACAACTTAAATATTAAAAAATCCAAAAACTAACAGATTCAAAAGCGGACAAATTATATAGTTCCTTCAAACGTTACAAAATTTGTGACTATAAAGGCTACTAAATATAAACTCGATCATCAAAAATTTTTAATCTTCTAAATTTCCAACACGAGTAATCCACAGCTGCAACCATAACTTTCCCAACAACGATCGACTATCACACGAAGTTACACTAGAAATTTTCACACGACAGCGAATAAAATACCGATACTTAAGATGGACTTCATAACAAGCACACTCGCTTCCTGCAATTCTGTCATAATCGAAAGAAACGCGTTAATCGTTAAACGCGTATAATAACCCTCCAAACAGAGACAAAGTGTCGCTAGAACGTCGACGAATTTTATTCGTAGACTTTGACCGTAAGTGGACAATAGCGAGACCCGTGTATCCCATTATGCTGCCGCGTTTACGAGGGTGTACACGCGTGGGTGTCGTACGCGTACACGCGAGATTCATCCGCCTTTGTTGCCAGCTGAGGGGAAAAAAGAAGACGAAAGAAAAAAAGTACGAAGAGGAGGATGAGACAGAGGTGCGCTCGGCGTCGACCAGACAGCTGTCTGACCTGATTCTACGAAAGGGTTTCCAATCATAATGACAAGGTGGGCGAGCGTTTTAAAGAACGAGACGGTCGCTGGCCACATGCACTGTGGGAAATGCGTCGATATTTCTCTTTATGCTGCATGTATCGCCACGGACACGTTTAAACGTTCGGACACACGTGCACGCGACACGCGATGTCATTTTAATCGAAACAGCTACTAACAGAAGACACCGGGTTTCTCTTCGAACTGGTTGTCTTAACGTTCGAAGATTCGGACATTTGTGTGGACGACAAATGAAGTCACTTGAATCGAACTTGCTACTAAAAGGCAGCGGGTTTCTCTTCGAACTGGCTGCCTTAACGCAGACATGTTCAAGATTCGGACATTTATGTATTTGACAGTGATGTATGTTTTATCCGAAGTTGATGCTGACAGAAGGTAGGAAGTTTCTGTTTAAACTGATTGTTTTAACGCAAACACGTTCAAAGATTCGGAACTTTGTGTGTATGACAAATGAAGTCACTTTAATCGACCTTGCTACTAAAAGGCAGCGGGTTTCTCTTCAAACTGGTTGCCTTAACGCAGACATGTTCATAGATTCGGACGTTTATGTATGTGACATTGATGTACATTTTATCCGAAGTTGATGCTGACAGAACAAAATAGGTTTCTGTTTAAGCTGATTGTTTTAATGCAGACACGTTCAAAGATTCGGAACTTTGTGTGTGTGACAAATGAAGTCACTTTAATCGGCCTTGCTACTAAAAGGTAGCGGGTTTCTCTTCGAACTGGTTGCCTTAACGCAGTCATGTTCAAGATTCGGACGTTTATGTATGTGACATTGATGTATGTTTTATCCGAAGTTGATGCTGACAGAAGACAACAGGTTTCTCTTTAAGCTGATTGTTTTAATATGGACATGTAGAAAGCTCCGTCATTTGTTCATGTGACAGTGAAGTATGCTTCATCCGAAGTTGATACTAACAGAAGACAATTGGTTTCTGTTTAAGCTGATTGTCTTAACACAGACGTGTTCAAAGATTCGAACATTTATGTATACGACAAATGAAGTCATTTTGTTTGATGCTATAAACAGAAGACAGCACATTTCCTTTTATACTGATTGTAACAATACAGACGTGTTCCAAAATTGGGACACTTATGTATGTGGCAGTGAAGTATATTTTATCCAAAGTTGATACTAACAGAAGTCAGTAGGTTTCTGTTTAAGCTGATTGTCTTAACACAGACGTGTTCAAAGATTCGAACATTTATGTATACGACAAATGAAGTCATTTTGTTTGATGCTATAAACAGAAGACAGCACATTTCCCTTTATACTGATTGTAACAATACAGACGTGTTCCAAAATTGGGACACTTATGTATGTGGCTGTGAAGTATATTTTATCCGAAGTTGATACTAACAGAAGACAGTAGGTTTCTGTTTAAGATGATTGTCTTAACACACACGTGTTGAAAGGTTAGGACATTTATGTGTACGACAAATGAAGTCATTTTGTTTGATGCTATAAACAGAAGACAGCACATTTCCCTTTATACTGATTGTAACAATACAGACGTGTTCCAAAATTGGGACACTTATGTATGTGGCAGTGAAGTATATTTTATCCGAAGTTGATACTAACAGAAGACAGTAGGTTTCTGTTTAAGATGATTGTCTTAACACACACGTGTTGAAAGGTTAGGACATTTATGTATACGATAAATGAAGTCATTTTGTTTGATGCTATAAACAGAAGACAGCACGATTCTCTTTAAACTGATTGTTTTAATATAACATGTACAAAGATTTGGACATTTATGCGTGTGACAATGAAGTATGTTTGATGTTGCTATAAACAGAAGACAGCACGTTTCTCTTCGAGCTGGCTGTCTTAACACAAACATGTTCAAAGATTTATACATTTAAGTACACCACAATGAAATATGTTTTATTCGAAGTTGATAGTACCAGTGAACTACAGATTTCTCTTTGAGCTGGCCATTTTTATTAGGTCATTTTTTTCGAAGTTGCTTTAAACTGAAAAGACGGTAGGTTTCTCTTTGAATCGAATGTATCAATACGAACATGTTCAGAAATTGGGACACTTGTGTGTGTGATAATGAAGTATGTTTTATTTGAAGTTGATACTAATAGAAGACGGTAGATTTCTCTTTGAGCTGATTGTCTTGACACGGGCATATTAAAAAATTCGGACATTTGTATATGTAACAATTAGGTCAATTTCTTCGAAGTTGCTACAAATAAAAAACATCGGATTTCTCTTCAAGCTGATTGTCTTAAGAGACGCGTTAAAAAATTGGAACATTTTTGTGTGTAACAATTGGGTCAATTTATTCGAAGTTGCTACTAACGAAAGACAACAGACTTGTTTCTAACCCGATTGTATCAATAAAGATATGTAAAAATTCGAATATCAGTGATAAATGCTGTGATTTTAATCGAAGTCGCTATAAACAAAGGACAGCAGATTTTTCTTCAAACTGGTTCTATCGATAGAAACGTGTCTAAGAGTTTGAATATTTATACATATGCAAATGTAGTCATTTTAATCGAAGTCGATAGTAAGAAGGTAACGTCAACGACCTCAGACGGCTGCAAACACAAACGTATCCGTACGAGAATGAGATTTCACAATGCGATAAATAATTGCATTTGTTTAACAAAAAAAAAATAGAAACTCGTTCCGTTGCAACATCGATTCTTTTCGTTCGTCTCGACATGCAAATTATTGTTTTAATTTATACCCGATAAAAATAGCGATGTAGCATATCGGCTGAAGTGCGCATTTCGAAATGATATTCACTTTCCATCGTAAAATCGAGAGTGGAATTTTTCACGAGAAAAATCACGTCTGTGGGAAAACAAGAATGGCTCGACGAATCGACAAAAGTGTGAATTTAATGCGGTTAATGATCGCATCGCGGAGGATCGAACGTCGGCGAATAACGAGCTCGAAGAATTCTCAAAGAATTCGAGAAACGCGGAGAGACAGCTATGATTTCACCTGCCATAGATGCGTGTACATACGCGCACACGTGACTGACTATTAATGACTCACCGTCGGAAATCCGTATGAGTGTTTGCGAACCGTGTTACCTTTGTGGCTCGTTGACTAATTAAACGGGCACGTTCGAACGAGATCACGAACGACCATCGCATTGTTAATCGTAAACTGATTAGCCCAATAAAAATAAATAACACGAGAACATTACGACGAATCGGAGATTAAAATCTGGATCATCGATTATGTCTTTGTTTTCGCGTTAAAAAAGGAACCGAGACGCATTGTGTGCATGATTCATCGGAGATTTCTAGCGAAAGGAAAGCATGCAGGCCAGATTCAATCGGGTATCTTACGACCTGAACGGTGCAATACGACATAATTGCCGCCGAGAAAGAACGAAACCTTCCTCGTGTCTCGGTGTTTCACCGCTAAAAGTGCAATAAAACTGGCCCCACTTCCGTCTTTTGACACACCTTTCTGCAATTAAGATAAACAGATCACTCGAAAACATTCGGAGAAACGTGCCTCCTTTATCGGACCATGGACGAGATAAATTTCGTCGACATATTAATGATATTATTTTCTACGATTTATCGCCATTGGCGTAATTAGATTTGACGGAATGAAACGATCGTACAATTTGTTGGCGATACAACGCGTGGCGCTATAACATACGGTAATATAATTGACATATGGTAATATAATTGACATATGGCGATATAACTGACATATGGTTATATAATTGACATATGATAATATAGTGGCATTTCTAAAGAGACATGATAGTAATTCGTGGTAATATAACACATAACAATATCAACTTGTGGTGGCACGTGGATTGCCACTCATTTTATTATATAAATTATAACGCGTAGCATTGTAACGTGAGTCGATTCTAATGCGTGTAGACTTAATGCACAGACATATGACGAGTGGTGATTCTAATACACTCTGATATTGGTGGATAGAGATATAACGTTTGGCGATATAACCAGTGGTCATATAATGTGTGCTGATTTTAACGCGTGGCAATATAACATGTAGCGACACCAACGTATGGTGATATAATGCATAACGATACCAACGTATTTTGAGTCTAATCCGTGACGATATAACGTGTAGCAATACCAACGCGCGGTAATTCTAACACGTGGCGATATAACACGTGGAAATCCCAACGGGTGGCCATAAAACGCGTAGAAATACCAACGCGTAGTGATACTAACGCGTGGTAATATAACGCGTGGAAATTCTAACGGGTAGCACTATTAACGAGTGGCAATATCACGCGTAGCGATACTGACGGATGGCGATATAACGCGTAGCGATACTAACGCGTGGGGATTCTAACCCATGGCGATATAACGCGTAGTGATTCTAACGCGTGGCAATTCTAACGGGTAGTACTATTAACACGTGGCAATATAACGCGTAGCGATAACAACGCGTGGCGATATAACGCGTGGAAATTCTAATGGGTAGCACTATTAATGGGTGGCGATATAACACGTAGCGATACTAACGCGTGGGGATTCTAACCCATGGCGATATAACGCGTGGGGATTCTAACCCATGGCGATATAACGCGTGGGGATTCTAACCCATGGCGATATAACGCGTAGTGATTCTAACGCGTGGCAATTCTAACGGGTAGTACTATCAACACGTGGTGATTCTAACGTATGGCAATATAACGCGTAGCGATACCAACGCGTGGTGATTCTAACGCGTGACTATACAACGCGAAGCGATACATCTCTTCAACAAAAAAACGTAATTACGCCAATGAGTATGGCACAAAACACAATTCACGATTTGGACAAAAGATAAAGACCGTGTTTACAAAATGTACTTTACTTCGCTTTAAGCTCGATTCTAGTAATTACATGCTCATACAGATTAGATTAGAAACGCAGAATTTGTCGGTTTGAACGTATGTAACGATGTGGGGAATATGTTAAAAATAAAAGTTCAGTTAGATGTTCGACGTCGAACGCGATTCGATTCGAGAAAGAAACGTATGCAACGCTTTCTCCAGTGACTTATTCACGCTTTATGCATTACTTTCGCGCGAATCGTATTTTCTTACGTCGATGTATCCAACGAGTGCATCACGTAGCTCGAGAATGAGCCAGAAACGGTGCGTGTCCACTGTTTTACTTTGTGTCACGGTATTTTCCACGTTTATCACCAAAGAGCTCGTTCGTACAACATAACTATAACACAGGTGCAAACTGTAACGTTCATTGTGGATGCTTTATCATTTCACTCCGTTTGTAGCTTCGGATGAACGTAGTTTGAATGGGTATAATAAAACTTCTCTCCGCTTCTTGAAATTTTTACTGCAGTTTTAAAGTGTTAAAAATTTTATAGGTCTCAGAAGGTTTTGTTCGGAAGATATTGATCGATCGTACTGAAACTTTGTATCTGTTTTCTCGACATCGAATTCTATGGATTGATACGAATAGTTATATGTTTCTGGTACAGTGGAGCTGTTTCTTGAAGGAAATGTTTTTATGGATTGCCGTGATTCGAAATTTCAAAAACTTATTTTTTTAAATTTGTAACTTCTTGGATTATAGGGTTTTTAGATTTCTAGATTAGTGGATTTTTATGCTGTATATATTTATCAAATATATTCATGATTTTTCAAAATTCTAAACTTTCACATCCACCCATTTCCAAAATCTTGAAGCGCCAGATTTTCAATTTTTAAAAGACCAAATTTCTAAAATCCCAAGTTTCCAGACTTCAAAGTGCTAAAATTCCTAAATTTCCAAAACGACTAAAACCATAACTTCCAAAGTTCCAGATCTTCAAATTCAAAAATGTTGAAATTTTTGGACCTCCAAATGAACAATTATTTAAATTTCTAAATTCCACAATTGTCAAACCCCCAAAAACTGTCAAATCCCAAAATTCTTCAAACCCCTCGATCTCAAATGCCCGAATCCATAAAATCCACAGATTTCGAAATTTTTTAATTTTTTAATCCATAAACATTCAGGTTTCAAACTTCTACAGTCTTCGAACCCGAAAAATGACCAAATCCTAAAAATCTTCGAATCCCCCAAACCCAAATGCCCGAATCTAAAAATTCTCAGATTCCCGAAATCCCAAAATTCATAAGTTCCGAATTCCAGAAACCTGCAATTTGCGAATCACTCGAATCCCAGCTCCAGAACACGTCCGACTATCTTCCTATTTCCGGCAAGCGTACGAATTCGAATAAAAAGATAGCCGACACCGGTTGAAGAGCGAATTTTCACCTCGGCCGCGAATCGGGACGGTCTGCGTAAAAATTATATAATCCCGCGAAAGAGAAATTGTAAAAATCCCGCGTTAAATAACAATTACTTTCTCCGCTCGCGAGCTCGGATCACTTTTGAAACGGAATTGGAAATTGTAGTCGAAAGTGCGACACGCGTACGAGGAAAATTAGATACCATTTTTTTTTCTCTCATCGTCGCAGAATTTCGTCGTTAATCACATGTTCTCGGTCTCGGTGGAAAATTAAGAATCAGAAAATCGCATCGTATATCATCATCGAGCGTCCACTCGGCGAACTTTCACGTCCCTGCGAATGGACAGATTTCACGATGATTAGAAATTTACGGTGGAACACGTGTGCACACTCGCAGAACGTTAAACGGCATAACGAGCATCAACGACGTCCACGATTTAGCCATTTAACGCACGCGTTTTACGTGGAAGACGATCGATCCTGAATCGTGTCGCCGGTAATCAGTCACTATTTTAATTAGAAAGTTCGTTTCCCGACGGATTTCGAAAGCAACGATTTTATTATCGTAGTATTATGTCGGATCTTTATGCAAACGGTCGATTGTATCAGTTTATTTTCTCTGTCCAGTTGATCTAATGTATTATCCTAATTCGCGCTATTTGCATACTTTATTCGCAAATTCTAAGTTCTAAATAATTTATTACGCTTTCTTTGTACGTACCATATAGTTTATATACCTTTTTCGTGATCTTGTGTGTCATTAATGAACAAAAGATATCGACTATGGTACGAATAAGTAAATTCCTTTTTGGAAACGCGATTTTATGCGCGAACTCTTTTATCGACATCTTCAAAGGCACTATCTGTATGTGGTAGTACCTCACTTAGGAGATTTAGAGGCTAGAAAGATAGGAAATACATAACTTGAGATTTTTCCTAATATGTAGATGTGCTGATAGATATCCAAATAGATGTCTAGATACAATCTAGATAGATGTCCAAATAGATGTCTAGATAGAAATCTAGATAGATGTCCAAATAGATGTCTAGATGGATGTCCAGATAGATGTCTAGATAGATGTCCAGATTCATCTAAGCATGTCCAGATTCAACTAGGGATGTTCAGATGTAGAAATATAAAGGACTAACTATATAAAAATGTAGGGATATTAGGAACTAAGGGATACACAGATGAGGGAAAGTTGGGAATTTATGGATCTAGAAATATGTAGATATAGGATTCTGGAGATATCGGAATCTACTTATGATGAACCTAAGAATGTCAGTATCAACAAGTATGTAGATACGAGAATATTTGGGTGTACAAATTGTCTGTATATACGAGCGTTTGAATCTAGGGATATTGTAATTTTGGGACATTAAGATTTAGGCACATAAATGTGACAGAAAAATAGTACCATAGAATAATATTATTATTATTATTATTATAAACTATATTCTCCAATATTTGTAATATATTTTGTATTATATATTATATCATAATATTGTTATAATATTATTGCAATATGGAAAAATGATAGAGCAATGGACTATCAAAATAGTAGTACGTTTGCACAATAAAATTAGTGAGGTAATAGCACTGCAATATATCAAAACAGTAGAGCAACAGTATAATACAATGAATTCACAAAATAGTAAAACAACAAAGAAATAGCGAAATTTCTATCGTTTTGTTTTCGAATAATCGAACGATCGTTTTCGCGAAAGCAGTCACAGCCCGAAGAGCAAAACGGTGGACAGAAAATTACGTTTCAACTGTAGGCAAGAGCATGAATTTTCAGAGTCATAGAAAAATGGAATACCAGCAGAGATACCTGGCGAGATGCTTGGCACACTTTATGCTTCCGCGAATCCACGTAAAATGGTAATGACTGAAATTTCGTCATTATTGCTCGTGCAATGCTCGCGTGGCGTTCTGTCGCCTACAATGCAACAGGGAAACAATTCGAAACCTGTTCTGGCCACTCGACCATCGCGAATTTGCATTTCATTGCGACGCTAATGAGAGAATCATTTTATTTCAGCTTATTCTCACGGCTACGATAAAAATTGCCAAATTCTTTTGCAATTGAGCGTTACTTCAACGAAATCGCGTTACGCAAACGCGAATAGAACGAGAGCGGTGCGTACCCCCCATATCGGCGGACATAATATTTCTCAAAATATTCCATCATCGTTGATCTCGATCGTGCAAACTGGAACAATGCTTGTGCAATTTTATACGAACATTTTGTACATTCAAGAAGAAATTCAATTTTTCATAGTCGAACAGAAAGTTGATTCTGCGAATTTAGACTGAAATTTTATTTTTCAAAGGTCACAGATTTCATTTTGGAAATTTCGACAAAAATTTAATTGTACAAATTTGAAGCGAAATTTAATTGCGCAAATTTTAACAGATATTTAATTTTGTACATTCTGACACAAATTTAATTGCGGAAATTTAAACAGCAATTTAATTTCGCAAATTTGGGCACAAATTTGGACAGAAATTTAATTGCACAAATTGGGACAGATTTTCAAATTTAATTTTCCAAACGAACAGAAAATTGAATCTTGAAAATTTAAACAGAGACATAATTTTTCAAATTCAAACAGAAATATCTTAAAATGCACAAAATAATTGTCTATATTACGCAAATATTTCTTCTTCGTAAAAATTTACTAACTTCGTTAGTTAGGTGAATATGGATTCACGGTACGGACGGTACGCAACAAAGTTGCATCGAAGGATAGTTTTGTGTGCAGTTACAATCGAGGTAGCATTAAATGAAAGAAAAATGCGTGTTCCTTTCTCTCATTGTTAGCCATAGTCGGTTCCACGGAAACGTGGTCGATGAGTTCTATTGCTTTGCTCCATTTCCTTTGGTGCTCGAGGCCCTTCCATTTGCACCGCTCGTTTCTGTTCCTTTACACTTTACGCCATTGCGTTTTTCTGCCACCAACAATTTCTTATGTGCATCTGATGCCGATTCCGGCTCTAAACCTTGCTGGTAAATATGCTTCGCGCAGAAATACAGAAATCGGCTTATTTCGTTCATCGATTTTGACGCGTGCAACGTATTGCATCCAAGTAACATGTACTAGCGAGAAAATGGAGACCAAAATTTATGTTGCTTCCGTGTTCGTTTTTATATGAGATGGGAATGCTGAGAATTTGAGGATTTAGGAATTTGGAAGTTTTGAAATTTGGAAATTGGGAGTTTTGGGGATTTGGAGATTTACAAGTTCTCATGGAAACTTTGGATACTACATGAATATTGGACTATTGAGTATTGGAGTTTTAGTACTTGGGGATCTTTGGTTTTCGGAATTTTGGTATTTCCGGATCTTTCGAATTTTGGAGTGTTGGAATATTGCAATTTTTTACTTGGTCATTTTGGACCTTTGAAATTTGAAAATTCTGAGACTTTGAGGGTTTAGAATTTGAAAATTTGGATGTTGGATGTCTAGACATTTCCAAGTTTAGAAACTCGGAAATTAAAAAATTGAAAAATTTGAAAATTCGAGAACTGGGAAATTCTGAAATTTGAAAATTCGGAAATTAAAATATTTGGAAATTTAAAAACTTGAAAAATTGAAAATTTTAAGAGTTCGAAATTGGAAATTGGAAAATTTGAAAGCTTGGGAATTTGCAAAATTGAAACGTTGAAAATTTGGAAATTCGAGAAATGGTGATCACTATAAGCTACCAGTTCTCGAAAGGTCAATTTTCGAAAATTTCGATCCACAAAATATCGCGAACTGAAATCGATGTCTGTGTTTAACTACATGGAACTGCATAATCGTATGTATTTTTGCATCCTCCGGCAGTAATTTTCTAAGAAATCTTGAGTGGTCTACGTAAAAGGACAATTATCCATGTGATATTACGCGCGCAAATAACTGTGGGAGCCAATTCTTTGCAATATCCTGTCTTCTTGTGTACTTTCACAGTCGCCGTGTACTTATGAAACGTAACTTACCACGAAGAATCTAATCCTGAGCATTATCGAGGCTTTGACAAAAACTGGGACAACAGATGCAGCTTCGTGTTCATGTCGCTTGCTTATGAAATCTCAATATTCTAACCTTTAAAGTCTCGAAATTCTCGACCTTCAAAATTTCAAAATTCTCAATCTTTAAAGTTTCAAACTTCTCAACCTTTAAAGTCTTAAAATTTTGAATCCTGAAAGTCTCAAAATTTTCAGCCCTAATAGTCTCAGCATTCTCAACCCTTAAAGTTTAAAAATTCTCAACTCTGAATGTCTCAAAATTCTCAGCACTAAAAATCTAAAAATTTTTAGTTGTAAATGTTTCAAAATTCTCAGCTCTAAAAATCTAAAAACTCTAAACTCTGAAGGTCTTAACATTCTCAGCCCTGAAAGTCTCAAAATTCTCAGCCCTAAAAATCTAAAAATTCTCAACCCTGAAAGTCTGAAAATTTTCAACCCTAAAATTTAAAAAATTCTCAATCGTTAATTCCAAAGAATTAATTTGGAATCTCAAGATCCCAAAATGTCCGAATTGAGAAAATTTTCTTCAACCGCACTCTGTTGACAGTACAATTTTTTTTTCGAAGATGCAAACGTTTCGGGTTGCAGTAATCGCGGTAAGAGATAAGAAATGGTTGCGTACGTGACAGATAAGAGGTAAATCGAAACGAAGGAAACATAGTTTCGGAGATTACGAAGGAACCCGCGATTAGACTCGCAATTTGTGCATTGGTCGGCCAGTTCGTGCTGCACCGGAAGTGAGTCACTTTTAATGCGGTTCGCTCATTAAGACCTGAGCCCCGACCGTAAGTTAGGATGGTTGTTCGTTTTTGGGGTGAAAATGGTTGACCCTGTCGATATTTATCAGCTTGTTCAAACGTAGATCCAATATATTTTGGTCACACAAGTGTACTACCAAATGTGTATAGTATATTATGTACACTCGATGTTTGTAAATTGAAAAAAATTATTATATTATCCATTTATTAACCTGTCTAATGCGTTGACATATTGTGTATATACGCCCACGCAAGTGTATAATTATTGTACATATATTTAGTTTAACCCAGTTTTCTTCTAATTCAACATACAGTAACCACATATGTATACACGTATTAATTTTTATACACTATTAATGTTTTTATAATTTTTTTATTTAATCATTGCCAATTTAAAGCTTGTAAAATATAATTACATGAACAATTATGTCATTCATTTTGTAACCTTAAATAAATTATCTTCGAAGAGTTCAACGTCCTCCGTACAAAATGGCTGACTTGAATATAGTAAATGAGTAATGTAGAAGCATACAAAGTCTGACACAATTGGATGACATAAAAACATCGCGATATAACTTATGATGCATCAGTCTGAATCTCGAGATTCAACGAAAAATTTTAAGCTTTAAATTGATATACTCCAAGTGTTATTTCGTTGCTTTTATCTTGTCAAATTGTGTCAGCCTTTGTACGTTCCAAAATCGATTATTTAATGTGCAATGACCTCATCATTATACCGATCAGAAATTATCTCGCGATGAAATTAATTGTATTCGTCCATGAAGAGCAAAATATTTCGCTTTAATTTCGGAGAATAAATTAAACGAGACACGTTTTACGCGATATTGTATCGACGGTTGTTAATTATAATTGTACACGCGTTTCAAATAAAAGAACATTATATCCCACCGTAGAGAAGTTCATCATCCTGGAAGTAATTATATTTACTGCATGTATCTTTCATTAGCATGTTGTAATTTATGCAAGAGTTTATTGGTTTTCTGTAATATCGAATGAAGACTGACCCGAGAGCGCTCGCTCTGTAACAAACTTCATTACACCGTAATTAACGCGTGGCTTATTCAGTATACCACATGATACACATGCAAACATCTACATCGTTTAATTTTTCTATTCTTAAAGTTTCATATACTCTAAATTTCTACATTTCTAAATTTCTGCACATCTAAATTTCTACAGTTCTACATTTTTCCATTTCTACATTTTTACATTTTTACATTTTTACAGTTTTACATTTTAACATTTTCTACGTTTCTACGTTTCCACGTTTCGAAATTTTAACATTTCAAAATTTCTACATATACTTCCATATTTTGTACATACCTTCATTTCTACATTTCTAAATTTTCACTTGTTCAAACCATCAGATTCGATATTTCTGCATATCTATGTTTCTACGTCTCTACACTTATAAATTCTAAGATATTTAAGTCTTCATATTTGATATTTCTGTATCTTTACATTTCTATATTCCTAAGCTTCTTATTTCAAATTCATTTTACAAATTTCTGATTTCAAAATTTAAACATATGTAAATGTCTTATTTTAAAATGTTCATCTTTCAACATTTTCAATTTTCGGCAGTTCTGAATTTCTAACTATCCAAATTTGTGATCTTCACTTTGTAATTATTATTTTCGGGCGTGCAATAAAATGACGCACTAATAGAAATAGCTTCCCAAAATTCAGAAGTAGCTACTAAACACTAGAGTAACTGCAGCTGACACGGTTATCGTAGATACACTACCCAGAAGCATGAATCACTTTTACAGCAAATTTATCTACGTAAGAAGGAGATTACCTTCCTTGGGTTACCTTTCAGGAGAAAGTTAGGAGGTCTTAAGAAGGCCATTTCTCTCGACGACTTCCTATACATAACATTTAACATAATAATCTTCTAACAGCCGGTAAGCCACGTCTCTCGAAGAAACCCTGAAATTCATTTCCGAGGATCTTCTTATCGCGAACAATCACATACGTGCTTCGTTTCAATTTCTTCCTACATCCATTTATTCGCGATAGCATTTTCTTTACTCCCACCGTGTTCAATCGATCGATACCCTCGAACTAATTCCCTCGAAACGTACTCCCGAACAAACACGAGAGAAACGAGATAAAAACACCGGGGATGTTCACCGATATTAACGGAGTCGTTGGTCCATACGGTGCGCGAAAGAATAATGGGAGGGTCGATTGTTCGGTATCGAATGTGGTTTTTACAAAAACCACGAACATACGGAAACGTAAGAATCTCGACGTTCGATCAGTAGATTGAAATAAATTCATCGATTGAGGAAACGAGAAATTCAAAAATTGAGATGTCGAACAAGAGGGTAATTGAATAGTCGCAGAATCGAACAATCGAACTATCCAAGTGCCGAACAGTCGAACAACTGATTAAATGAACTAAATACTTGGATATTTGAATGGTAGTAACTTAATACTTGAATACTTCGATAATTTAATACTTGGGTATTTGAACAATTGAATAATTCAATAATGAAACATTGGAATATTTGTATAATGGAACAATTGATCAATAGAATGATTGAATTATTGAATAATTGAGAACTGGAAAAATCGAAGATCCAATAACCGAACAATAAAAAAAAAATAAAAACATGGAAAAATTTAAGAATCCCAAAAAAGAAACCGAATTGAAAGGTCCAAAACTAGTAGATTCGCAAATCTAAAAATGTAAAACTTGTAAACGTCGAAAATTTGGGAACCATAAGTTCAAAGACCGGAGTACTCCAATCGCAGCTCGCGAATCGAGAAGACTAATCCCTCAACACCGGATCAAAATACTTCCCCATATCGTGTAACGCACAAATCCTTCTCCTATATCGCCGTTTTCCCCGCGTACTCGGGGAAGACTCGTTTTCGCTTATTAGCCGACCAAACCTAGGCTCGAATGCACGGTACACACGTTTTATTTACACCGCGGAGGTTTACGCAACCGCAAGTGCTATGATTTCTGCGAGATGAGCCACGTCTTCGCGTTGAGTGCTGCTACTTGCTTACGTGAGTCACGGGCATCGAGAAAATCTCGCTACTCGCGTAATACGCGGACTGTTCATGAATGAAAATAACCGTTGTCATGACGACCAGGTGAGAGGAGCAATATACTCGAGGAAGTTGCGCTTTTATGAATGAAATGAGCCACGTGAATACGTGCACGAGTTGTTGAACGTCAGCGTCCACCGTTGGCACGTGTTGCAAATCGTGAACACCGGTTTTCAACGGATATTATGATGGATCGGTAATTAGATTCGTCATAGAGAGTGAGTTTCTTTAAAAGCTCGGGATGACTTGTCTAGCTTGTTCTAAGAACGACAGCTCATGTGCATTCGTTTGTATGATGATTGGAAAATCAGTTTGACAATAATGGACTGTGAAGGAGTGAGAAAACATTTGAAAACTTGTAAGTTTGAGAATATGTATATTAGTAAATGTGACTATTTGAAAATTGTTAAATATGAAAATGTGCAAGTATGCGAACTTTTAAAGTCGAAAACTTGCGAGCGTAAAAATGGATAAATTTGAAATTTTGAAAGAACTTGGAAACTTTAAAATTTGTATGTTTGGTAATTAAAAAATTGAGAATATACAAATTTGTAAATTTGAAAATCTGGGAAATGGAGAATTAAGAAAGATTTAAATTCATAAATTTGGGAATCTGAAGTTTGATCAGTAAAAGATTTGTGCATTTGTACATTTGAAAACCTGAAACTTTGATAAGTGATAGATTTATGAATCTGTATTCTGGATCTGTGAGCTTGAACGTACGAAAATTTGAAAGCGTTTTGAAGATATTAAATAATGATATTAAGCAAAGACACGAAATGGAGCTGTTTGCACAAGTTCGTCCTCGTTTCAGAGTAATCTTTCGAAGGACGAACGCATTTCAGCGTGGAAGCTTAGTTTCCAAGGACGAGCAGCTAAAAGATCTTTCTACTACTTTATTAAAACTTAACCTTCAAGAGATATTATTATTATAACAGGGGGGATTAATCGTATGGAAGTTTCGTCTAAATAAAACGCTAATGTTTATTATGCATTTATATACAACATTATCGGAATTGTTTTAAACGATGCCTAGCTATTTTTAATCGTTTATGAACAAGGTTTTACTATGTCAA
Source organism: Coelioxys conoideus (assembly GCA_947623535.1). NCBI lineage: Eukaryota > Metazoa > Arthropoda > Insecta > Hymenoptera > Megachilidae > Coelioxys > Coelioxys conoideus. The sequence continues at coordinate 9,089,518 of OX392449.1, read as the reverse complement.
TAGCTGTTTGAATCAGCCATGATTCACGCCATTTGGTTAGATCATTCCGAAGACGATTCATTTCTTTAACACAAAGGTACTTTAATAAATCATAATGTTAATATTGATTGTAAAAGAAAAAACATGAACCTGAATAAAACACTTAAAACTTCAATTAATTGCTATTATGTTGTGGAGGTAACAGGTACGTTATTAACACAACAATAATGTTATTCAAAAATTTCTCTTCTACTTTTTCTTTTCAATAATTTGATCATGTTAACTCGGAAGTAGTCAATTATAGTGTTAAAAGATTACTCGAAAGGAAAATAATCAGTTTTCGATACGAGTTAATTAATTTACAGAAAGCTTCGATGCTTTTAACCTACTTTCGAATCAAACGGAGGATACCCTAATCTAATACAATACCGAAGCTACCTTTAATACGCAAAAAGTGTTAATAATTAACTCGATACAGGCTTAACCTAGATCCACTTTAATTCCGCTAAAAAGATACTTTCCGCGTCATTGATATCGTGAGAATTGAGATCTGCGCAAATTGAGAATTTGTAAGTTCCGAGAATCGGAGGATTTATGCATTTTCAAATTTGACAGTTTTGGGTTTGAGGATTTGGGCATGTGGACGTTTATTAATTTGAAAATTTTAGAAATTGGGGGTTGGGAATTTGGGAATTGGAGAATTTGGGGATTTAGTAATTTAGGAAATTGAGAGTTTGGGGATTTAGAAATTTGGGAAATTGAGAGTTTGGGGATATAGAAATTTGGGAAATTGAGAGTTTGGGGATTTAGTAATTTGGACATTTGGAGATTTGGTCAATTGAGAATTTGGACATTAGACAATTTTGGAGTATAAGAATTTGGGTATATAGACATTTGGGCATTAGAAATTTCAGAATTTGAGAATTTAAAAATTTAGATATTGTGAAAATTTCGAATTTACTGATTTTGAAATTAGAACATTAAGAAATGTCCAAACATGAGAATTACTCACAGATTTTAAAGATCGGAGAATTCTAGAATGTGGCTAAAAACACTCAAAAGCTTATAAATCTGATCATGCAATTCTCAAATCTTGAGTTTAATAATTTAAAAACCTTTGCCTTTGACAAGATTTATATTGATAAGACTTAAATTGTCACTTTCGCGATCTTCTTTCGTTTCATCTACAGTCATATATCGAGAGCGCAGTTCAATCAACCCGTATCAAAATCGATAAAGACCACATCAGCGGTATCCCTCATAAGAGCCTCAGCAAATTGCATCAAGATCTCATCATAGATCCCCGGAACATCCTCTCCATTGAAATTACACAACAATGGACAGGGATATCGCTCGAAATCGTCCACGGGCGTGCTAATAAAGAGGATTACACACTCGATTATACGTTGCAGCCTCGCTTTAACGCGGTTGTATGCAAACGACTCGAAGATCCTGCGGGAGAAACGAAAGAGTGGTTATCCTATCTTTGAATAGAAGTAGTCACGAAGCCGCTTATGGACTTTGTATATCCGTGTGAATGCTCTTGCATCTCTCGTGGTTGCATCTTGTAGGTAAACATGTTTAAACGCCCACTCGAGAAGCTCGCAGTGGTTCTCAAACCGTAAATACTGATAGAAATCGGCGAAAACTGTCTCGAACAAAATGGTGCTGGATGCAGAGGGCGCCAATTACAGCGACAGGTCGAACGAAACACATTTTTAAGATTTTCACCGATTAAAGAAAAAATAAGAAACTTGTATGGAGACCTTTGTTAGAGACGTTTGAAAGCGTGTAGAGAAATCGTTTATAGATTGATGGTTTGTCTCGGATAATGGGTCCTTGAGTGCCTCTTAGAGTTTTAAGATATCTGGCTTCAAACTTTTATCTGTACTTTGCATATAAGATGAAGCTCTAAAAGAAGACGACATTATACAACAAAATCCTGTAGAACCAACTATACGTATTCTCCTGGAAAAATCAACCTGTAAAATCAACTATATAATCAAATATAATAGAATCAAACTTTAAAAAACATATGTTAGGTCTGTATACTCAAATTGTAAGAAGAATGTCAATACTATAAAATCAAACTACATAAACGAATCCTATAAAATCATATGACACAATGAAGTACTGCAAAATCCAACTCTCTGAATGTTAAACTGTATACAATAATTATAAGAACAATGTAAGTATACAATAAGGGCAATGAAAATGATATTTATTTAATACGGCATAAAATACCGCTAATGCTTACATTTTTTTTAAACACAGGAGTGGACATTCTGTATTTGTATATTATGGTAAAATATCGATATGTGACTCATTAGGTGAAGAATAGCGAACGTGTTAACGTTGCATCAAGATTTAGAGAGGTTCGAATGAGTCGGGAAGAAAAAGTAGAATAAAAATAGGAATTAGTCTGGTTCGACACTGTTAGTCTAATGTCTAATCTAACGAAATTCTCGTTTACGAGCGATTAATATTGCATCCACGCACACAACCCACGTTATATTAGATTTGCGAATCTTCTCATCCCACGCTTGGCATTGTATCGTAATACAACGATTCAGAGACCCCGTCAGTTGCACGCGACTGATTCTCGTGATTCATCGATATATAACTAATTTCAAACACCTTCAATTCGATTCTTAGCCCTTTTAGTATCTAAAAATGATACATCGTTGTTAGCGACACTTGCGAAACATAATTGCCATGTGTTTACTCTCCTTTCATTTTGTAATTTGTTCTTTTTCGAATTTTGTATGTCTGATTTTTATGATCTTTTTATCTGAAACCTTCTTTAATTTTTTATTAGGTTTATTTTAGGTATTGTTTGTTTAGGTAAAATTTGTTCGATCGACACTGAAAGAGTAAATGTCTGGAACAGTACGAATTCGTCCAACTTTTCAGTCGTTTCATTATTTTTTAATTAAATGAATATTAACTTGTGAGGTTGGCAAAATGAGGCCAATGCATTTTTGCGAATAATTTCATGTCCCATCCTGAAAATCCTATGGTTTAATAATTGAAACAGTTTTACTGAAATCGAACAGAAATTTCAATAAAAAAAAATAAAATACTAATCATAATAGAAGAGAAATATTAATAAAAAAAATTAAAACAAAAATTAAGCTAGAAGAGACATTTCAATGCAAAAATTAAAATTCAAATTGAAATGAAGCAGAAATTTGAGTAAAAAGATTATTATAAATATTGCAACAGGCGATTGATTCAGCTGGAATTCGCTTGCATTGAAAATTGTTCGCTGAATTTTACCTAGCCACTTTACAGAAAAGCAAGTAATTTAATTGTGAATTTAAAATGCACATTTTTCATACTCACGAGCAAACTGTTGTGTTAAAATTGTTGCTAAATTAAACGAATGTAGAGAGAATGGAATAGCGGTCAGATTCGTAGATTTAAATTACTATTTGTCCAATTGTAATTAATAATTTCGTCGAAAAGCAAGTGCGAATGTTGAGAATTTAATTGTCAATCTAAAATGCAAATTTTTCGTATTCATAAGCAAAGTGTCGTATTAAATTGGTTAGAGAATCATGCAGGTATGCGGAATATTAAACAGCTGTCAAATTTGTAATCAATTTAAATGCAAATATGTTCGCGCAACGCCGTTACAGAATATCTGAAAGATTTCAGGTTATATCATAATACGTAATAAAAATTCAGTTCGAACAAACGTAATAAAAATTCAATTCGAGGATACCCGACATATGCAATCATCAGAATGTTTGAATTTCAGTCTACAATATTCGGAATACGATTAGATCAAAATTCAATTCGAACAAGCATAATAAAGATTCGATTCGACAAACATGTTCAAACATCTGAATTACTATCTAAAATTATTCGGAATAAAATTAAATAAAATATACGTGCGAAACGAGCCATAAAACGGGTTTAAAATTAAAACGTGTGTGAAACGAACGATGAAACAGTTGAAAATAGCGAACAGTCTAATTTTAAAAGATATTAAAATAGCAAACATCCGGAAGACAAAAATTTGCAGAATTAATCGACTAATGTTCGAAGAAAGTGTGAAATATTGTCTCCGAAAGATGAAGCAACGAACAAGTCGAAAATGACACACGGGAGACTTATTTTTACCAAAATTGCGTGGCCTCAACTTGTAAATTCCATTAACATCAAGGTTCCGGAAATTCCGTTGGGACACGTGTCCAATCAACGCGAATTCGCAGCCATCTAGTGAATTCATATGAACGAGTAGCAACGCAATTTACTATTTAACGATCCGTCGTAATTGTACAATTGCATACTGTCCACATAATCCTCAACGAATAGACCACAATATTCCGGGAAATAATTTTTAATCATACGGTCATGTACGCTTTCATCGACCTTTGACCGATATTCAAGAAGTTCGAGTTGCGTTCATGAAAGTGTCAAACATTTAGAAACTTTAGAATTTGAGGACTTTGAAATCTGAAATATTGGGAACGTGACAAACTGAGATCTTGGAATTTGAAAATTTTGTGATCTTGGAATTTGGAAACTTGGTCATTTAGGGATTAAGGAAGTTGGGAATATCAGAATTGGGGAATTTAGATATTTCAGTTTTAGAGAATTTGGGGATTTGGAAATTGGGAAATTTGGTGATTTGGGAATTAAGGAAGTTGGGAATATGAGAATTTGGGAACTTAGATATTTGAGTTTTAGAGAATTTGAAGATTTAGGAATTCAGAAACTTGGTGATTTGGGAATTAAGGAAGTTGCGAATTTAGATATTTGAGTTTTAGAGAATTTGAAGATTTAGAAATTTGGAAACTTGGTAATTTGGGGATTAAGGAAGTTTGAAATAAGGAAATTCGGGGATGTGGATTTTTGACTTTTTGAGAATTTACAAATTTAGGCATTTGGAAACTTAATAATTTGGGGATTTAGGAAGTTGAAAATATGAAAACTTTACGATTTAGAAATTTTATTTTTACAGAATTTGGTGTTTTAGAATCTTGGGAATTGAGATATCCGAATTTCTAAAAACTTCAAGATTTGGGAATTACAAACAGGTTGTTTGAAACTTTCCAGTTTGTGACGCTTATCTGTCTTACATTATTAATGAAACGGCGATCGATCGTGCGAAAGGGAGGTGTGTCGACTCTCGATTCGATCTCAATTATTTCTGGCGTCAACTCGTCGTCGAACCTATTAATTAACGAACAGGGTTATCATGTAACTTTCTCCGAGCGATCGTGATTGTTTGAAAGGTTTTCGAAACCCAGTTGTCTCTTCGATCTTGATCGCTCGTGAATTTAAATTAATCCAAAAATTAGCAAGTTTCTTTTACATAAATTTTTTTTCTAATTTTTAGTTCTCACATTAAAAATGTCTGATTTTCAAAATTCTGAACCTCTGATATTTAAAAATTAACAAATTCTCTAATATCCGAATTCTCAGATTTCCGAGTTCTCAATTGTCGAAATTCCTAATTTTCCAAATTCTCATATTTCCAACTTGCCAATGTTCCAAATTCTCAAATTTAGAAATTCCCAATTTTCCAAATTCTCATATTTCTAAATTGCCAGTGTTCCAAATTCTCAAATTTAGAAATTCCCAATTTTCCAAATTCTCATATTTCTAAGTTCCCAACATTGCTAATTCCCAACATTGATAATTCCCAATTTTCCAAATTCTCATATTTCCAAATCCCAATATTTATAAATTCTTAATCCTTAAAATTTTCAAATCACCCAATAATCATATTAGTTTTCAAGTTCCCAAATTCTCGACTTCTTCTTACATAATAATCTCTAATTGCAGGAAAGCTCTAAGAATACGACCCACAATATCCTTGCAATGCCATGGTTTTTATGTCTGTTCCAATGAATCATAAATGTTCGCGTATTATCGTCGTTCGATAGGTGTGGGAATCAGTTAGAGAATGCGCGAGTGCGTTGCCTGAATGAGACACTTTCAACCAGCTGGTTTAATCAGACACGCTCATTATCTGACGACGACGGTAAACTTTATACAACGCTGATCAAATACCGAGCCGGTAAATCTGCACTTTACCTATTTACAAACGATATCGATCGTCAAGCAAAAAATACTGTGTCTCCGATTCGTAACAGGTCCCTTTTTTTAGTTTGCTGTTTTCGCTGTTTCATTCGAAACATCGGTGTTGCATTTCCTTGCATTCTTCGCGCGTATACATATTTGTATTTCGCATTTGTATATGTATACATACATTTATATTGTGCGTTTTTACACACGTACATATTTGTGTTTTATGTTTGTACACGTATGCATATGTACATATAATATGTATATGTATTGTGGATTTTTATACATATGCATATTCTCATAGTGAATTTCTATTCTTATATGCAAACGTGTTAAGATGATTTTCTTGACATCTGTGCTGATTGTCTTCAAAATAAAGAATCAATAAGTGTATTCATTTATGTTCCATCGTGTGTTCATTTATTTTTTAACTTCATTTTAGTTTTAGTCTTAAAAATGCTGTTCAAGCAAAAGAAAAAAGTTTCCGATGAAAATCGTCACTTATGTGTTTCATCGTTTGTTCATTTATTTTTCAACTTCATTTTAGTTATAGTGTTAAAAATGCTGTTCAAGCAAGAAAAAACGTATTCGATGAAAATCGTCTCTCATTTATGTTCCATCGTTTGTACATTTATTTTTCAACTTCATTTTTAACATCAAAATAATTGGTGCCTATACGTCTATATTTTTAGTGTAAAAAATGATGTCCAAACAAGGCAAAAACTGTCCGACGAAAATCGTCTCTCATTTTCATAAAAAAAAATTACTTTTTGAACAACCTAATAGTACGAAGGTAATGAAAAGAAAAGGTGATGGAACATTTTTGTGTATAAAAAACAATATCGCGATGCACCGTGCAGTTACGCAAGGAGAATGATCAAGGATCCTGTTACCGGTGCAGCGCGATCATGGTCACCATACCGTGTACACAATCCCACGGGCGAAATTGACCGTGAACTTTTCTGACCCAGTTGCTTACATAATTGATTCGTCTTCGTTAGCGAGGCTCTCGTTGCGCCGATGCAACGAAATTACGTGACTGCCATAAACGCGACGCCACGATCTACGGACAGGTTACGCGCACAGATTTCTGAATTTCACTTCGGGTTCACCGTACTTGACGCCCTTTCTTTCGTACTTCCTTCATTCTTTAACGCGAATACCTCGATCGGGAATACTTAACACGTACAGAGTAACATTTCCCACAGGAGGACTCCGCTCGATCTTTATTCTTACCTTTTTTTCCTTTACGTTTCTCTGATTTTTCTCTTCTACCCGCTGTTGGGTGCGTTTTCTATTCGGATCACGTTCTATCCCTTTTCTTTTCGTTTCACGAAAAATTACTGACTAGTATTAAAAGTATCAACGCGCTAGGTGCATTTAGTAAGGCTGAGAACTAGACTTACGAACGTAGGTTACAAATTTACGAAGTCAATTTACGACGAAAAACGAGATACCAAAGGTACGATGAAAATTGTTACAAACATTCGTTTTTTTTTCCGAACAAAAATCAATGTACGTTTGATTTATTTCATTCAATGTACGATTGTGCTAAAATTATATGAAAACTGCGCTGAAATTGCAATTTTTCAGCTATTAACACTGGACTTATGGAATCCGTCAAAATGTCGGATCTTAAATTTATTATTTTAAGTTACGAAAATTAGTAAGAAGCTTTTGTTGAAATCTTAATTATTCTCTGTCGAGATGAAGAACCATTGTGTTAGCTAGTTTACGTATTATCGATTATTTATTTATTTTTGTTGAGATTTGTCAAGGCATGACATCATGTATGTATGTGTGTATGAGTGTATTGTTTCTTGTCTTTTCCTATTTTATAGTGAATTGAAGCTAAAGCATATTTATTGCATCCTGAACAAAAGAGAATATTTATTACTTTCTCATCCCATAATTTCAACAATTTTTATAGTTTGCTTTCAATTTAAATACAACTGATTCATTGTCCGTACATGTAGGGTTAAAACAATTTATAATATACAATTTTTAAATACAGGAAATAGTTACGTGATTTTTAGAGAATTTTTATTTTAACATAAAAATACGAAACTTTGACAAAATAATTAAAAAGAATAATACATGAAAACAGAAAAGAGTTCATATAATTTCAGAATTTCTTTACGGAAAATATATAATTTTAATTATAAAAATATGTCGTCTTTAATAAGTGTGATTAAAGCGATATTAATTTCCTTACAAAGTAATAGCTACGTTCGATTATGCATGCGTAAATTAATCGTCTCTATTCGAAACACGGCACATCAATCAGTTTCTCGTCAACGTGCCTCTGAAACGTCCCCCTTGAAACAAAAGCGTTCCTCGAAGCAACGGGGTACATCGCGAAAAAAAAATACAAGGAGAGAGAGGAACGATCAATTAATCGAGCAGCGTGTTTCCATTTGTATTCAATTTCGTGCCGTGAACACACGGCCACGGGAACACGTCGTTGTCGTTCAATAATAAACGTTTCGATGCATTCGTGAACGGCTACGTGTCGATCGTACACGAAGGTATTATTAAAAGGTCCTTCCTGCTTAATGTAACATAACGTGCATGATAATCGAACGGACTTGTATCGATGTTGCGACGCGTAGGTGGAAACACGTTGTACGTTTATGGCGCAAAGAAGATTGCCGTTCTCGAATAAACATGCTGGCTGATTTTTGTATTAGACGATTCTCGTATTTGAAAGGTTGATGTTCAATATTTTTCGTTTTAGTACCTGAGAATTTATCTATCGGCACGTGGTTGTAAATTTGGAGATACTTGGAGTAGAATATATTGGAAGTACTTTATTTTGAAATTTGTTGAGAAAGTTTGTCTTAAGTTCGCGAATTTGGATTTTGGAGATTTCGAGTGTTGTCGAAATTTCCATCCCCAAATTCTTAATTTCCCAAATTCTCAAATTTCCATGCCCTAATTTTTCACATTCCCAAAATCCTCAAATCCCGAAATCCCCAAATTCTCAAATCCCCAATTCCCAAATTCCCAAATTCCCAAATTCCCAAATTCCCAAATTCCTAAATTTCCAAATCCCCAATTCCCTAATTCCCGAATCCCCAATTCCCAAATTCCCAAATCCCCAATCCCCAAATCCCCAATTCCCAAATTCTCAATTCCTAAATCTCCAATTCCCAAATCCCCAATTCCCAAATCTCCAATTCCCAAATCCCCAATTCCTAAATCCCCAATTCCCAAATCTCCAATTCCCAAATCTCCAATTCCCAAATCCCCAATTCCTAAATCCCCAATTCCCAAATCCCCAATTCCCAAATCCCCAATTCCCAAATCCCCAATTCCCAAATCCCCAATTCCCAAATCCCCCAATCCCCAAATCCCCAATTCCCAAATTCCCAAATTCTCAAATCTCCAAGTCTCAAATCCTCAATTCTCCAAATTTCTAAATTTACAAGTTCGCTGAGAATTTCACCCCATGAGATGCACCCCATGGTCCGTCAGCACCGTCTCAGATCGTTCTTCTTTTAAAATCCTTCGTCGAACGCATTTTTTTTTTTGCAAAGACGATCGCTACCTACGATCTAATGTCACTAAAGTTTCAACTTTCAAGTTAACTCACCCTCCCGGTCTCCTGGTAGAGAGATGCACGTTCTTTGGATCGCCTACTCACCTGAAACAATCGACACGAAACCATTAGTTGATTGATCAACAGCTATTGCCGGAGCAATAATTGCGTAACGGTATACATAAATAATCGTGTAAAAAGGTTCGTTTCATTTCCGTCGTGTCATTGACAGCCGACAGAAACTATCGTAAAGAGTTTGGCAATCGGTCGAATATAAATTATGAAGAAACGAGGTGCTAATGAAATAGATACAATATTTAAAAAGATTTTATAGTTCAACATACGACACCGGAACAATCAAATCTGTTTCAGTCCTCGTAATAGCAAATGATTGAACAGACTTCAAATTTTGAAAAATATTTCTGTAAAAATATGGAGTTGGCTTTCGATTAGATAAAAGCTAATTTGTATTCCATTCGTCGTTTATTCATTATTTGTAATTAACAATCATTTATTTCTAATTAGTGGAATTTAATTTAATTTTATAGGAATCTAATTTTATAGAGAACTGCTATAATTAACTACTTATGTTATTTATTCCAGTGTCGATAGAGGAAATTCTTTGTAGAAATATTTCTAATCATCAAATTAGAATCATCGTACAATTTATAGCGAAGAAAAATATACTGCTTCGTCCAAAAGTAAGAAGTATATTAGAAGCACATAAATATTCACTGTATATTAATAAACCATGCAAACCATGCATCGAGTTCACGTACTTCGTTAAATGGCATGAAATCATGATACTCTAGTGTGACCCCTTACCTCGTCAGGGTCTAAACGAATGTGTTAAATTTTACGTCAAATAATAATGCACTATCGTTCGCTAGATACATACTTCTACACAAAATCGTAGGATGAAGAGTTACTCTACCATTATTCAAGCAACAAATAACTAAAATACTCGACCATTGCAACGAAAAAGGAAACAAAAGAAAATCGTAGCAGAATAATCGATACATTTTCAACAATTATCAGAAAGAATTGACAAATTGTCAGAAAAAATTTCAAAATAATCAGATATTTATTTGCTTTTTTAGAAATTCATAAGAGCAATGTTCGACCAGTCGCTTAAAGTATTTGTTGTAGTTCGTTACCTATTATTTTAGCCCTGAAAAATCCTACGAAAACAGAATGAAATTAGTTTATAACCTAACATTGTTTTCGACTCGATATTTTCATAAAGAGCGAAAGGTTGCCGGTTATTAGCATTCGACGTATCCGGCCCCATTTTTACCCCATGTGTTTGTATTTTCGTCATTCGATTTCATAGTTACCTACTGTGACCTTTGGGAAATTCCCAAAGGGGTGACAAACCGCAAAGTCATCCTTTCCGTAACATGATTTTGAATTCAGCACAACCCTCACAATTTTCGTCAGGAACAGTGGACAAAATTCCTCCCACAACACAATAACGATCACGCTACCACCCCTTTCTTTGACACGAGTTCTTCTTTTAGGAAATTCCACGGAAACATACTATACGAAAACTACCAAAAAATAATATTTTCTTTCTCTTATAATAATACTGAGGTGACAAAACGTTTGAAAATTTGGAAATTTGAAGTTGAAAATTTGATACTTTAGAAATTCAAAAAGTTGGGAATTTGCAAATTTCAAACTTTGGAAATTTGGAACTTTAGAAATTTGAAAAGTTAAGAATTTAGGAGTTTGAAAATTTGGAACTTTAGAAATTTAAAAATTTCAAACTTTGAAAATTTGGAACTTTAGAAATTTGAAAAATTAGGAATTTAGGAATTTAGGAATTTGAAAATTTAGAACTTTAGAAATTTGAAAAGTTAAGAATGTAGTAATTTGAAAATTTCAAACTTTGGAAATTTGGAACTTTAGAAATTTGAAAAGTTAAGAATTTAGGAATTTGAAAATTTCTAGCTTTAGAATTTTAAAAATATAGAATTAAAAAAGTTACAAACTATCAAATTATTGACGGCCTATCGCTACATTACACATTACTAGTTTTTCTTTTAGAAAATTTCACTATACGAAAAAAAAGTACCAAAAATAATATTGTCTTCCTCTTACAATAATACTGTCATCCCAAAAAATTGTAGAAATAAAAGCAGAAAAAAACATATATTCCGTTGAGAATTAACCCCTATTCGATTCCTCGCCACCGGCGTTAAAACAAACGTCGAGGTATAATAACAGGTGTGCATAGAAAGAATAATTCGAAGGAATAATCCATATTCAAGAAATACAAACGCTCGCTTAAAATATCAAAGCGTCGAAAAGAGGTTCAGAAAATTAGAGGTTACGATGTAACAGGAATTTCCGGCGGTAAAGGAAGAATAAATTCGCCTAAGCTCCCGTAACAGTATTTTCGGTCGTATCGCGACCGTTTCGTAGAAAATGTAACGAGAATATTTAATATTCGTTCCGGGAACAAAATTTTCCCTCTCGGCGTGTTTTACTGGCCACGTTCCAGCTGGATAATTTTCATAGAGCAAACCACTGTGCAACGAATTGGTGACAAATTGCATCGACGTGTCACTGCACTCCACGGCACACGCTGATAAAGTTCATTGGGTCTTTGTCATTTACTGCCGCTCTTTGTGCCACCGCTACACGGGATAATAGTAGGCTCGATGAAACTTTTGTCGGTGAAACAAATTGACAGAGAATGCGAAAGCGGAACGACGCCCTACGACCTACGCTTCCTTTCGATAAGGGACCGTATATCCTTTCATTCCTGTACGTTCGAGTTCGTGACATTTTGGTATTTCAAACTCTTAAATTGGTCAATTTTTAAGTTCTCATGCTTTCATACTTTCAAATCCACAAATTTTTAAGTTCTGGAATTTTTAAATACTCAAACTTTTAAACTTTCGAGTCTGTAAATTTTCACATTCTCAAGATTTCATACTTTCAAATCCACAAATTTTCCAGTTTTTAAATTTTCAAATTCTCAAACTTTTACACTTTCAAATTTGTCACTTTTCAAATTCTCAAGCTTTCATACTTTCAAGTTTTGGATTTTCAAATTCTCAAAATTTCAAACTATCAAGTCAGTAAATTTTCAAATTCTCCAGCATTTCATACTTTCAAATTTTGGTATTTTCAAATTCACAAAACTTCAAACTTTCAAGTCCGTAAATTTTCAAATTCTCAAGCTTCCATACTTTTAAATCCACAAATTTTCAAATTTTTGGATTTTCAAATTCTCAAGCTTCCATACTTTTAAATCCACAAATTTTCAAGTTTTGGATTTTCAAATTCTCAAAATTTCAAACTATCAAGTCAGTAAATTTTCAAATTCTCCAGCATTTCATACTTTCAAATTTTGGTATTTTCAAATTCACAAAACATCAAACTTTCAAGTCCGTAAATTTTCAAATTTTCGAGCTTTCATACTTTCAAATTCACAAATTTTCAAATTTTTGGATTTTCAAATTCTCAAGCTTCCATACTTTTAAATCCGCAATCTTCCGAATTTTGGAATTTTCAAATTCTCAAAATTCCAAACTTTCAAGCCCGTCATTTTAGTGTTACCATTTTAGGGTCAGCGTTAATCCACTATTTCCTCGTTCCAGCGCGACAGTGGTTATCGAGATCTTGGCAGGGAAACCGAGAATACGGAGCAATAATTAACCGAGGGACGATTCCGGATGGTTGGTAAATATTTTCCACGCAGAATATCGGATCGGTGTTTAACAGGGAAACGAGGCAGCGACGGAGAAACGATCCGCGATAATGGCGGACGCGCAACACGCGGATTTTTTCGCTTTCGTATCGCGATCCTCGTTTCCTGAGTCACGCTGGACCCCGGCTCGATTCAGAGAAATCCAATTATCAGTGGCAAATGAAGGGGTCTTAACGACGACTGTTGGCGTGATAAGTGGCGTGATAATGGGCCCGGGGAACGCGTGCTCTCGCGCCCGACCGTTCGCATAATGCCATTCTTTGACGAGGATATCGCAAAAGGTCGGATCCGTATTGCGAATGCTCCATTATCGTTCGTTGCTTCTTACGCGGCTAATTACGCTGTCCAACAAATTTTAACCCTTTGCGTTTGATGGTATTTTTACTGGTAGTTGAAAGTAACTCTAACATATTTTGGTTGAAAAGTTCGATGAACTTTTTCGAAATTATTATCTCTCTGTTATTAACCCTTTGCACTCCAGAGGTGACTGACACTCACTATTTCGTTTAACACTAGAAATACTAACATTAAATGCATACTTATTTTAGAATTGATAATGAAGTAGAAAAGTAAATAAATAAATATTGCAGCATCATCTAACATATATAACCATTCATTAGCTTAATAAAACATGATAGATATTTTGACAAAAGATCGGCCATAAAATTTTATGATATGAATTGTCAAACTCGAAACCAGTCATTTTGACTGGATGGTAGTTATAATGTTAATACAGCAATTTGTAATTGATATTTTCTAACGAAATCTATAGATTTGCACATATGATGTATAATCATAATGAAACAGTTAGTGGTGGCAAGTAATAATGAAAAAATAATATTTTTGAAATAATTCATCAAACTTCTCAACCAAAGTTTTACCTAAATTTAGTTAAAAAATGTCTGTTCCATGTTGCTGCGTTAAACAAAATGGTGAGTGTGAGTCACCTTTCGAGTGCAAAGGGTTAACCTTCTTTCGACGTTCTAAAATCTGTTCAGTGATTATTATAGTGCATTTGCGATACTTACGAATCTGCAATCATGAATACGGCAAACTATACAAAATCTTTGGGTGTAAACAGAATTTTAGTATCTTTTACAGTTACCTCACAAAATTGCTATGTATTTGGAAAATGTGTTTTTGTTTCAAAATCAAATTTCACAAAAACTGTACGCGCTGGCGAAAAACGGATTGCAAATACTTAATCGTCAAAGAATATAATAAACAGTGAATAGATTTCAGAACGTCGATTGGCTGTTGGACAGTGTTATCGATAATTTTCGATCTGTAACTAATAAAATTCCACCTGTACCATCCCTGTTGCGTCTCCTTTCTCTCGTTCCAACCCCTGCCACCCCGAGATAAAAGCAGTGACAAAAGAGCAAAAGAGCGGCTTAATATCTCGACACGGTTTATAACTGCAGCCTTGAGACTTCGCCGAGGTATCGATACACGTATTTATTTCCTGTCAGAAGTTTCATGAAAACATCGCATGCGTCCACATATCGGGAGTACACTCGCTTTTAAGTTAAAGCAACTCAAGCGATCGATGCTTTAAAATTGAAGCAATTTAAGCAATTATTACTTTAAAGTTGAAGCAATTTAAATTTAGCAGGAAATTGAAAAATATATATGAACGACGAGGCACGAATTAATTAATCTTTTCGCGCTCGTGCAGCGATTAACGTCGTGAATCCGACATTTGTTTTCTCGTATTTAACGAGGATCGAGAATTAGGATAAAGAATTATTACAAACACTTGTTCGTGTTATTCAATCGAATATTTATTATCAAAATTGTATTACATTCTTGATAATGAATTTTAGATAGTAAATTATGTAGCGAGAAGCGGCAGACACTAATTTATCGTGTGTCGATAAATCTCGAGCTTTGCGTTGAACTTTGTTTTAGTCAAAGGGTTAATTGTACGATAACGAACGTGGTAGCGGTCTTTAGAGAAAGTGGCGATATCGTACAATGTGTCTATCACTTGTAACAATATTTGAGACATGAATAATGTACACAAATTTCTTAGATCGAGGGATTTGGAAAGATGGCAATTTGGAAATTTAAAAAATTGGAAAAACAAAAGTAGCAAGTTTTCGAATTTATAAAATTGTACAACTTTCAAATTTATGGATATGGTAATATGGCAACTTGATCGCTTGAAAATTCAAGAATTTGAGAATTTGGAAAATTGGAAATTTTAGAATTTGAAAATCTGGGCATTTGAGAATTTGGGAAAATAGGAATTTGGAAGTATGAGATTTTTGAAAGTAGAGAATTTGGAAATATGAGGTTATGAAACTTGAGAATTTGAAAATCTGAGAATCTTAAACATGAGATTATGAGAATTTGGAAATTTGGGAATTTGAAAATTTGAAGATTTAGAAATTTGGGAATTTAAAAATTTTTAACTTTAGAAATTTGAAAATTCGGAAATTTAGGAATTTGAGAATTTCTAACTTTAGAAATTTAAAAATATAGAAATAAAAAAGTAAGAAACTCTCAAATTATCGACAATCTATCGCTACGTTACACAGCCACTTTCCCAAGAAAAACTGCAATGTACAAGAAGGCCTAACCAATCGCTACAATACTTCAAATAATTCTCACATAATTCTCGATTTACACGCGACTGATGAGGTCCGATTGCAATTTTCCAAGTACCGACCACGTTCCACATAAAACAAACACGAAATAAAATTCGAAACTGTAAAAACTCAATCCTAAATCTATTCTAATTTCGCTAATAAGTGAATATACGAGCAAACCAGCATGCGTTAAGTGAACGAATCAAAAATGATACTTGAACACCATAAACGACAGCGATCGCTGTCGTATATGCAAAAAACAAACAATTTACGGGTGGAACTCGTTAGTGAACGAATCTGAAGCCTCACCGTGGAAAACTTGACGGTTAGGAAGTCGTAGTATTTCACCAGGAACTTCATTATGGTGCCGGTGAGGATTGGCTCCGTTTAAACAGCATGCGTTTTCCTACTTGTTGTCGGTGATGGTTTTCGTTTCGCGTATCTCGCGAACAAACGGCCGACTAATTAACACTTTATCGTCGGACAGTTTGTGTGCTCAACTGCACAGCATCGTCAACAATTACGACCTGACTCCCGCGAATTGTAACGCATTCACTTTGTTCCTCTCATTCATTATTAACCCTCGTTTCACTTGCGAACGCGCGCTCTTGCGAACGATTATCGAAATTAAAACGAAGCATTAACCCTCTTAGCTGTTACGTTTGGTTCACTTGTAGACACCTGTGTTAACAGTCACGATAATTTGTAGATAATTATTGAAATGAAAATGCGATATTAATTCTTTTACATATTGCGTTTGTTTCGCTCGTCAGCTGTGTAGATAAACACGAGGATAATTATTAGGTTTGGAATATTGTATTAACTCTTTTTAATGTCAGGCTTGTTTCACTTGTGGACGATTAATAACACATTAATTAATAACCACATTGTATCGTAGATAATTATTGCAATTGAATAATAGCACAGTGTGCATAATAGTGATTGTATATTAACTCGTTCGTTGTTACGGGTGATTGTAGTCACTCGTCGTGAAATAATCACAGATGTTGTATATACAACATGTTGTATATTAGTCTTAGATTTTCGTTGTCACGCAGAAGCAACGGTTTCCGACTTGTACTATATATTGCAGGGCACCCTATGTACAACTTTAAATAGGTTAAATTAAGGGGTCAAGTGCGGTTCGTAGATCGGACACGTTTTTTTTATTGATGCGTCGAAGACACGAGAGAAACCAGATAAACTTACTATCGCTCGAGTGCTCGAATCACGGCGGCTAAGAACAGTGACCGATTGATTATCGCGGCGTTCGCCGAATTATCGATGATCGTTCGACGAACAGACTTCGCGTGTGGTCGATTTATGTTTTTTGTTCAAGTTCGTTTAGGGATTTCAGGATTTTGGGATTTAGTGATTCGGAGGTTTGGATATTTGGAGTTTTGGTGTTTTACAGATTTGGGGATTTGGAGATTTGGGGAGTCAGGGATTTGAACATTTGAGAATTTTGGAGTTTAGAATTTTGGAGATTTGAGCATTTTGGGGTTTAGAATTTTGGAGATTTGAGAATTTGGGAGTTTAGAATTTTGGAAATTCAAGAATTGGGGGATATAGAAGTTTGGAGATCTGCGAATTTGGGGATTTTGAAATTGGGGGATTTAGAATTTTGGAGATTTGAGAATTTGGGGGTTTAGAATTTTGGACATCTGGGAATTGGGGGATATAGAATTTTGGAGATGTGAGAATTTGGGGATTTGGAAATTGGGGGATCTGAGAATTTGGGGATTTAAAATTTTGGACATTTGAGAATTGAGGGATTTAGAATTTTGGGGATCTGGGAATTTGAGGATTTAGAGTTTTGGAGACTGCGTCGAGACGTTTATCGATCACAAATCAAATCTCGCTCTTAGTTGCTCTTATCAGTCGTTCCTTTCTTTTCCTTCGCGCGTTTATCGCGAAAACCGTGTAACTTTATCGGCCACTAATTAAATTAACGCTCTAAAAAAGAAAACGTCGTAAGATTTGCGTAATCGCGTCGTTAACGCGACACGTTTGATCGTGAGAAAAACACGAGTAATTATTTTTTATATCACCGTGAATCGGAGTTATTTTATTCAAAGTAGAAAACGACGAGGTTAAGCTTGAATTGGGTCGAGTAACGTTATTATTCGTACAAATATTAATTAACGCGGCCGTTGGTTACAAGTAATGAGACTCGTTTAATCAGACGAATAACATCCACTCGTGACTAATTATTCATTAAACGTTGTAATGCAATTTAACCGATTAAAAATATGACTCTTTAACCTTTGAACCTTCGAGCGTCACGGCGGGCAATCGTGACCCGGAGCCACAAAATGTACATGGCGACGATTCGATTAAAATTAGACGTTCGAATTTTTCAACGTGACATTTCGGTACATCGGGAAACAGCGAAAGAAAAAATGTACGAGAAATTCGAGAATCCAAAATTGTATTTAGTCCCGGTATCGCTGTCTCGTCTGTACAATGTTCAAAACAATTTAATTACCTATTCCATTATTTCACTGCGATATAACTAACGGGCAATTAATCGGAAGTGCGCTTCATTAATCAAAGTAAACACCGAGGTAATGAAATCAAAACTTTCGCGGAGATTTTTGTGAATCATTTATCGCTGTGTAAACGTTTACAGATATTTTACATATATTTCAATAAATTTTACAGATTAATGTATTTACATTATTTTATCTTATCATCAACTTACTTAATTAAATTATTTAATTATCAATTTAGGTTATTGAATTAAATCATTTGATTATCGATTTAAGTTATTAAATTGTTAAACTAAATTATCAGATTCAATTAACAAATTAAATTATTAAATTACATAACTAAGTTATTGAGTGAGCAAATTATTAAATCGTTAAAGTGTTAAATTAAGTGATAAAAGTACCACATTGAATTATCAAAAAATTAAATTATTAAATTCTTACACTGTTCAACTAACTTAAAGAACAATGATATTATACACATATTATACATGAAACTATGTGTATTATGAATTTATGCATCAAAATAAACTTAGTAAGTATACTATGAATTTATGTACCAAAATGAACTTAGTATACTATGAATTAATGCAAAAATCAATTAAATTTGGAAAACAGAATCAGAATTGTCGTTCCACAAAGTTATTCGATATTGCACAAAAGTTCCCTAGGACACAATTGTATTTGGAGGAATGTTACATGACGCAGACTTCGGATGCGCAAACAATCAAATGAATCAAAGGGAAAGCGACGATCGGAGATATTTCCCGGGTGAATTTTCACACGATCCATTCTCGTCGAGGTATTTTAACGTCACGCACTAATAAACCGTAATTCGTTTTTCGATCGCTGAGATTCATGAATTGCACTGCACACAGTAGAACGATCCCTGATCATGCCACCTTAACCGCAGTGTAATCCTCCGGTCAGTTCGGTTATGGAAAAATAATCGATTCGCTCCTGATCGACAATCGGGTTCAGTTTACGAGGACAAAGCGTTTGTTCTTTATGCATTTTCATAACAAATAATTTTTAAATGGTATGCCCTGTAGGACTTGTTGTAGAATGATTAATTGGTGACAAGCGTTATTACGAATACAGAAATAAACTTCAGATAATAAAACAGAATTTTCAGGTAATAATCAAACTAATATAAAATTAATTAACGGAACTTTGAATTGCTATAAGGTTATTTTAAGAAGAATTATTTTTATTTCAATAATGTAGAAATTTAAAAATATGAGTGTCAATCCCTCACTTATTTCTAAATCTTCAATTGAAAGTTAATTTGAAAGTTTGGGGATTTAGAAATTGAAAAATTGTTAAGTTTGAGGCTTTTGGAAATTTGAAAATTGAAAAATTGAGAAATTGAAAAATTGAAAAATTGAAAAATTGAAAATTTAAAAACTTGGATATTTGAAAGTTCACAGTACAATTCGTGTAAAAAGTACTATAGTTCATCACGCTGTACAATATAACATAAGCAGTGAACGAAGCAAAAATTGTCCGTAGAATTTACACCCTAATCCTATCGGGCCCTATTTCAAAGTTATAACCGCTTTTAGCATTCCAATGTCTAGTTGTTTCGTTCCATTTAGATATCTACAACCGCCAATACCTCGTACATTACCCAACGGACTATTTGCGAACACATTTATAGTGATCAATGAATCATTTCAGTCAGCTCTCTCGATAACAACAGTACGTGTTGAAAGTTTCAACACCGGCATGACAAACAAACAATTACCACCCACGAAAAAAAAACACAATGCGGAACAATGTCGCATAAAACAAACATTGCAATAAACTTTTTAACACCTTGACCGACGCTGGAGTTATTACATGGGCCGATAATAAATATAAGTGAAATATAGGCGAGTAATCGATAAAAAAAAATGAAGGAGTAGACATGCAACGTTACAATTGCGCAACAACCATCATAGCTATTTATTTGATAAATGTGCAGTGAATATTTATAACATTAGTCGGTTAAATCTCTCCAGATCATTAAATTATATTTCCGTATGTATCTAAAATTATATAATTTTACGATCTTGTACCTCCAATTTAATGTGTGCATAAATTATGATCCTGTATTACCGAGTTTCGAAATTTTTGTATCTCAAATCGATATATTTTTAGATTCCTATATCTTAAAATCAATTGGTAATCCTTATAACCTTACCCCCCAATTTCTATACCCCCTAACCTTACTTCCTCAACATTTATACATTGCACTGCAATCTTTAAATTTGCCCTTAAATTCTAATATTATTAATAATTAAAGATCATAACGATCTCGACCCAATCTCAGTAGCCGATTACGATACATTCAGTAATTATGGCGAACAATGTTAACCTCTAACCGAGCATTGTTTTCATTAACGTCCGAAGAAAGTGGGTAACGAGACTCGAAGAGAGTTGAGAAACAAG
The DNA here is from genome assembly GCA_947623535.1 of Coelioxys conoideus. Lineage (NCBI taxonomy): Eukaryota > Metazoa > Arthropoda > Insecta > Hymenoptera > Megachilidae > Coelioxys > Coelioxys conoideus. The sequence continues at coordinate 9,068,719 of OX392449.1, read as the reverse complement.
GAAATCTGATAGCAAGCTATTAATTGAGAGAACAGTGGCGTATTAAAAGAAAGCCATCGAGAGAAGAGAAACCTCGTCATTAGACGCCATAAGATTCACCGGGAACAGACGTTAACCCTTTGCTTCACGATATTCGTTACGGTCACGTGTGCAATAACTTTGCCCATAATCGTTCGCGTGTAGAAACACCTGGTACAGCCATGTCATACAATATAATTGCAATGTTAGAGGATTCATTTTGCCATTTAAATTTACTGATTCCTAAATTGGGAGATCAAACTTGCAAATTTTTCAATTAGCTCATTTTTACACTTTCGAATTTCCTTATCTACAAATAATATTTTACATTTTCAATTTTAAACATTTTTTAACTTCTCAAATTATATAATCTCTACATTTTCAAGTTTATGAATTTTTTGATTCCTCAAATTATGAAGTCTTTACATTTTCAAGTTTCTGATTTTATAAGTTTTTAAACTTATAATTTCTAAATTTTTCTTTATTTACATTTCTAAAATTCTAAATGTCACATTACCTGAATTTCTAAATTCCTGAATTTTCCAAGTAAGTCAATTTCTAAATTTCGATATTTCTACTTTACTAACTTACTAAATTTCCAAATTCCTAACTTTCTAAATTCCCGAATTCCCTCGCATTGATAGTGGCAATAAAAAAAGTGAAAGTATAACACAAGTTAAAATGAGAATAACCGAATACCAAAGCATCAACTAACATGCACAATTATTCTGTATCTCAACAAAATACGACAGAAACGCCAAAAGCACAGAAACAAAATTTTGTAATATCAACTGTGAAACCTGAAACCGGTCAAATTTACCAAATAGTAATTCCACTCTTAAGGGCATCGAAATACCTAACACAAGTTCTATCCGACACTATCAACATTCACAGACATAATTTTTGTTCACGTACGAAACTTCGCCATTCAATATAAAATACCCCTACAGAAAAGGACATAATGTGGTATGCAGCTATCATACGCCATTTATCGTATTAGTATCACAATACGAATTAACGACGGCGAGAGGTTAACGTTTGCTCTGAAAAGGAATCTCGACCACCTGCCAGCAGCCGGTTAATTGGGAAATAACAAGTTAATCGGTCATCAGCGTGGATGTTAAAGGCGAATGTCTGAGTCGAGGCCCTCGAGTTGCATAACCTGCTCGTTAAATTCACGATGTAGGTCTCAGCAACGTGCCAAAAACGAAAATACCTCGGCCGAAAATCGCTACAGGAATGTTACCCTAGATCACCGATGTCCACACGGTGGTTCCTCGTTGCGATTTAGCTAAAGTCTCGGACACGCAATTCCGTATTGCAATCGTCACAGAAACATAACAGCTCGAACTTTTCCCTTCTTTTGCTCTGACACCGTCTCTGTAACTTTCTTTCCTTTCGAAGGATACATACTAACTGCACAAGAACTTAGGTTTTTATCAAAAGACTTGTCCAGAGAAGGCAGAACCCTCAACATTATGCACAACTCAAAATTGATCAGCCACATTTCTCCACCTTAATTCATTTGCTGGCACGATCCCCAAATGGGTATTTGAATATACATTTTTCTTTTATCTCTTGCAACAATAACCTTTTGCACTCGAAGGTATTTTTACTGATAGCAAATAGCAAATCTAAAACAATTTGGTCGAAAGGCTTGGTGAATTCTTTCGAAGTTATTGTGTCTCTGTTATTAATTGCCACCATTAGCTGCTGCATTATGTTTATATATCATATGGCCAACGTTATAGATTTAGTTAAAAAATATCTATTCCAAATTACTGTATTAAACACGGTGGTGAGTATGAGTCACCTTTCGAGTGCAAAGGGTTAAATAAAATGTGTATTCGGTACATGTTTACAATCGGGTTGTTAAAATTATTTTTTGCTTGAATGTCGTCCAACTTGTAAAAGTATTTGATGCATAAATTGAGAACCCACGCAGTGGAGTTGAAATAAAAATTTGGCAGTTGATGAGTTAATTGCAATCGTCTCAGAAAGATAACAGCTCGAACTTTTCCTTTCTTTCTCTGTAACGAGCTAACGACCGGCATAGCGTGTGGGAATCGCACGTAACGAAAGAATAGCGACCCAGATTCACCTCGGAATCGGTCATCCGTTTTACGACACGCCGGTGAACCCGTGGATACAGTGATTTCAGTATCGAAACGGGTTTGGTTGTTTAATTTCAACGATTCAGGGTGACAGTCGTTCAAAAGATTGATATTGTTATTTGTATTTTGATTTTGGGCGATTCGATGGAATTGTACATTGGCTGTTCGGAATTTTGATTCTTTGGCGACTTGGAGGTTTTGGCGTATTGGAGTTTTAAATTTTGAGAATTGGGAATTTTTTGAAATTCGTAGCTTTAGCATTTTGGCATTTTCGCAGTCTCGGGTTATAGGATCCTTGGAATTTAGGAATTTTGGAATTTGTGAAATTTGGGATTTTTTGGCTTCAGAGTTTCGGTGCTTTGGGAGGTTAGAATTATGGAATCTTTGGAATTTAAATATTTAAATATTTAGAATGTAGGAATTTGTGAAATTTGAGATTGTGTAGCTTTAAAATGTTGGTACTTCGGGAGATTAGAATTATGGGATTTTTGAAATTTAGATATTTAGATGTTACTTATAAATATTTAGGAATTTATAAATGTAGGTGGTTAGAAATTTATAAATTAAGAAATTCAGATTTTAGATACTTAGATATGTAGACATTTAGGTATTTAGATATTTAGGAATTTAGGAATTTTAGAAATGTAGAAATATAGGAATTTAGGAATTTAGCAAATGAGCAATTTAGGAAATTAAGGAAAAATTTTCAATTCGTAAGACCATAGGTTTTCACAACATTGGAATTTTCCATTTTTTAAATTTTGCGATTGTGAAACGTTGACATTGAATAGGTTTTTAATTATAGCATTTTGAGGTCAAGGATTCACCCGAGGTTAGGAATTTTCGAATTCTTGAACTTCGTGATTTTGGATACCTGTGTCCATGAGATCTCGTAACGTGTTAATTTTAAAATTCTCTAACATTGAGATTTAAAAATTTTGTAGCTTTAACTTTAAATTCACAAATAAAGGTCGTCCGTAATGTGGGTCAATTTCGACGAAGAACGATTTATAACGACTTGAAGTTTCTGTTTAATTTTACCGCAGCAAGCGATAGATCTGTTCTAAGTGTCTCGAGTGGAAGTTACAGCACATCATTTGAACTGCAACAAGCCCGTGTTGTGGAAACCGTTTCTTCAACCATGTAAACAAAAAGCTACATGAAATCTAGGTCAATGTCTCACGCATTCGTACATGCTCTGCAAACCGTATATAATTTTGGAAGACTGTACAAAATGTTGTGATTCAACCAACTGAACATTTGTAAATTTTAAAATTCATATAATTAATGTATTATTATATTTTCATTTGTTTATAAAAATTTTCAAATACTCAAATTCTGACATTCTCGAATTACAAAAATTCTCAAATTCCCAAATCCTCAAATTTTTAAATTATCAAAATTCTCAAATTTTCAGCCTTCGAATTCTCAAATTGCAAAATTGTTAGTCTGCAAATTCTCGCACTACAAAATTCCCAAATATCAAATCTACCAATTGTCAACATTCTCAATCTCTCGAATTCTCGAGTAACAGAAAATCTCAAATTTTCGAATTGCAATATTCTGAAATTCGCAAGCTTCGAATTATCGAATTCCCAAATCCCCAAATTCTCGAATTGTCGGAGTGTGCAAATTCTCAAACTTCGAGAATTCTTGAATTGCAAAATTCTCAAATTCTCCACTCAAACGCCCAAATCCTACAAATTCTCCAACTGTCAAAATTTCCAAAATTGCCCACCCCAAAATTCCCGAATTGCTAAAATCGTCAAATTCCAAATACCGTTCGATCGCCAAAAGATCGCATAACATACTAGCTAATGTGTACGCTGTCGCACGCATTGCCACTGTATCCGTAAAGAGTACGTCGATGTTTATCGCGACGAGGCGCGATGGACACGCAATGGCGCGACTTGCGTAAGAATATCGCACAATGGGATTCGATCGGCAGCTGCAACCGGCAACACGTGTTTCCCGAGCGGCAGCATACGGTTTCGCGGTTAAAACTATTAGATCCGTGTCGAAGTGGCCGCGGATGCAAACCAGAGGCCTTCCAAGATACCGGCCGAGGCTGTTTCGCGGTTAATTCCATTACACGCTTACGGATCATAGGCACAGCCCGAGCAGCCCTCGTGTTCACGATCCACGGCTACGCGAACCCGCGACCGGAGCTGCAGCTGCGCATGCACTTTATTGCAGTTTTATCGACCGCCCTACGTTTCCGTCGCGCTCCAAGAAGCAGAAACACGCCACGGTCCACCCACCCCCTGTCCACCCACGCGTTTTCTTCTTCGAACGGATTTTCGGACGGCACCTGCTAAGGGCACGATTTATTTTCACAACTTGGACGGGTACTTTGCCGATTCCGAATTTTTCATTCATTTCGAAATTTATGATTAGAAATGATAGATGTTTGTCTTCGCGTTCGTATATTGTAAGATCTAGTAGGAAGTTGAGGTCTCCCTTTTTTTTTTTATAAGTCAGGAAATCTTCATAGGTTCTCCAGTTCCCTCGGTGGAGAGGCCAGGGGATATGCCGGATTCCTACCAGCTAAAACCTGACTATGGAGCCCACCTGAAGCAATATGGGTGAGATACGGGACCAAGATGCATTGCACCGCGTCTCACCCTCAGTGGAGGTCTCCCTACGCGCACTTCTTCTTGCGGGTTGAAGCATGTGAGTGTCTCTCTCTGCGTCTTGCGACTGAACGCAATATGCGTGCAAGTAAAAGTACTACATTTGTATATATATTATACTCTTCATGTGTTATGAATAAAATCTACATAAAATGCAACAACTGCAAGAAGAAAAATACCCAATTACTGATATTCTATGATCGAGGTAGTTTCGGGATTTCGAGGATTCGAGCGACAACGAAGTTGGGCTCAAGTATTCTTAGTATTCGGTGCTCAAGGAAGTTTGAGCACTTCGAGTACTCGAATGTTAAGGAAAATCGAGTAGTTTGGTGTTCAAGGGACCATGAAGTTTAAGTACTTCAAATATTGGAATGTAAATGAAGATTGAACACTTCGAGAGTTCGAATAGCAATGAAGTTGCTGTACCTCTAACCTTCAAGGCTCAATGATTGAGTACTCCTCATCTTCGACGATCTATGAAGTTTGAGTACTTTCTGTATTGGAGTGTCAAGGAAACTGGAGTACTTTCAATACTCAATTGTCAATTTTAATAGGCCACATATTCGAGATCCATGGACATTGAGTATTATTAATGTTTAAGTGTTAATGAAGATTGAGTATTTTCAATATTTGAACATCAACGAAACTTGAGCATTTGGAGTATTCGAATGCGAATGAGAATTGAGTACATTGAATATTGAAATATCAATGAAGTTTGAGTACTATTAATGTCCAAGTGTTAATGAAGATTGAGTATTTTCAATATTCGAACACCAACGAAGCTCGAGCATTTGGAGTATTCAAATGTGATAGAAGATTGAGTACATTGAATATTTGAATATTAATGAAGTTTGAGTACTATCAATGTTCAAATGTTAATAAAGATTGATTATTTTCAATATTTGAATATCAACGAAGCTTGAGCATTTGGAGTATTCAAATGTGATAGAAGATTGAGTACATTGAATATTTGAATATCAATAAAGTTTAAGTACTATCAATGTTGAATTGTTAATAAAGATTGATTACTTTAAATGTTCGAACATCAACGAAGCTTGAGCATCTCGATTATTTGTATGTGCACGAAGATTGAGTACATCGAATATTTGAATACCAATGAAGATTGAGTAGTTATCGAGGTATTTATTTTCTAATTTTCGTCGGAAAATGGAAGGATACAGAAAGTAAACCGTGTAACTGGAGATCACGGATTCCTCCGGGCGTTTCGTGCGAGTGATTACGTCTCGCGGAGGCTTTATTAGGTTCCCGATGACACGTGTATCATGAAATTCCTAACCGTGACATGGGAAAGAAAGATAAATAGCGTATGATTCTAGCAACGGACCGATTGCATCTGTAGCTTCGCTTCTTTCTAAGGGGATACGATGCTTTTATGAGAATTCTTGCGTGATTACGCGTGCCCATAGGGAATTAGCTACATGAAGATTTACCGAAAGGGTTAGACGAGCGCGTGTAACCAGCATTCTTGTCTAGGGTGGAGCGAGTTCGCCGGTTTCGTTACTAATGTCACCAGCTGGTTTCGATCCAATCGACGTTGGTAAATTCGCAATTGATCGATCATAAAATTGGATGTTGGGGAATTTCGGATTTTGGGATGGGATATTTTGTAATCGGGGTGTTTCGAATTGTGATCAATTGTGAGATTGGAGGATTTGGGAATTTTGCAATTGGATGAGTTCAAAATTGGGGCAATTTGGATTTGGAGGTCTTGGAACTTGGGGAATTTTGAAATTGAAAGATTTGGAAATTGGGGAATTTTGAATTTTGGAGATCTAAGAATTGGGGGATTTAAAAATTTAGAAATCCGAGAATTGGGGGATTTGGAATATTTGAGATGCGAGAATTGGGGAGATATAATTTTTTAAACCAGAAAATCCGGGAATTGAGAATTTTTGGAGATTTATAATTTTGGTGATCCCAGAATTGGGGTATATAGAAATTCGAAAATTTTGAAATTGTGATATTTTTAAAATTAGATATTTCAAAGTGTAGGAGATGTGAACCATCGGAAATTTGGAAGCTGTGGTATTGGAGGATCTCAAAGTTATGAAGTTTAAAAATTGTGTTTGAGAATTTAGAAACCGGCAGATTTGCGGATTTATAAATCGGGAATTTTTTAAATCTGAGAATTAGAAAATGAGTGAGTTTCAAAATTGCAGAATTTAAGGATTGTGAATCCTCAAAATCTGAAAGTTACAGGCTTCCGTTATCATCTATCACGCGCGTTGAAATGATTTATACCGTCTCCATGTACCCATTATTCTCATCTAGTGAATTTATAGGTGAAACTACACTACACATAATTTGCATCGCAAACGATTTTACGTATAAATCGATGTATCTTCGCGGGAAAATAAATGAATGGTTAGACAAGGATTCTAGAACCTCGACCTTTGTTTCTCGAACGACTTGCTCCAATTAATTAAGTTATCCAGGCCATTGGCGAATTTTTTTCTTTCTCTGTAATTATTATTCGAGGTGTCTATCGCCCACGGTTCATGCAGTGCAACAAACGAGGTCATACACTTTACGCGGTACATGAAATGTAAAATTCGAAACCGTGAAAGTGTGGATTGCAACTTCGAGATCGATTATTTGCGAAATTTGTAAGAATAACAGTGTTTAATTCCTTGTGAGTCGAACTGTGTGTGCACCTTTGTTGGTTGACTGATTATTATCGATAAAGCAATATTTTTTTAATGTTAGCAAGGAATATATGATTTTCAGGATAAATGGATAAAACGATAAAACGATCCACTTTATGATAAAATTTGATAGAGAATGAAAAGTTAATTGAGTTAAATATAGCTTTGGATGATCGCATAAGCAGTCGTTAATCGATAGCGTAGTTACTGATCGATCGAGGTTAGGTTAGGTTATCGAGTAAACTCGTTTTATGTGCACTTAACTCTTGGATAATTGACTAATGATCTGTTTATGGTATTGGAAAACCAGATTGTTATCAGGATCATATATAATAGGTGAATTACTGTTCGATGTTTAAAGATTCCAAAAGATATATCATTAGAATGAAATTCACAACTGGTACGCTCGGTTGCTTGTGAAATCATGAATTAATGCATTTTATTCCGTTCCGGTCATCGATGATTCACGGATATGTACCAATTAGAAACATAGTTTTCATTTTGTAGGTAAAAGGTATCCTTGATCCCCTGCTATTGAATTGCTGTACGAGAAATGATCGAATGCAGATGCAGAAAGATTGATGCAATCGCTCTGAGATCATTTTTAAATTGACTATCGGATCTTTCTAATGAATTTACAATTTCTTATACTTAGGTCTTTATGTTCGATATAACACTTTTAATTATACTAAATCAACATTTAATTATATGGAATTAAATTAATGTTTAACGTTAACAATCATAATGATATAAAATATTAATTTGCAAATCACCTTAGCTAAATAATCATTCTAACATCAGATATTACCGAACGATCATAAATATAATTAATATCCCATTAACAACGCAACATTATAATTGGAATAATGAAATTTACGTTCATTTTAATACATCATTTGGTGTATTTATTAATATCATTATTTTCGCTACTGATTATTCTTACCCTTGATTTCCATAATTCTGCAGTTCAAGTCCGATTATATTAGGATATCCCATAAGTTTCTTCTGTTTTTTGAGAAGAAATAAAAAAGCAGTTCCAAGGATATTTCTTATATCTTAATAGTTTGCATAGTCTAGAATTGCTGAATACAAAATTGGGACAACATTTAAACTTTCTTTATCTGGTTTAATATTGCAGCTGCGATTAGGTACTTCTGACTGACGCACCTAACAAAGACGAAGAATTGAATCCGATAATTTTTCTATCGTTCAGTAAATCATTTATTAAATCAATCGTTAAATATTCCTAAATAAGTCACATGAAATATACCCAGCAATCGCTGAACAATTACAACACTCTAAGCGTTTACCGACATTTTGCACTTCTGCGTGCATTAAATCACTTATTAACACTTTGTGACCCATATACATATGTGTGACACTCAAATTTCGACACACATTTAACAGCTGTATTATCCAAAATTTCTTCGATATTCTAACTGACAATATTCGCATCAGTTACTTGGAACCAGAAAAATTAAATATAACAAAGTATCGTGAAAATATTTGGTAAAATTTGTTAAAAATGAAAATACAACCTAATGGAATTTTCGATTGCTCCCATGTGACAGCGAACGTGTTAAATCAATCGTTAAATATACATAAATAAGATGTAAAAAATATACCCAGAAATCGCTGAACAATTGCAACACTCAAAGCGTTTACCGACATTTCACATTTCCCCGTGCACCAGAACCGTGCGTGCCGTCACCGTTCAATGAAACTCAATCGACGCACCACGTTAATGACTGTCGTCGAACGTGGCTGATAATGTTAGCTGCTAGCAAGGCCACGGTGTCAGGTGGTGTTAGTGGTAAAGGCATTCTCCTTAAGTAAGCGCCTATTTTCATCCCACACTCGAGTCTCGCAATTTACGCGCGAATTGTGCCATCGTTTCGCGCCCTTGCAACATGTGTGTGTGTGTATGTATACATATTTTACCGCTGGAAATGAAGCGTCTTACAACTTCCCGTCGACTTCTCGCCCCGTGGACCTCCACCGTTGTCGAGCATGGTTACTTCGCCTAAGACCTTGATCGATAACCCTCCATAATTGACGCCGTGATGAAGTAAGTACTTTCGAACCCTCACGTTTACGGCCTGTCTCGTACAGGCACGCTCTTAATTCGCCAACATTTCGCCTCGATATTTCGCGAAACTTTGACAGTTTTAGCGGAAGAAGGAATCTTAACTTCGATGGCTTGCGAACTTTGGGAATTTTTTATTTCTTCTGCACCGAGCTTCCTTGCTCCGCGGTCTTTAAACACCTTCGGGGTATTTTGATCGAATGATAGTAAACGTTTTATGTTCAAAAAGATAAGCGATTTTATCTTTGAATTAATATTATGTTTAGAAGACTAAAAGTTGTGACTGTGAGGGGGTTGTTTAAAAATGTTTATGCGATTGGACAAGGGTGGTATTGTTGAATATCTTAAATGGTAGAAATATATTAATTTTCGCAATCATGAATTCCAATTTAATTTTAATTTGATGTACAATTTCGACTTAATATGCACAAAAATGATAGAAACATATTGATTTGCAAAATCATGATCTCAATTTAATTTCAATTTAACATACACAAAAATGATAGAAACATATTGGATTGCACAATCATGAATCTCAATTTAATTTCAATTTAACACACACAAAAATGGTAGAAATATATTAATGTGCACAATCACGAATCCCAACTAAATTTCAACTTAATATGCTAAAAAATTATAGAAACATATTATTTCGCACAACCATGAATCCTTCAGTCCAAAATACACCTAATATTTTAACTTTCCTTATTTACTTTAACGACACACTAAAAATTAGTTAGCACTCATTGACGTCCCTATCGAAAAAGATCATAGTTCAAGGGGTTAATGCAAATACAAAAACAATCCTTTTCAGATAATCGAGCTCGAAGAAGCTCAATTTGTAACCTCGGGTTATAAACAAAAGCTCTAAACTCCACCTCGATATTTTTATCGTTCGCGAAATAAGCGATTGTTACCAGCTGCATCAAACTTCGACAGCGGTTGTTTCGTCGTGAAACTTTCGTTAATCGTAATATCAATTATGCGAAAGTTATTGTTGCGAGAGAACAATGAGGCCGTGTACCAGTTTTCACCCGACTATTACGAGAGCGCTACGTTATTTCATCAAATTGTACCCCCATTATGAATTTCAGCGGTTGTTGCATCTCTCGGGATTGAAACAATGCGATGCAACGTTGTTCGAGATTCACGAAATACAACGAAACACGATTTGAAAGATCCTGAACGGATGTCTGAGATCGTTGTTAAACTGCAATTTTGTTTGATTTGAATTTTGTTGAACAAACACGTTGTTGATTGTAACGTTGAGGAATTATAATGTTGTATTATTATAAGGCTACCAAATTGTAACGTTGAGGAACGATAATGTTGTTGAATTGTAACGTTGAGGAACGATAATGTTGTTGAATTGTAACGTTGAGGAACGATAATGTTGTTGAATTATAACGTTGTATTATTATAAGGCTGTAGAATTGTAACGTTGTAAAATTGCAACATTGTCGAATTGTAACATTGTCGAATTGTAACATTGTCGAATTGTAACATTGTCGAATTGTAACACTGTCGAATTGTAATGTTGTATTATTATAAGGCTATCGAATTGTAACGTTGTTGAATTATGACGTTACATTATTATAACGCTGACGAGTTGTAACATTGTCAAATTGTAACACTGTCAAATTGTAACGTTGTTGAATTATAACGTCGTATTATTACAAGGCTGTCGAGTTGTAACGTTGTTAAATTGTAACATTGTGGAATTATAACGTTGTCGAATTGTAACGTCGTCGTATTGCAACGTCGCACAATAATAACATTTTCGAATGCACACGAGCATCGTTGCATTTGTGCATCAATAACGTCATATGGAGAGATCTTCTTTTCAGAGCGAAATGCATCAGTGATATTTGAAAAGGTGAGATTCTGCAAGCACGTGGGTGCATCGTTGAACGACGACCGTGCGTAGCAGTGCAAATTTTCTTCGGGGTGAAAATAATATGGCGAGTGAGAGCTTCCGGGAAATATCGACGGGTAAAATATGTGTAACCCTTAACCTTTCGCTGTGGTTGCTCCGGATACAAACTGTTCCCCCATATTTGTGTATTAAATTATATCATAGAGGCAGCCACCACCTGGTGACATAACAGTATCGCGAAATAATTTACGTATCAGCTTTTAAGCTCAAAGTTCGACGATGAAGACTACATTAACCCTTTGCGATCTAAAGCATTTTCATTGTTAGCAAATAGCTACTGTAAAAGCTTTCTAATTGAAAATGAAGCTCTTTGATATTATTATTTATTTATCATCACGAGCATGATACTACGAATGTAAAAGTTATTTATTTAAAATTGCTGTGAACATTCGTAATGCCAAATGAATATGAAAAATTGAATGACAAAAGAAAATTAATAAAAATTTCGTCAAACCTCGACGAAACTTCGATCGTCAATATAAAGTGTGATGTACGGTGATCATACTATGTGAAATATAAAAAATGACTGAATATAAATAATTCAATAAAATTCTGCGTGTGTAAATGGAAAGGTAAATTACTTAAATAAATTGTCGAACAGAGATGAAGTATTCTGCGGACTCGTAAAAAGTCCACTTGCTTTGTCGAAATTCATGATCAAACATACTTTATTGTATAATACTAAGTTCATTCAGTTATTTCGAAACAAAACACGAGGATTCGAAACGAAGGTTCGTACGAAGATTTAAAACGAGTGGTACAATGAACGAACGAGAAGTTCGGAAAACAACCGTTGGAAACAGTAGGTTACGATTCAAAACAAAACCGTTTTGTATATAAAGAGTTCGTGTTCGGAGTATATAAATTTCTTAAACGACCGAGATAAGGTACTTGTTAAGTAACGACAATAAACAAAAATATAGCACAGAAAGGTCGAAGAATGGCGTAGTTTAATAGACAAAGGAATTCCGAATCTTATCGTAAACTGAATGAAACTGCACGTGTTTGTATCACGAGCTACATATTTCACGATACCGTGCTATCATAATGCAAGGATTAATCATTTTACAATTGAACGACGTGTGTGTACTCGATGTCGAGAATTAATGGCAAAAAGCGGGCAATAGAATAGAGATATTCCTCGAATGTGTAGAAATTATCGAGCTTTAACGATATTTATAGCTGTTACACCATAAACGTTGCAGCGAAGATGGTTGTATGTCGATTGACACAATTGACTCTTTGTACTTTATACCGGTTCAACCATTTGTTATGTTGTATCTATGTTATGATTCATGTACGTGGAACAAATTTTTGATTGCGTTGCAAGAATTTAACGCGAACTTGGCTAAAATTTTATGTGGGTTTTAGAAGATTTATTTTTTTAATTTTGTGCAATGAAGGATTTACAATGTCTCCTTCGAGAAAAAAATTGTATAAAAGGCACAAATTCGCAAATTTTTTAATCTAACATTCTTTTATAAACCTTTTCACATTTTATCGATTGTATGAACTTTTAGATTTGTACATTGAAAATGTTTAGATTTGGAAATGTAGAAATACCAAATTTGAGAAACTGGAAAATTTGTGTATTTCGTTGGGAATTGGAAAATTTATAAATTTCAGGGTTTGATAGTTTGGAAATTTAGAAATTTCAAGATTTTAGAATTCCGAAATATTGCAGAAGCAAGATCTGAGAATTTGGAATTTTCGAAATTTGGAAATATTGAAATTTCAAGACTTGAGAATTTAGAAATATTGAAAATTCAATACTTGAGCATTTGGAATTTGCGAAATTTGGAAATATTGAAATTTCCAGAGTTCAGAATGTAAAAATATCGAAACTTCCAGCTTTATGAATTTGAAAGTACTGAAATTAAAAAATTTGAGAACTTTGAATCCTTGAGAAATTTTTGAAATATCAAAATTTAAAAATTTGAAAACTTGGAAGTACCAAAATTAAAAAATGTCGAAATATTACCTTGTCAATTTTAAAATTAAAAAACTCGAAAATCCAAATTTCCAAGTCCAAGAATATCCAAATTTCTAAATTCGAGTTTGAAGTTCTCAGTTCAACCTTCAGTAACCCGAAAATTGAGAACATTCAAACATCTCCCAAAATATAAAATTTGCGCTTCCATTTGCTTCAGCTTACAACTACATCCTAAACCAAAGTTTTTTTCCCCTTACCAAACGAAATGACAATAGATATTTACCAAAATATCTTGCAGAGAGACCGGCATCAGCGAGCACGTCGACATCGTGTATCTACTGGCACGCAGCTTCGTCCACCTTCGAGTTCGATTTATCCACGGCACACGATATTGCACACCTCAAATATCATTCGACCACAGTCAGAACAACTCATACGAATATCCACTGCGTTTTAATCGTCTAAAAATTCGTAAGAACTTCAAAATGTCATCCAGAAAGAAAATATTTCCTACAAATCCGCCCGCGAGTTTTAATCTCAGAAACCGGTTCGAAGGAGAAACAATATCGGACACTGTTCGAACGACGATCGACTGTTATGCGAATTCAATATTTTTACCCGTAAACGACTTTATATTTTTATGTACAAACGACTTTGTATCTTTATGGACGAACGACTTTATATTTTGATGTGTAAATGATTTTATATTTTTATATACGAACGACTTTATATTTATATGCACGAATGAATTTATATTTTTATGTGTAAATGGCTTTATAGTTTTATATACGAACGACTTTATATTTATATGTACGAATTAATTTATATTTCTATGTACGAATTAATTTACATTTTTATGTACGAATGAATTTATATTTTGATCTATAAGACTTTTTTATGTATAAACGAGTGTATATATTTATGTACGAATGACTTTCTATTTTGATGTATAAACGACTTTATATTTTTATGTGTAAACGACTGAATATATTTATATACGAACGTCTGTATATTTTTTTATGATCGACTTATAATTTACGGCAAACGTGATTTTACTATAAACGCGATGTTTGTCCGAATAATGCGGAAATTGTCAAGTGAATCGCTTGTTAGAAGAAGATAAGCCGTTCCGGTCGTCTCGCTCGATCGTTCGAACGAACACTGACGTGACGGGACACGTTTCGAAGAATACAAACTGCTGGGAACGTGTTTCGTTCGTGTTTGACGAAAGAATCCGAACTACTCGCAATCGGAAGGCCGAGCACTGTACTGACACGTCCCGATTCTGCGAAACATTCCCTCCTCGGTATATTAAATTAAATCACGCGTTCACCGGGTATCGACGTCGTTGCCATAATCCAATATTTCGAGGGTGATCTATGCTCCGACTACCACAATACGCTATACCGAGGGATTGACACGGTATTATGAGATTTCGCAATGTTTTCACCGGAGATTCCTCTGCTCTTTACTTGTTTTCTATTTACCTGACAACGTAACTGCGTAGATAAATAAATTATACCGTAAAGGTTGTTCGTAATTAGAACAATTGAAGTTTAGCGGATCGGTTCGTTTTTGGAAAAATTTCTTTATTGTCACTGTTATTTGTTTTAGTAAATATTTTTACTCAATGCTTATATAGAAATTAATTTTTACTTAATGCTTGAATAGAAATCAATTTTCGTTTAACGCTCGAATAATTACTTTTTATTTAATCTCCGAATAATTACTTTTTATTTAATGCTCGAATAATTACTTTTTATTTAATGTTCGAATAATTACTTTCTATTTAATGTTCGAGTAAGAATTAATTTTCGTTCAATGCTCGAATAAGGATTAATTTTTATTTAATGCTTGAGTAAGAGTTATTTTTATTTAATGCTCCAGTAAGAGTCATTTTTATTTAATGCCCGAGTACAAATTCATTTTTACTCGATGGTCCAATAAAAATTAATTTTACTACAAATTTGCATGGAAATTAATTTTTACTTACTACTTGGATCAAACATTTCGAACAACCATTATTTTACATTTCCATTTTCACCATTTTAAATGTTATATCTCATAGATATTTATTTCTCATCTTTTATGTACTCCAAACGAAAGTTGCCAACACGATATTAAAAAAATGATTAAATTTCACTCTCCTCAAACCGATCATCGATTATTCCTTGAAGCTTACAAGTTCCTTTAAAATAATTGAACAGTTTCCTGGGAGGTATCATAATTCGCGGCAAGTTTTTCCGCGGAACATTATTAAGAAACTTCTCCGTCAGGATCTGAATCATGCAAAGAACGAAGAAAGAATGAAAAATCTCGTGAAACGTAAAATTAAACACGGTACGTTGTAGGACTCTCTTGAAATCGCGAGTCGAAGAACAAAAGTTCCCGATAACTTCGCAAGCTGGTTTCGAATCGCGCGCAGCGAGATCATAATCATTAATTACGAGCAACTATTCTGATTTAAGAGCGTCCGAGATTCTTTACCGCGAAACCCCTCGGTTTTACCTTCGCCAGATAATGAAGGGAAATAAAAGGCGTCGTTCCCTTACAGCTAACCGGTTCCGCGTCAACAATTTCTGTTAAATTCTCCTTTTCAGAGGAACAAAAATGCTGCGTCACACCGTTGGATAAGGGTGCTATACTTGCCGACGATATTTACCTCGCGGACACTCGGTGTCTTGTTTCAATTCCACGCAATCTCTTAAATTATTCGTCCGCGTAAAAATTTCACTCCGCTTCGATAAGGACATTTTATCGTTGTCACGGATCTTCTTTGCGCAACATAAATTGTTCAGAAAATAATTTCGTTTTTTTTATGAAAATGAGAGACGATTTTTATCGGATACTTTTTGTGTTGCTTGAACAGAATTTTTAATACTAAAAATATCAACGTATAGTGCACAATTATTTTGATGGTAAAAATGAAGTTGAAAAATAAATGAACAAACGATGGAACATAAATGAGAGACGATTTTCATCGGATACTTTTTTTTCTTGCTTGAACAGCATTTTTAATACTAAAAATATTGACGTATAGTGCACAATTATTTTGATGTTGAAAATGAAGTGGACTTATTGATTCTTTATCTTGACGACGATCAACACAGATGTCAAGAAAGCCATCGTAATAAAATTTGTTATTTAAAGTAGGAAATTTGTAGAAGGGTCATTTGACCCCTTTGGTAGTTTTAGTGTTAAGAAAATAAAAAGTTCCTTCTTATAAATTCATAATTGATACAGGTTTATAATTATACGTGAACAAGTGTTGCAGTATCATAATAACAAAATCCTATGATATTGACAATTTGTAACCCATTTGAAGGACATTAAATTTAACTGAACATTTCAATGTTTATAATATTTGGTAAACACGGAGAGACTCGGTGCAAAAATTTTTTGTAGCCGCTTTTTTGCGTAAAAGGAAATGTAAAGTTTCACTGAAAGGGATTGAGAGAATCACGAGATCTCAAAAGTATCTTGTCGATGTTTTTATTTGCAACAAAATATTCTATTGAAAACGGAATGAGCTTTATATGAAGAGCTATCTCTTTGTTCGAATAATGAATAATTTAAGAAAAAATTGCGTGGACGGTTTTCAATGCAAAGCATAGTATATTCGAAGCATAACAAAGTAATAATTAAACGAGAATAAGTAGATAAGCATGTTTTTATTCTTTCCGATTGTTTGCAAGAGTTAATTTTTGCTTCCGACAATAACTCGTATTTACTGACCTGACTCGCAAGCATTCACGTAATTCAGTTATTGCGTTAATTTGTAACCGGACACCGCTGTTAATGAATTGACGCAAACAGCGTCTACCATTCAAACACAACGCGACGTTTAACAACCGTCGAATCAAATACTATATGCTAAAACAACCATATGAATATTAATATATCATCATTTAGAGAGCCGTATAAATATTCGTTTTCCTTATTCGCTGTCGGAGACGAGGTAAAGTGAAAATCGAAACCGCGTAAACGGCGTTAAATAGCAGCGTCGGTGAACAAAAGAACCGAAAGGGAGGAGGAAAAGATATCATAGGTGAAAAAGAACAAAGGACGTTAAACAATAAAATTGTTTCTTGGAACGAATCGAAACGCGTACACAGTCCGTTAGTTTAACCCCGTGAGGCGTACACATATATTTGAAAGTCTTTAAATAATTTATTTCTGGGAAATGTGGAACAGTAAGGCGAATTGAAAATTTCAATAATACAGATAACGCGATTTCGATGCGTACAAATAAATATAACTTCTACGATATTTAAAATATTTAATTGTAATATTTTATGTCTTTCAATCGTAATCGGAATAAATCGTCTCATGGTATGTAAGTTTCGTGTAATAAGCCTGGAGATGATTTCATGTGTGAAAGTTTGAAAAGAAATATTAAACGCGTTGGGGTCATGGGTGATCGGAGCAGATAAATAAAGAATCGTAAAAATTGTTGTAAAGGTAATGGGAGTTCAGAACAATAATAAATGTCGAAAAGGAAATAAAAATTTGTATGTTTGGTATTTTAACATCATTTTTGACAAGTACCCGCCATTTATACAGTCACTGATAATCACATATTTATTGAAAACAAAAGCTCGTGATACATGTTCACCAAAAGTAAAAGCTTGAACGGCATATTTATTTAAAAAAAAATATTTTTACCGTATATTCGATAAAATTGAAGACACAGATACACTAATACAGTGTTCTGTCTTTGTGTTGCACAGTAGTGCTTATAGAAACGTGATCTTCGTTCGTAACACCGTGGGGTCACATCGACCCGAAGATAAGCGCAGTTAAAGCAAAATATAGGGAAATTTGCGAAATCACGTAAATGCGAAGGAAAGGAGAAAACGAAAGTCAACTATCGAACTGATCCAACCACTCGAATCACTGTCTTGCTATCTGACCATGAACGACCACCGACTACTGACTCGCCTAACTGGCCTCGTATAACTCCTCACGAGAGGAACACCCTTCTCATCCTCGTCTTCGTATTTATAGAGCTTAATACATTGTATGCAAGCTGGGGCAAGCTCTTCTGCATCGCATTAGGAAACGTTGACCGTCCACAACCCGAATTTTCTATATTTACAAAAATAACCGTGCCACGAGTTTTTGAAATAGATACTCGATCTTCCGATTCACCATGAATGATTTAAACACGATACTAACTTATTCACCGTATAATATTTATTAACTGTTTCAAATTGCTATGATTTTATCGTGTACCATAAGAAAATGGAACAAGTTTTTTTAATTTCACCAAAAATTACACTTACACGGATAAGTTAAAAAAATAATAATATGATAAAGAAAATGGGGAACACAATAATAAATGAATTTACTGTAATATAAGAATAAAAAGAAAAGATAATAAAAGAATTCATTGGTACATAATAGTCGAAAAATAAAAATAAATGAGTTTAATGTAATACTGTTTAGTACAACCAAATTTGGAAGAAAAGGTTGCAACTACAAAAAATAAAAAACCTTTTTAATCATGTAACAAAATTAACACTTAGTCACAATGAAAATAGCGCAACGTTATACCAAAAAAGTCTCTAATAGCCTATCTCGAAGAGAATGACTAAAAATCTCAAAAGTGCGCTTCGAAACAGGTTTCTTTGTTAAAATTTATTTTACGATCTTTATTTTTGAAATTTTAAAATCACCCTCGAAAGTGATTAAGGCTTTCTCTCACTGAAAATTATTATTCTCGTTTTGTCGATACAATAATCACGACTTATCGAAAACAACGATTCTCACTCGCAATGTATCGTCGATCTACGTTCGAAACAGTGTATCGTATACAAACGAAGAAACTGTTACACACTCGAGTGGCACTCCGAGACAGATTTTTGGCGTCGATTTTTCCGCGAGACACAGGAACGCGCGTGTTTCGAGACAGATGGTCGAGCAGCCACTGATCGCGAGCGTCCAAAGCGTGTGCGAGCGTACTCGCGTGCACGCCACGCTATGCGTACCTCGATCAAATATTATGTTCATCCGGCGAGAGCGCGTGCTCGAGCGTATATTATAATCTTTGATCAACTCGCAGCTGGAATGTGTCATTGTTCTGCGTTTCCGATCTCCCTTTTAATACGCGACTCCGTTCTCGTTAAACGTTTTAATTTCGCGATTATTTCGCCTTCGATATATTTACCCGACCATTGATACTACTATATAATTAACTCCAAATAAAAATTATTTTGTTACATGAACTTTTGTATCATATATTATCGCATATGAGATTTTGATTATTGAGCAATGCATAAATTGAAACCATGTAAAAATTACATACAAGATTTTGTTTTCTTTAAACGTTTTAATTTCACGATTATTTCGCGTTCGATATATTTATTCGTTCGTTGCTGTTGCTACACAGTTGAATCAAAATTATAATGATTTTATTCTATGAATTTTTATATCATATATTATCGCATATGAGATATTGATTATTGAGTGATAATCTATTTGTAGATAAGGTAAAAATGGATTGAAAATATGGCACAAAGTTTCCTTCCAAAAATGATAATTATTTTTGCTGAAATAAATCAAGATTTTAACGATAGCACACTTAGGTAAATGTTCAATCATTAGTCGCGTGTATGATCAATTTTAACATCCTCTCAATCACTTATATCACCGTTGGATTACGTTGTAGTTTGAACGATAAAATGAAATCACTCTCGATAGAATGTATTTACCATTATTGATACAACGTTTGAACACGAGGTTAATGCTGATCCGAAGTTGCATAGCGAAAAAGAAAAAGAGAAACTAGAAAACAGAATATTGTCTTCAAGGACTTCGATGAAAGCTTCCTGTATGCTCTCTTCGTCGAAGCGTAATTTTCGTCAATTTCGACGGCCTTCCTTTTATTTGGACGGTTGTGTTTGCTCTGTACACTCGATGTGCGCTGTTGCTCTCAAAAATAGCCGCCTTCGTGGCGATTCTTTTCGTCGTCCGACCAATTCCTTTGCGCGTAATCAGACAGCATCGTGTCCCTATCTCAAATAGAGATCATAAAGCTCAAAGACTATTCCAAAAATACATACGCATTGAACGAAATCAGTTCAAATACCATGTTCTATCGTCTTATAATTTTTCACGTGGTCTCAATTTATATGATTGCACAATAATCAAAATCACATATGAACTAATATATGACATAAAAATTCATAGAATAAAATCATTATAATTTTGATGCAATTATGTAGCGACAGCAATGAACGAATAAATATATCGAACGCGAAATAATCGTGAAATTAAAATGTTTAAAGAGAACAAAATCGGGTATGCAATTTTCACCTGGTCTCAATTTATATTATCGCTCAATAGTAAAAATCTCATATGAAGTAATACATGATATAAAAATTCATAGAATAAAATCATTATAATTTTGATTCAATTGTGTAGCGACAGCAATGAACGAATAAATATATCGAACGCGAAATAATCGTGAATTTAAAACGTTTAAAAAAAACAAAATCGGGTATGCAATTTTCACCCTCAAATAAGCAAATATGAATGTTGCATCGCCAATATTCCGCGCAAGTTGCGAATCGGTGAAATTTTCGTTTTGATCGCGTTGTGACTCATCCGTTGCTCCGGTTGCGAAAAATGCAATAAACGAAAGAGAGAAAGAAGTGACACGGACGAGACGGGTTCGCGTACGTATATCCGGGACGAAAAGCATTCATCGTCAAGTAGAATGATCCAACCCACGCGTTCGATTTACAACGAACACGTATGTGTCTCGCGTGAAAACGGAGACAAAGTGTCGAGACAGAAAGCGCGCGGAACTGTTTCGCGCAAAGGACGCAAAGTCTTCGGCGAGTTTTTGAACGATGCTCTTCCGGAATTCACTTCGTGAACAAAGACAGAAACAACACGCGACATCGAGCTCTTCGCGTTTCCGTCGTTTGTTTCATCCGCTTTTTTAAATCGGACGTATGCATGCACGGGGACCAGCCGAAATGTCTCGTTACCATTCGAATACACAGCAAAAAACAGCAACGAAGTTCGCATAAATTAATGAAACAAAAAAATTGTAATGTTGCTTTATCTTTTATTTACAAGGTTGCGAAATAATATCTGTGGCACGTTCCTTTCCGCGGAATTATTCATCGCGGTTCAACATACGATGATTTACGGAGCCAAGGTCTGCTTCGACCAATCGCATTTTGTTGCAACAGGACATTTATGATCGAAATATTTAGGCAATTTGTTGTATGAGCTGTCGTGCACGAATGTGATAAGCGAAAATGGTATTAACGTTTATATTGGTGTGTAATGGTATTAATCTTTATACCCAAGTTGCTTTAATTTTAAGTATAGGAGCAATATGTTTGTGAATTAGTAAACTAGCAAATTAGTGAATCAGTAAATTGGTAAAATTGCAAATTTGTAATTTACTAAAATTGTAAAATTGAAAAATGGAAAAATTGAAAAACCAAAAAATTGTAAATTCGTAGAAGAATAAGCTAGTAAGTTAGTAAGCTAGTAAATTAGTAAATCTGAAAATTTGAAAGTCTGAAAATCTGAAAATCTAAAAATCTAAAAATCTAAAAATCTATAAACTTATAAAATCTAAAATAAAAAAGACAGTATAAAAGTATACAATTCGCGAATTCGAAATTTCTAAAACATCTCCGATCGAATCAAGCGTTCGAATCATAGTATTACATTCGAAAAGAAAGTTATTGTATATTCGTAGGAGTCGCGATAAGTTTCTCGAACGCATAGTATTCTCCGGGAGAACTCTTTGGATATTTCGCGATAAAATCGCGGGATTCTCGATTGGGGACCGCAACACGTGGTCTGTGCAAGTTCGGGCTTCGAACAATCCTGTTTGGTTAATCCTCTTTACACGTTGGATGCAAACATATCGACGCAACGCGTGGGTCGATCGAGCGATCGTGCGTTACTCGAAACGTTATTTTATGCCCGGTGTAATATCTAAATAGCTTTCCTGAATTAGCAGCCGCGTCGGGTAATTTCGTTGATAAATGAAACGCTTTGCCGAGGTTGCCGATACGAAACGCGATATCGAAGAATAATATTGCGATATAGACATAATGTGCCATACCTCTCGCGGAAGCACAATAACAATTAAAATTTATTTCGCAAATTAAGATTGCAAAAATGTTCCTTTTTATCGTTGTTTCGAATTTAATTCTTACACGCTTCTTACACTATTCTATTTATTTAACTGTATGTACAATTTGTGTCAAAAACACTTCGTATAGTTACATACATATGTTTACACATGATGCGTGTGCACACATGATGTGTTCACATACGATGTATGTATGTTTACACGCATATACATACAAGTCAAAGAATTAGGATATTATAAAACTGTGTAAAAGTTAAATTCGATACAAGGATAAAAAGAGACACGCACGCGTCATGTGTGAACACATGTTTGTATCGTAGATGGATAACAACGTCCGTGTAAAGTGATCGTTGCTCGAAGGAAATCATTGTCCCCGAGTGCACCTAACTAAAGGGAGTATAATATAATGACAGAGATTGAATATCGACGCAAACAATGGCGACGTTAAAGGTGTTAAAACGGAAGCTACGTACACAATGAATATCGGAACGAGGTCCCTCACTCGCGCACTGAAATACTTCAAGAGCGTGTCTCATTAAACGTCAAACGTTTTCTCGTAAGAGACAAATTACCGGCCGATATATAACGTCGGGTATAAGGTCACGGCGATGTTCGTGTGTGTTCCCAGATATAATTAATATTCATTAGAGACTACCTTATTAAGGGTTGAATACTTGATCCCCGCGTCGCGTCGAATGGTCCTCGTTTGTACGCCGGAGAACGAGACTCGAAATTAATCGAAGTCTACGAGCAGCCTATCTATTAATACCAATTTCTCCCCGAAGGTTGCCAATGTTCTTCGAATAAATATAACCGTTCATGCAAAAACCCGCTGGTCAAGGTTTCCCTCTCTTTGCCTCTCTTTTTCTCCGATTCGAGAAACGACAGCGAGAAATCCTTAAAAATCAATGGTCTTCCTCGATGTGTCGTGTCGAGCGCGATCCCGAGGGATGATCGACGAAATTGCTATGGAAATTACCGGGTCTTGGCTTTATAATCGTCTGGAATTGTGACAGAAGCGTCGAATTCGCGCAGCATCACGCACATCCTGAGGATGATTGTCGAAACCGGACGTGGATATTTACGGACGACCAACAACCGCCGGTCTCGAGTGCGGCAATGAAATATCGCGGTTGTTGCATCGATGTGATTCATCGACGTTTCAATATCGATCCTCTGAATCACGGTGTTTTGCTGCGGGGGTTATTGGGAGTGTCCGGGGGAGCCACGATTTTAACAAATCGTTGCAGATGGCTTGAGGATCTTTGAAGTGCGGCTACTTTTATTTTCACTCGTCAAGGTCGGTATCCGCGTATGCGCACGCACGTGTATTATTTTCATTCGCGGATATAATTCGGTGCTGAATTTATTGAACGATATTGAGAATTCGAGAAAGTCGGAAATAATTCGTAAGGTCCGAACAGTGATACAATCGTGTTTTATTCGATATGATTACGATTCACCCCTTTTTCAGTATCAAATAACCTAACTGACGATCTCACTGAGAAGATCACAGCTTTTCACAAATTTTGTATCTAAAGCATCGAGACAACGCGACGTTGGAAAGACCGTTATGATTATAAGTATAATTATAAATATAATTATATTTATCAATACATAAATATATATAAATTATAGTTATAATGATGCTTATAATTATAACGCTCTTATAATTTTGTACAGAATTATTAATTATATTGTTACATAATAATATAATATAATTATAGGTGCAATTGTAATTATAATAATAATATTGATTATAATAATTCATGTCTGCGTGTCAATTATACTAACTGACGTAAGTATTAGGAACATTTTCCATAAACAAATCCCATAAGAACCTCGACGAACAAAAAATTCTCCCACTGTAGAAAAATCATAAATCTATCATAAATACGTCGCAAACGCATAAACGTGTTTGGGTTATTACGAATCACGTGATGGTTATAAATATATCTGGAATACTCCAGGAGAATATTCATAGCAGATAATCCTCGCGCGCACACCGATCCGCAACATCCCCCTTAATCCCTTCACCCAATTTCCAGGGTCTAAAGCTTCGGGGATCGACTTTAAGTCGATTGATCCGAACTCGACTGTACACACGCGATATCCCGCGTCGTACATACACGCACTCGCGCGTGTACAAGCGTATATATTACATCGGTCACAGCAGAAGCCCTTAAGTAGATACTTATTCCCCCGGGACCGGCTTAGACCTCGTACTATGGCGTGTAAGCATACGGTATGCTTGTCTCTCTCCTCGGCTTATTTTTTATGCTTCGTTAAGTTAAATCTTGATGCGTCGAGTCACGGTTCAAGCGTCTGATTGAAAAGCTCACCCTGCACGGTGGACCTCTTTCAACGCGGAGGGTGCCATTCTGAAAAACAAGGGCGCTACCTCGAAAAGCGGGGCTCCCGGCCTGAAATCGGTTTACCCATAATGAAGAACGGTGTATACTTTGAAATTATGTTTGTATACTCGAACGTAACGCGGGCTTCCCTAGTATACACATTTACATGCGTGAACTGGAGACTGTTTCGATTACGTAAAACTTCAAATTTTTTGGATGTCGAATTTTGGAAGCTGCAAATTGTCCAACTCTCGCAGAATCGAATTCTTTGATTCCTAAATTCATAAATTTTCAAATATGAAAGTTCTTACATTTAATATATGAAATCTTCAATTTCCATGTCATCAAATTTCTGGATCAGCAAATCCTGAGAAACCTAAATTGCTAGATCTCTAAATCCGTATACTAAAAATATTTGATCTCAAAATCATTGCATCTCAAAATTGGTAGATCCAAAATTTAAAAAATCTCGAAATCCCTAGATCCAACTAGTTACAAATAACTTGCTAGATTGGAAATGTCCTTGACCCACAAAGTCCACATATCTCAAGATCGTTGGTCGTAAGATTCCTTACCAAATCCAAATTCCTCATAAAAATTTCCCTAGATCCCAGAATTCTTGAGTTCCAAAATTCCTAGATCCAAAAATCCCTATACTCAAATATCTCTAAACTCAAAGAAATCTATCGATCACAGATTCTCCAGATTTCGAAACATTTGAGCCCAAGAATCACCAGATCCCGAAATCCATAGATCTCCGGCTACATACATATCAAAATTCCCAGACCTTTAAATTCCTAGACTATTAAGCTTCAAGCTTCTCACATCCGTAAATGGCCAAATTTAAAAATCCCCAAACTCCAAGCCCGTCAAATTGACCTATTCGCAAAATAGAACGATGTTTCTTACTCGTTAAATGAATTAAAGCCCTTTATCAATGTCCCTATACAGCTGACATCGGAACACCGGGAAAGCAACACGTCACAAATTGTTCAAGAGCAAGTAGTTAAACCTTCAGGAACTTTGGAGTCTTACTCGGATCGAGTTTGGAACTTGCCCCTGTTGAGGAAATTTCTATTTTGGAAGTTTGGACAATGAAATTGTGTCGAGATGATGGATGCTGATTATAGCGTTTGCAAACGATGATATTCTTGGCGTCTGATTGAAATATCGATTTCTCCGATCGAGACGTCTGTTTGCTTCAAATTTTATTAACGCAATTGTTCGTATTTATTATACGTAAAGTGTGATTATTCATTTTATATGTAACATAATTATACGTTTTACACGTAATACAATTACTCGTTTGTACGTAATACAATTATTCGTTTTGTACGTAATACAATTATTTGTTTTATACGTAATATAATTATTCGTTTTATATCTGATTTCCTCAGCGTGTTTTTACAAATTTCCAGACGACAAATTGATACGCAACGTTCGTAAAACCAATGTATTACGGTTATCGGGCTCTTTTAAATAAAATCATACTTAGCCGTAAGACGAACACCGAGAGCATAACAATATTGTTCCGGAAATTTATACAAAAAACCCTTGTTCGAAGCCGTGCAAGCGGTGCACGCACGATTTTTATCCATTCAATGCGCATTCGAGGATAAATCCAGTTATAGAATCAAATGAATCATCCCTGTTAAGTGGATACAGCTGAATGGTAATTCCGGCTGTTTGCTCGGTACATTAATAAAAAAAAAGCAGAAATGAAAGAGGAAAGAGGAAACAGCGTCGAAGAATCCTGTGTCTGGGTCTGCATACACGCGCACGTGGCCGCAAAGCGAGGGTGCACGAAAATAATACGAGCACGTGAATCTTCTCGAATTTATGTTCACACGCGCCACACATATTTGCATACGTACTCTACTGCCAAAATCTTTCGATGTAACTACCGGGTTTCTACTTTACAATTATAAATGTTTACTCCTTTTTATTGTTTCACTTAATGAATTTTAAAAGGGCAAATGTAAGAATGGGGGTGTTTTTCAGGGGGATTTGGAGACCTTCGTGACAACGATGTGGAAATTTTCGAGAAATTTTGGGAATCGAGAATATTCACGTTCGGAAATTTACACTTTCGAGAATTCGGGTATTCGAAAGTTTATGCTTTCGAGAATTTTGGGAGTATGGAAATCGGCGAATTTAGAATTTTTGATGTTTGGAGAATTTTGGAAATTGTAGGTTTTGGAGATTCGGGTGTTTGGAAATTTGGGTTTCCAAGAATTTTTGAATCTGGGGAATTGGAAGTTGACACGTTCGAGATATCTGGGAACTTTCAAATTCTGGTTTTTGAGATGTAGGTATTTGAAAATTTGCTCATGCTAGAATTTGAATTAGGAACTTAAGAATTCAGAATTTTAGGAAATTCAAAAATTTGAGAATCTGAAAGTCGGGGAATTTAAACATTTGAAATTTGGAAATTTAGCAAACTTGAAAATTGAATAATTTGAGTTTTCGAGAATCGGAGAATTTGAAGATTCGTGAAATTTGGAAACTGCAGAACTTAATAGTTCGCGCAATGCATATATCTACAAATTGTAAAACTCGAGAAATTTAGAAATCTGTACATTCAAAAACTCGAGAAATAAGAAAATGTACAACTCTGTGATCAAAAAATTAAGAAATTCGAGAATTCGACAAATTGCATAATTCGTTAATTTACTATTCGGACATCGAAGTATTTCATCAAAGAAAAGAAGTTTTATTCGCAGTACGAAAAAAAACATTAACCGGAGTTGTAATATATTTTGCAAGAATTTCGTGGTATATTTGAAAAAAACGTAATGCAGCACCTGCGCGTGGTTGATTAGAAACTCGCCCATGCGTTGTCGCACGGTAGATACCGCGCTATTAGAAGACTAATTTGCATTCCAACGAGGACGAAGGCAGAGACAAAGGTACGCGTGTGCTGGCGTTATTAGAAATTCGCACACGCGACACGAGTCACATGCACGTATACATACTAAAGCAGAATGGTTTCGTATATCGATGGTAAGGTGGAAGGGGGATGACCGAGTTACAGGGTCCATGTTATCGATCTGACCCAGGTCGGCGTTAAGGGGAAGTGTCCACCAATGTGACTGTATGGTATTTTCGTGTCTTACACGTGTTTTCATACACCATCGGATCAATTCGAATATTTTTAACCAACAATTTTGGATCGGTTCAATAAACGCTTAAAGTTTTTATTTCAAATCGGGGAGAGAAAAAAATTCATCTTCCTCGGCTGTGTATCTGAGATACATCTTTTGTGTCTCTATCTAGATACTTATTTTCCTAGATCTCTTTTTTTCCAAATTTTGTTTCGAGATTTTTATATTTCAAATAATTATTTATTCGAATCTTCAATTTGTTAATTGTATAATTTGCACAGATTATCATTTAGATATTATTATTAAACATTTATTGTACCCAAATGTCTGTTTTCACGGGGCTCCTGAGGTCCCAATTTCCCCAGATTTCTATATTTTAGGGTCATCTTCTTTTCAAATTTCTCTTACACCGAGTCTCTATTTTCCTAGATCTTTATGACCCCAGGTTGGTACTTCCCTAAGTCTTTGGACCTCGAAATCATTTTTTCAATCTTCTACTCTTCTAGGTTACTGTAACCCAAAGTTTCTATATTCCTAGGTCCCTATTTCCCAGATTTCTGTCTCTTCGAATCCTTATTTTCTCAAATCTCTGTTTCCCTAGATCTCTATCTTCTCACTTCCCTATATTCTCAGATCTCTAGGTCCATAGATCTCTTGGGTCCAGATGTATGTACAACGTTAGAACCTAACCTTCTTAAATCCCTGTATCCCTTGACCTATATGCTCACAAAACTGTGTGTTAAAATCTCCATAACTTTCGAGTTCCATCTCCTCAAAGCTCTATATCCCTAGATGTGCGAGTCTACAAATCTTTGTACGTCCAGTTGCCCATATAACCAAATCCCTCTCCATCTCCCTGCATCTCTACATCTTCATCTCCCTACATCTCTGTACATCTCGACATCGCGTTTCTCTTGTATCATAGAAATAATTCTGATAAATAGCACGTTTGAAGAAGGTTTCATTTCTCTGCCGCTTATATTAAATTAACAATATATTTGTTACTCATCCTGTATTATTGCAATGCATTTTATTGTAAACCCGCTTCTTGATGTATTTTGTGAATGAGTTAAAAGAGCCGTAGGTAAAAGAAACGAAGGATCGCAAAGGGTTAAAATCGTGAAAAAAAAAACAAGATGAAGGAAGCGATCGAAAGGAGCTTGCGCGTCGACAAACGGGAAACACAAGCATGCAGTTAGGCGAGCCACGAGTTACACCGCAATAGTGTAGTGCTTAGGCGAAGTTTATGTTCGTTGCTAGACGCGTATACCCGGAATGGGTGTATAACGTTACGACTATGCCTCAATGTCGGGCAGATATGAATCACGTCTGGCTGTGTGTACCGTGGCGAAGGTTTAACGGTGCCGCTGTCAAAAGTGAATGCAACAATATTTGCGATCCAACAGAACTGGGTTTCGATTTCACGCGAGCCCAGCCAGCTTACACAGGAATTGATACACGCCTCGCGTGATAGTCGATCGTCTTTCGCCTTCAAACTTTTTCCCGCTACTTTGACAACTACTTTTTACTCGGCCCCTTTCAGATTCTTCCATTTCGTCCCGGTAATTAACGGATTATTGGTCCATTATTCGATGATTCACAGTTGGTAAGACATTGGATTCAAGTACTCGTTGCTTTTGCGGGTTTCGACTTTTTTGGGTTAAGATTTCGCTTTTAGATTTTACTTTTTTTATATTGGCTGATCAGTTAATTTATTTACGAATTTGAACTTTTTTGGATCAAGGAGTGCTGGGTGATCAATTTATTTATTCGCAAAATTCAATTTTATTGGATCAAGGAACACTGGATGATCAATTTAATTATTCGCGAATTTCAACTTTTTTGGATCCTGGAATAGTGGGCAATTAAATCATTGATTTACGAATTTCAACTTTTTTGGATCAAGGAGTGCTGGGCGATTAATTCATTAATTTACGAATTTCAATTTTTTTGGAAAAAGTAATACTGAGTGGTCAATGTATTCATTTATGAGTATCAATTTTTAAGTTACAAAGTCTAGTGTCATCAATTTATTCATTTATGTGTTTCAACAGTTTTAGATCGAAGAGTGCAGGTGAAACAAGTTATTTATTTATGGCATCAATTTTATTTATTAACTTCTTTAGATTGAAGAATACATGTGAAACAGTTTATTCAATTAAGGATCTCAGTTTTGTAGATTAAACATTAAACGGTGATCAACTTATTCATTATTATGTTTCAATTTTTTGAAACCAGAATAAGTCTAGTCTAGTAGCAGTGAATAATTTAGTACTAGACATTCATTCATGTACTTTGATTTCTTTTTAAACTACCAAATGCGGATGAATTTATTCCGAAACTGCGCGAAATCATTTCGCGATCATTGTTATCGTTCATAACCGCGTTAGCCGGTATTCTGCTAGTAACGTAATTTCAATCGATTCTACGAGCATAATTATTTATCCGATTGAACGTGGACCACCAATGTTCCCGGTAAAATGTGTCCACGACTCATCACGCATTTTACTGCCACGTCACAGGTCGTAGTTCATAAATTCCCATGGAATTAGCGACGAATCTCACGTATCCGGCGATAAAAGACAACGCAAAGAGGATCAGCGTTCACGTTCGCTTTCTTCCGTGTAATTACTATTCCTTTATTCGACTATGTGGTTGAATGAATTCAATTGCACGTTGGATGCTGCACTCATCAACAGTCGCCTCTCAATGGACATCTTATGGCTGTTGTCCGTCGACAATATTTAAATTGTTTAAAGACAACGCACACGATCAACTAGGTAGCTACCCTTTGTGGCTGCCCTTAAGGTATTCGGGTCACGAT
The DNA here is from genome assembly GCA_947623535.1 of Coelioxys conoideus. Classification (NCBI taxonomy): domain Eukaryota; kingdom Metazoa; phylum Arthropoda; class Insecta; order Hymenoptera; family Megachilidae; genus Coelioxys; species Coelioxys conoideus. The sequence continues at coordinate 9,037,924 of OX392449.1, read as the reverse complement.
GCCATTCTCTTTTGGCCGATTTATATCGCAGCCCGGCCTCGTTCCGGAAATACATCCATTAACGTCTGCACACTCAGGTGATACGATGACTCCTCTCGGATAACGACACATATTTAGACACGACATTTTTTAATTTATCGATTTGTAAATGTAGACGTACCCATGTTCGTAGATTTTTAAGCGTTTGGGTATTTAAGTCACTACGATTAATTTTGTAGAATGTCAATTTAAATTTAGAATTGTGGAAGCTTAAATTACTAGGTTCCCAGTTCGCAACATACTAAATTTTCCGAGCTCCATATTTATCAAATTCCAAATTTCGAGATTTAACAATTCTCATATACCAAATTTTCTAAGTTCTAAACTCGCAAATCCCCAATCTCCCGAATTCCGAATTTCCTAAATCTCAAATTCCCCAAATTCGAAATTTCCGAAATCCCCCATTCCCCAAATTCGAAATTTCCCAAGTCCACCATGCCCCAAATTCGAAATTTCCCAACTCTCAAACTCCCCGAATTCGAAATTTCCCAAGTCCACATTCCCCAAATTCCAAATTTCCGAAGTCCACCATTCCCCAAATTTCGAATTTCCGGACTCTCAAACTCCCCAAATTCCAAATTTCCGAAGTCCCCAATTCCCCAAATTCTGAATTTTCAAACTCTCCAACTCCTCAAATACGAAATTTCCCAAGTCTCCAATTTCCTAAATTTCAAATCCCTAATTTTCCAACTTGTCGAAATTTCCAAATTTCCAAATATCACCAAGCCCATACATTTTTCAATATCCAAACTCCCTAAATTTCAAAGTGTTCGAATTACTTGAAACAGCGTAGCGTGTAACTGGAAATAAAAAATGTGTGGCGCTAAGAATGTTAATGGATACGTACGACAAAAAGCATTCTCTCGATTATTGATGGAACCATTATGGCTACTTAAATTCACTTCTTCGTCGGGTGAACGTAACAAAAACACAATTTCAACCTTAACTGATCCAAGCATGAATGGAATTTCATGTTCACAATACCGTTCGTTCTATTTACCTTTTTCTTTTGTTCGTGTATTTCATCTGATCCGTTTTCTTAAGAGCGTTCGGTTGTAAAAGAACACAAGTAGCATAATAGAAGTATCATTCCCTCCGTTTCAACTTATGATACACAGTCAAATGTTCTGATTCTGTATCGTACTAACATATAGTGAACGAACAGTCAAATAAATCGTTATAATATTTTGCTACATGTGATGTTTCATGCATGCCCTACCAACATGTAACCTACTCTACTGCGTACACAGACTTCTAATCAGAGACGTCTCATCATTTAAATAATCTTCAGACATGAATTTAAAACTGCAAACGAACATATTCGAGAATAACAATATACATTCCGATATTGTTTAATAAAAATTGCGAATCAGACGATGTTATTTCGAAAGTAACGGGTGATTTCAATCTTGTATACATTTTTATTTTGAATAAACATCTGTTCGAGTTAAATAAAATTTCGTTTACTTTTATAACTAATATGTTATTCTCCAATATTTATAAAAACAATGGGTTCTTGTTATATCGCCTTTACATACGTCTTTATGCACGCTTAATTCGCATAAGATTTCTACAACCTCGTTGGCCATATAACAAGAGTCTATGCATTCGTTATGCTTGAGTGCTTTTTTCTTTCGTTAGAAATTTATATCCAAAGTTTATTCGAATAATGTGCAACCCTGTTTTCGTATTACAAATCGACAAATGATCCCAATCACACTTTCCGTTCGCAACGAAATTAATTTTCTCTGCAAAGACAGCAGCGACTCGAACGATTCATCTTCCAAGCTTTTGTAAGCTGGAAGCTTGCGATCGAAAATTAAAAAAAAAAAGACACACACCACCTAGTACATCGAATATACATTGGCGTAACTAGAATTGTTATTTGGGGTGGGCCAAATTTCCCTAGCATTGCTAATAGTGTCCATATTGCACTTTGAATTTGTAAGATTAGACATTTTGAAATTATGGTACTTGAGAAATTGGAGATTTCAAAAATTCTGGAAATTTGAAGAATTTCAGGACTGAGAATTTGGCAACTTGGTATTTATGGAATTGAAAATTTGTGGTATTTGGAGAATTGTAAACTTATGGTATTTGGAGAATTGAAAATTTGAGATATTTGGAATTTGAGGAATTCGAAATTTGAAGAATTTGGAATTTAGTGAGTTCGTAATTTGAAAAATGTGCAATTTGGCGAATTTGAAAATTGAGGAACTTAGAATTCAGAGAACTTTCAAATACCGGAACTTGAAATCGGAGGAGTGTGGAACCCGACGAATTTAATATTCAATAAACGTGGACTGTAAAAAATTTAGCATTTAAAAAATCCCACATTCGGACATTCGAAAATTAAAAAATCAAAATAACTCCGATAGTTAAAGACCCAGAAACGCAGAAATTCGCGATTTCGATAATTAGAAAGTCGTACAGCTCGAGAAAGAATTAAAGACAAAAAATTCAATGATTGCAAAATCTCCAAATTTCCGGCACAAGGTATATTCGCCATCGTACTTCCCACGTCCCCGAGACTTTCCAATACCTACACCATATTTCAAAATCGGACCCACCTAAGTCTCCACCCAGTTACGCCAACGCGGACAAACAAACACTCATAGTACCACTGACTCACCACATGAGATCTATGATGCTGATGATGCATTGTATGATGATGATGATGTCTCTTCTCCTTAGCGTGATGCTTAGCATGATGCTTGTTGCCCCTGTGCGGCGGGTAAGTGTGATAAAAGATATGGTCGAAGCAAGCCTGGCATCACCTGACCTCGGCCGTCTCGCACTGGGACACATCAATCTGTTGTTTGCTAGGACGATTCTGATGTCCTGTCACGGTCAACTGTGCCGTGCAATTGTTCTGCATCTTTCTGGCAGCGTTACCCTGCACCCTGGACGACACGTTGTTCGATTTCTCGTCGTTCTGCGGGGTGTTCTTCTCCAGGGTGAGATCGTTCTCGTCCAGATCCACGGCGAGGGCAATGCGATGATGACCGGACAACATCTTCACGCTGGAGCCGATCGGCGTGACCGTGGTCTCCGGATCGAGTTTGACCAAGGCCGCGTGCAATTCCAGGGCATCCATGACTCTCGAACGTGACGATCGGTCGGGTTAGGTTAAACGTGATCGGAGCGGGAAAATTTCGACAAATTGCGACGCTCCTCAGTTAGGTGACGGCTCGTCCAGATATCGGATGACGTTCGGCGAAAACGGCAGTTCTTCCATTTGTGGCAATCGGCCGTAGTCGTCGTCACCACGTGGCTTTATCTCGTGGATATTTCGAGAGGCACGAACGAATCGTAGAACAACGGCTTCGCTCTACAATTCTCTTCCGTCGTGCATCGAGTCATCACACAAAAATGCCTCTATTTTCGTCCCCTCCCGCGAACGCGGTGTAACTCGCACGGATGGTGGACGAGAAATCGAACGATCGCGAGATTTTTCTGCTTCGCCGAACCACGATCTCTACTTGTACGCTCTGCAAGAAAATGGACGGTGTTTCGGACGGCGATACGGGAAGAGGAACACACGATTATTCGGAAGCTTCGCACGTTTCGAACTATCGTCGCTCCGATACGACGACGCTGATGTCGCTCGCTTCTCGGGTTTTTCGTTCTTTTCGTTGCAGGCTGCTTGGAACTAGGGGCGGTATAGCGATCGCGTTCATTATAGGGGCAAAATTTTCGTTCACCTTCGAGACTTTTATTAGGTGCATATGAAATGTCGGGTTTTTAAGTGAATGTATAAAACTGCATATCTTTTTTCAAAAGCCGTGTATTTAATCAACATATGATCCATTTGCTTAACACTGGAACTACTAATCAGTCAAAATGGCGGGTTTCGGGTTTGACAATTTAGGTCATAAAATTTTGTGGCCAACCTTTTGTGAAAATATCTGTCTTGTTTTGTCGAGCTAATGAATGGTTGTATATGTTAGATGATGCTGCAATATTTATTTACTTTTCTACTTCATTTTCAATTCTAAAGTAAGTATGCATTTAATGTTGGTATTTCTAATGTTAAGTACACCTTTCCCAACTAGATTGTAATGTATAAATGATTGTATTAACGAAATTCTGATCTTTGGTATCGATAAACTCTGATTCGAAATATAATCTGGCCAAGACTCTTGATACGAAGGTATCCCGAAATAGCGTTTATGTTAAATTCGTTCGAAGGTCAAATTGAAATAAATTCGATAAAAATTCCTCCGCAACTTGTCCTTAATGTTAGGTGTACCGGAAAGTTCTGTCCGTTTAGGAACTTTCGGGTAGACCTTGTGTTCTTCATAAAACGTAATAAAGACACGAAATCGACGAACGTGTACAAAAATCGTGTTCGAGTCTCGGTTTCGCGACCCTCGGTTTCATAAATCCGTCGCTTTTCGATCAGGCTATTCTCGGCTAACATCAAAAATTTCGATCACGAGTCTCCCTTCTTTTGAGAAGTTTCGCGCTATAATTTCTCAAAGCAGTTGCTTTTCGCGTGTCTACGAAGAGTAGCAAGTTTCAACGAAATCTGTATCGTCGAAGTTGTACGCCGTTAACCCCTTGCCATACTTTGTCGAATCTGACCCGTCAGGCACTCAGGTCAAATGTAACAAACCTTGCTCGAATGTTTAACACTTTGAGTGCCATGCCACCCACATATGGGTGACGTGTGAACGCATACATAAATCTAAAGCTAATTTTAGTTGTAACATTTAACATAACAAAGTATAAAAAATTTTGGTAAATACTTTAAAACTTATCGAATAAACAAGGGTTGACTATTATGAGAATTGTATAAAGAAATGTTGGTAAATACATTGAAGCTTATCCAATAAACAAAGGTTGAATATTATGACAATTGTATAAACAAGTTTTGTTAACTACATTAAAGCTTATCGAATAAAGAAGGGTTGACTATTATGAGAGTTGTATACAAAAATTTTGGTAAATACATTAAAGCTTATGGAATAAAGAAGGGTTGAATATTATGAAAATCGTATACAAAATTGATCGAAAATAAAATTACTTCTTAAACAATTTGAAACTGTTTTAGAGTGGCACCCAAGGTGATAATAATCTTCAACTCTAAGTTTGCGTCCAATTATAATACCTCTAGTCATGTACTACTGAATATAAAACAGACGCAACATTTTAACCTCTTTTGTTTGAATATTATAGCCATATATAGTCGTGTCCGATGCATTTGACAAATAAATGGTACGGCAAAGGGTTAGGAGTCGAAAAAGTCGTCCAAACGTCGAAGTAACTCGGCGTTTGAGTTACTTCTTGAAAATTCCACGGCGTTCTAATTGTTCGACGATGTACAGGAAGAGAATATCGAGTAGCCGTCGCCGTTCGGATAGTTACCGGTCATCGGAGTTCACGAGTACGGTCGCGAGCATAATTTTTCCGGCTTAGGATCGCGTGACCGCTTCGTTCCGCGTCGCTGAACAATCTTCAAGATTTACCACGAGCTTCGAGCGTATTCTAGCATTCCAATCGAACCGTACAAGTTTATTCTCGCCGTTCTTCGGATAAGATGTTGCTTACGCGAAATGGAAAGCTTAGCGTTTCTCGGGCTCGTTACCGGCCATATTATCGGCCTTGGATCCAAACTACAGCGAGACACGAACCGATCGTTTCCGCGCACGACTCGCCATTAATTGAACGACGTTCGTTAATACGAATAAACGCTAGCTACTAGATGAAGAAAACGTGGAAAGAGTATGGCGAGTGGAAGGGGTGGCAACTGCATCAATCGTCTAAGGATAGAAGCGCAACAATGGGCTACAAAGCTTCGAACGATGAGATGAATGTTATAATAATTGCTTCGTGGTCGATGAGGGGATCAAATTGATTCGCATGAAAGAGAATTGACGAACTGTACTTACGTCGATGCCAGTTAGCCTTATAACCTGTATCGAAGATTCGAAGAATTGATACGGAAAACGTTCGCCAGTGCGCGAGATCGCAATTACCTCGCGATAATTGAGTTTCTCGATAAGAAACGTTGCCTATCGATAGGTTTTATACTTTTCAAGTTTTCGTATCTTTTCGTGGATTCGGAAATTTGTCGGTTCAAGAGTTTGTAGATTGGGGAATTTGTTAAATGGGATTTCGGAATTTAGAAAATTGAGGATTTGGGAAACTTAGAATTTCAGGAATTTTAAGAATTAGGAATTTCGGGTATTTTAGGAATTAGGAACGTAGGAAGTTGGAAAACTCGGAAACAGGGATTCCAGAGAATTGGACAATTAGGGAATCGAAAATCTGTGGAATTGAGGATCTAGGGAATTATAGGCATTGAGAATTGGATATCTAGATAGATAATTCGAAATTTGGAGAATTGGCAATTCCCTAGAATTCGAGGTTTATAAAATTTGGAATCTACGGAATGGTAATCTAGGGAATTGGAAATCCAAGGAATTAGTCATCTAGTTAACTAAGAATACAGAGAACTGAGAATTTAAGAATTAGAGACCCAATGTATCGATGACCTAAGGATCTAGGTAAATTGCGAATCTAGAAAATTGGGAAAATAGGGAATTAGGAATACAAAGAACCGAAAATCTAGGAAATTACAGATCCAAGGAATCGGTGATCTAAGAAATTGGGAATCTAGATAAAGTGGGAATCCAAACAATTTGCAATCTAGGAAATCAAGAACCTAAGGACCAAGAAATCTAGGGAATCAAAAATCTTACAAATTGCGATTTAAGAAAGTTAAAAAAGCGAAAGTTTTCAAATTTCCAGGGATTCGAAATCTCGGAGTTGGAAAAATCGTACTAAAAAAAATTTGATAAAATTCAGCAAAGGAATTCGAGTTAAACGAAAAAGTCCCTACTAATAAATTAACCCGCAATTAATCCAACGTGACTCTGAACATCGAAAATGAGCCATCCTTTGTCTTCCGCTGTTCTTATCGACGATCTTGTTATTCAAAGCAGCGCCCAAGTGTTTTATTGTCCGTATCGTATCAGAAGATACCATAACAAAGTGTCTAAACGATCAAGGAACGCAGAGGAACGGTATAAAATTCCACGCGTTGTATTCGTAGCCGACGTCGGATGTATTTCCTGTTTGCAACTGGAGACGCTAGAGTCGTGGCATGATTCATACGCTACACGACCGCCGGCTACAGATAGAGGCGAGAAAATTTGCATACGACACCCTAGAGGAGCCAGACGTCTGTGCGCATCTCGACGAGCTTCTGCTCTTTTTTTATCCCCCCGTGCTGTTTTTTTCCATAAGTTCAACGAAGATCGATCGAAACCGGAGAACGGCCGCGTACGTGGGTGGATCCGAGCTTGTTCGCGGTCCACCTCGATCTCGAAACAATCGATTATCGTCGGGTACGATTCGTGGAAATCGGTCACCGAACGAGAACACGATCGAGACTACCGCTAACAACGCTCAAATAAACCGATAAGCGTGTCTACCTTCGCGTGATTCTCCGATTGCCTCGAAACTCCACGTATCTTTAGTGCGGTCGTTTCGGTGTAATCGTCGGACTTTAGAATCGTTTTGATATCGATACGACAAATTTGTTGCGGTTGTTGCATTTTGAGATTATGGTATTTGAGAGTTCGGAGATACGGAGAATTCAGGAGGATTTCAGGAATTTAGGAATTTGGAATCTGAAAATTTTTGAATTTGAAAATTGAAGAATTGAAAATTTTGGATTTTTGGAATTTGACGATTTGAAAATTTTGGAATTTGATATTTGAAGAATTGAAAAGTTGGGAATTTTGAAATTTGGAATTTGAAGAATTGAAAATTTGGGACTTTTGTAATTTCAAAATTGAAGAATTGAAAATTTAGGAATTTTTAAATTTGGAATTTGAAGAATTGGAAATTTGGAAATTTTGGCAATTTAAAGTATTTGTAGTTTGGGGAACTGAGAGTTTGAGAAATTCGGAATTTGAGGAATCTGGAGTTTAAGAAATTTGAAGTTTGAGGAATTTGTGATTTGAGAAATTTGAGAAGCTTAGGATTTTAGGAATCGGGAATTTGGAATTCTGAGTTTGGTATTAGAGAATTTGCGAACTTTTTGTTTTGCAATTACAATATTCAGCAATTTTGAGAATTCGAAGCCTTGTCGATATATGAATTTCGAATTTATTGCAGTTTACCAGCAATGAAAATGCTTTCTACCGCACAGGGTTAACCTAACAGTACCTGGTATCTGCAGAATTGCTCCTACAATTATTACAATTACTATCAAACAAATGCTACAACTAATATCTCCACCGATCCTCCAAAAAAACCACAAAGAAATTTCTCGGAAAAACCACAATGAAATTCCGAAACCTTCGCTTGTCAAAAAACAACGCCTCAGAGTTTGTCGTTCATCGAGGTAAAAAAAATCGGTCTCACGCCACGCGAATGATAATCCTTTCCAACGAATTGAAACACTGTAACTCCGTTCTCACGCGAGGTCGAATCATGCAGGTTTTCGTGGGCGTTTTAGGTATCGTGAACCAGCTAGACAGACATTCGGTCGTTTGGGTGAAAACGGTTTAGAAACGCGGCTGAATCACACAAAGAACGGTGGAGGTGCGTTGACCGTCCTTTCGAGGCCCGGACCGGTGCCCTTGGGATTCCTTTCACGAATACCTGCGCAGACTTCCCAGCCGGGCATAAAGCAAGATAAAGCTCCATAATGTGGATAGAAAAGTTTTCCAGCCGATGGTGGGGGCAGTTGTTGGCGAACAGGGCAGTCCCGCGAATAGGTGTTATTAATTTGCGACTCGATCCAAGGACAGGATCTTCAACGTCTCTGGTTCGAACATAAAGTCCTAAATTACCAGTAAATCAACCTCTGCGTGACTCATCGTGCTTCTTACGGTTCAATACGAAGTCGAGGGTAAAGTAGCATCTTGTCGTAAAAATTCGGGGTTTACTGTTTCTGAAACTTTGTGCGACTATGAAGGTGTCGTGCTACAATCTTGCAACCTTGTTGCAAAGATTTTTGAGGTTATATTTATTGAAGTTATTGAATTTACCGGTTGTGGAATTAGTGAATTTTTTGATTTGTATGTTTCTGGGTTAATTAAGGTACTGCATTCTCGTATTTCTAAATTAAGAAAATCATGAAATTTTTGGTAGGCCCAATTCTCTGATTTATTCGAACTCGTACATTCCTTGATTTCCGGATTTCATAATTTGATAGTTCGATATTTTCTAATTTATGAGATACCGAAATCAGCAAATCCCCAAATATCTAAATTCTTAAATACTCAAGTTCCTATACCTTAAGATCTCAAAACATCTAAATTCCAAATTCTCAAATCCTTTCATCGACAAATATTCAAACTTCGAATTCCCCAAATTCCCAAATATCTAAATTCTTAAATCCCTAAAATTCTAAATCTCCATATATCCAAGTTACCAAAATGTCGAATTCCTAAAGTCCCAAATATCTATTGTAAATTCTTAAATCCCCAAAATTCTAATTTCTCATGTTCTCAAGTTCGTAAATTTCCAAATGCTCAAATGCCCCCAAATCTCAACATTATCGAAATTCTTAAATCCCCAAAATTCTAATTTCTCATGTTCTCAAGTTCGTAAATTTCCAAATGCTCAAATGCCCCCAAGTCTCAACATTATCGAAATTCTTAAATCCCCAAATTTAATAAATCTCCGAATATCGAAATTCTCAAATCACCAAATTCCCAAATCCCCAAATATCTAAATCTTTAAATGCCCAAATTTCCAAACCGCTAAATCCTGAAATTCTGAAATCATCAAATCCTCAAACTCCCAAACCCTCGTATTCTCAAATCGTTCCTAAACACCCAAATCCCGTTAATTTCCCAACTCCTCGAATCCTCGTATTCGAAAATTGCCATAAACCCCCGGAAAATTGTCGCGAGTCCCCGAAAAACGTGGTCGATCGATTTCTGTTAGCCAGACGGTCGAGCGTCGCACACTTTCCGCCGTGGTACCCGTAACAAAAGGAAAATGGCGGTCGAGATAGAGGCAACAGCCACCTAGTTTCCACGCCCTTTAATTACCTCCGGCTCGACGGTGACTATGCAGTTAGGACAGGGAGCAATGTTGTCATTACCGTCTGTGAAGGGGTCTTCCTGATTCTCTTTTGCCCGGCCATGATTCTGTTCTCGTATGCGCAAAGGTCGCGACGCTCGAATCGCTCCTCGTCGAAAGTCATTGTCCAGTTCGAGATCCTTTGTTCGAGACACTCGATTCCATGGTACGTCCACCTTTAACGATCGACCGCTTCGTCATCGGGGACATCCTGCGATTCTCTTTCCCGGACGGTAGTAACCGGGTTCGAGCATCGTCCTCGTGGACGTTAAAAACAATAACAAGTGGGTGCGTTGATGAGGGACGCTATTCAAGTGTCATAAGTCGATTTTGCCGTTCGCCGAAGACCACGGAGTACGCTGAAAGCCGACTACTTCGCTCGTTTCGATAGTGACACGGTTTTTGAACAGGTAACTTTCTTCGCGTTTTCAACACTTTTCTATCGACACGTTTTGCGAAATGCAAGATTTGTTTTATTTTAGAAAATAATCGTATCGTGTTCGGTAACTTTAATGGGGATCTTGGGTGATCGGTATATACAGAGTGAACAGTATTTGGTGATACCTTGGGATTTGGGGCAGTTGAGATTTGGTGTTTGGCATATTTGGATTTGGGAAAGTTGGGATCAAGGATATTTGAGATTTGGGGAACTTGGAATTTGGGGAAATTGGGATGTGGGGAATTTGAGATTTGGTGAAGTTGGTATTTGAGGGATTTGTAGTTTAGGGGTTTGGGATATAGGACTTGAGATTTGGGGACCTTAGGATTTGGGAAATTTGAGATTTGGGGAAGTTGGGATTCAGGGTATTTGAGATTTGGGAAATTTCGTATTTGGGGAATAGGGGACTTGGGAAATTTCAAATTTGGGAAGTTGGAGAATTGGAAAATTTACAATTTGAGAAATTTGAGAGTTGGGAAATTTGGAATTTGGCGAATTTGAGAGTCGGGCAATTTAGAATTTGGGGAATAGAGGACTTGGGAAATTTAAAATTTGGGGAATTGGGATTTGAAGAATTTGAGATTTGATGAAGTTAGTATTTGGGGGCGTTTGAGATTTGGGGAATTTGAGGTTTAGAACTTGAGATTTGGAAAACTTGGAATTTGGGAAATTTAGGCTTTAGAGAGTTTGAGATTTGGTAAAGTTGGTATTTGAGGTATTCGAACAATTTTCGGACTATATAAATCTCTAGTTTATATAAATCTTCACATAAAATTGTATATTCGTAAACATTTTAAAATCATAAAAAATATGAAAATATGAAATTCGTGAAATATCACAGTAAACGGTGGAAAATTTCAACGGAGAAATTTAATAACAAACGTCCGTTACGAAGAAAATTGTATCGAAGCACGTGGCGCGTTCGATTATCCTGATTAAAGTGGGACATGTACGTTTAAACGATTTTAATTAAACACATGTTATAATTGGCACGCGAGCTCGAGATATAATTATAATCGAAACGGTGGCGAATAAAACGAATCAAAAAGAAACTAGAAGAATTCTTAATCGTCCATCGTGATACATATCCTTCGTGTCGAAAGAAAAATCGATGAGTCAGAGAAAAAGCTTCCATTCAATTCGAGTTCTCTTTTTTTTTTATTAACGAACTCGATACACGTACATACATCGGTTCAAGCAATATACTTTCCCGTTCAATCGGTAATTGGCTTTTTCTGAGAGAACTTTTTCTATTCGTCTTCGTTCGATCTAACTGCCTCTCATAATTTCTTGCCATCCTTCATACACGTTCTATAGATATTGTTACACGGATCGTTGTCATAAACGTTTCGTCTATTTCGGTTAATTTCCACGCGAGGTTAATTGTGGTATAGTATACTCATTCTGTTTCGTGTGAGTGTTAGTTTTTTTATTGATACAGTGAAATATAGTCGTAAGAGTTTCTATTTTAACAATAAGCATCCTTGCTGCATATAATACATTTTTATTGAAACAACTCTGTCGCAAGACTATGATATTCGTATGCGAAGATCATCGCCGAATAAATAAGCGGCATGTGAGATACAAGAAATGATCTGTTTTTCGCATGATTGCGGTTTATGATTTTGCAATATAGGAACTATGATGCTAGAACTCACACGAAGTAATGTTACTGCAGTAACATTAACACTATTTTAACCTTTTTGTTTAATTATTCAATCATAATAAAATCGTGAGTTTTTCAAATTCAATTATCGTTGAAATATCTGTCGATGTAATTATAAAGTGCAATTATCATTGAAATATCTGACAATGTAGGTACCATCGAAATCGTTCACGAGCAAAAACTGAAGAAACAATGTTCACCGTCGAACTAATCGAATAAAACGCGTCAGAAGAAAATTGTATTAGAGACATCTCCGTCCCTAGGATTATTTACGAAACGCGTCCAACTGAGACCTAACAAATCTAATACTGCTGTTTAACTAACCTCCCCCAAATCCTCGGAGCTAATCTGACAGAAGCTCGTCCCGCAAATCGAATCACCAACTTTTTCGTCAAATACAGGAATGCTTTATCTCCTCCGAATCGAATCCAACAGAACCCCTCAACACCTACCCGCAAAAATTCTTCTACTTCGACGAGTTTCTTCACCCGGTATCGATAAGAAATTGCGAACTCACGGCTCGTCATTATCTCCTGCGATATCGACGAAAGATCCAACGGAGGTTCACATTTTCTATCAACTTCGGTTGCACCGTGTCAAGAAGCGAGGTTGCGATCATCTCGAGCTTATCGGTTGGTTCGTTACATGATCGTAGATCGTCGCCAATGGCGTAACTGTGTGAACACCAGTTTGCACCACGGTAAATTATAGGTCGTTTTCACTTGAAATTAATCGAACAGGTGCGACAGATATTCCTCGGTACACCGTATTTTGTTAAAATTATGTACAATAGCAGCTTCATAATTCCCTAATTTTGGGGCTGTTGGGCGGGGCTATAGGAACATAGTTCTCAGAGAATGTACAAGTTGATTTAGTCGAAATCAATCGATCGTACTAATAATTGTACAAACAAGTGCAAATGATATTCATCAGCACATACACATGATACCTTCTTAAAGATACGTGCAATAGCAACTTCATAGTTTCCTGATTTTGGGGCTGTAGGTCGGGGTTATGAAAACATAGTTCTCAAAGAATGTACAAATTGATTTAATTGAAATCACTCTGAAATGCCACTATCTTAAAGGTATATGTAATAGCAACTACATAATATCCTGATTTTGGGGGTCTAGAATCGGGCTACTCAAAATCCTAAGAGAAAATACAGGTTGTATAGTTGAAGACGTTAAAATATCTCGAGTGATATCAATCGCACGAAGATACCTAAATAGAAGTTACAACAAGGAACAGAAAAAAATTGACAAATTTTTTGCAAACTTTACAAAAATTACAAAAATTTGTTAAAGCTTCAGATGCGACCCAACTGAAATCTAAAAGATGTGCAAAGATCCCTAAGGTGTATAGAAACATTCGCTCCAAACATGAACGCAAGTTACGCCAATGGTGCACAAGGTTGAGTGGATGGTTTTATTTTTTCATTTCCTTTCTCCGCGGTTTTTTTCGAGCAAAGGCCGCTAGTATCCCGAGTTAAATGGAGTTACAGGATGAGGGTCACTTCCTATGGGCGTAGAGGAGGCAACCACGTAAGTGCTAAGTGCAAGCAGCGGGGTTACCGTCGAGATTAACCCAACAACGCCAATAATAATCGTGCAATAACGAACCCGGCCACAGCCCGTTCAGCTCTTATCCCGGTTTCCTAGCTCGGAAACGACGTTTTCCACGTTACACGTGTGCCTATGTGCACCGAGCCACATTCGAGAACGGGTTGCCTGTAATCAGCCATCAGTCTGGTTTGATTACCCGGTCGGGTTAAATGAATATGGACACCGGTGAACGGGGTCGAAACCGGTTGAACGATTTGCAAGCATCAGCCGATCTGTTTGATTGATCCGACGTCAGATGTTTCAGAACGTTCTGCGGATATTTGATTCTGTTCAATTGTTTTCTTTCTGTTGAGTTTTCTAATAAAGAAAACCTTAATTCTGTCGCTAGAATCAATGGATCTGGATCTGTATTCGTAGTTCAGGTCCCATTGGACCAACATGTTACAGATCCGGATCGTTATTTTTCCGTAAAATGGCCATTAGGCTTTCTATGCATTTTTGGAAAGTTTTTTTACCTTTGGTTCAATTTTTGAAACGTGCTGACGTCCTTGTGAGTTGTTTTCAATAAAGTGATGAACACTACTACCCATTTTCCCAATAAACTCTTTCGCTAATAGAGACGACTATAGTCGCTGGTTACGTTATTATGATACATCGTTATAAGGATACTATGGACGTGTACAATGTTTGTTTTCCGCAAAATACTAGTTTGATGAAAAGGTTCTAAAGAGAAAATTAATCGATGACCGTTTGTATGTTTGCGCTTGAAATTTGGTGGGTGTAAGTGTCCGAATGGAATTCGATTGAAACTCATTTTGTTCTATCTAAATAGTTTCGACATAGGAGATTGTTTGACACGAATTGCATAGCTCATTTTAGTTCGTGGCTGTTTGATTCGTAAGCTGCAGCGAAGGATAATTAGAGAATAGAGTTAATTGGAGTTTGATTAGAGATTCGGCGAACAGCTAGATTAGAGTGGAGGACGTGAATAAAGTTTATCATATGCGATTTGATCATTGGACCTAAATGGACCTAAATGTATTTGTCCACTCAGGATATAAAAATTAGGATATATTTAAGTATCTTGTTGCATCTCGATTATGTTGGGGAAAATGGATGATTATGAATTATTGAAATTCGGAGATGCACATGTTGGAAAATATGACTTTCGCAGGTATAGTATTTGGAAATTGGGAAATTTGGGAATAAAGAGATTTGGAATACAGAGTTTTGGGGATATATGTAGAGATTTGGAGTATTGGGTATTAGGGATAGTGGGACTTAGAGATGTATGGATTTGGGGATATAGAGATTGGGGTATAGGGTTTCAGCGACATGGGAATTTAGGGATATAGCAATTCGGGGTCTAGGGTTTGAGGGATGTAGGGATTCAGGGTCTAGGGTTTTGGGGATATAGAGATTTGGGGCTACAGAGATTTTGATCTATGGGGGTTTGAGGGTATAGGGTTTTGGAGATATAGAGATTTGGGCATACAGACATTTGAAACTACAGAGATTTGAAACTGTAGAAATTTTGAGCTAGGAGATAGTGAACTACAGTGATTCTAAGGCATAAAGCGTAAGCAATTAAAAACTGTACAAATCCCAGACATATCAGAATCCGCATATTCGGAGTTTTTATGAATTAGAAACTGAAGAATGTAATAACTTGAAAGTCCAACAATAGAATTCGGAAATGAATGAACGCAGAAAGTGATCTCGTACAACCCCATAAATTGTACATAAATTGTACATACGTAACAAAGAGTGACTTCGCACGTGACCAAGCTCAAAAAGAGATCTGTCGCTTATCCGGACTTCGTAGCTACCGATAATTAACAAAAAGCACCTGAGATTTCCAGGTTCAGGGCGGGTGTTGCGTTCGTCGACCGATCGATCGTGCGATCGCGATCATAAATTCACCAGCAGCCCCAACGTTTGCTCGAGCATGGCCAATAAACACGACCGGTTAATGATTTATCGTGATCTTGCGGCTGACGCACATGCTTACTTACGTACCTATCTGTTCGCTCTCTATCGCATTCAGATCATACTTTTACCAATGCATTGCTCCACGATTCGCGAAAGAGAACGCTTTCTTTCGTTAAATGACAGCATCTGAGTCATAGCCGAGCATTCGTGTGCACCAGGAACCTAACTGACCACCAGCTGCCTTTATCTCGGCTACGTTCAGGCAAAAATCGACGTCTCTTTAATGCTAGGTTACCTGCACGGCTTCTGACGGTTCATTTCACCCTGTTGACTAACGCGCCAATCTCGCAACCATTGATGAACCTCGCTAATAACTAGCTTTCTCGTGGTACTCTCTCATATCGGATAAATGCATAGCAGCGATGGGCCATTGTCATATTCCTGACTAGGTATTATGGACGATCGAATCCGTGTTCGAGTTTTGTGATTAAGAAATTTTTAAGGTCTGGAAGTTTTCGAATTGGGAAGAAGAGGTGTGTCTGATAATTGTGGAATTTTTGGAATTTAGAAAATTTAGGTTTTGAAGAGTTTGGAAATTTTGAGATTTGAGGGTACAGAGATCTGAGAAATTTCGAATTTGGAGAGTTCGGGATTTGAGAAATTTGGACTTTCGAATTTGGGATTTGGAGAGTTTGAAATTTCAGAAATTTGGGGTTTGGAGTTTGGGATTTGGGGAAGATGAAATTTCAGAAATTTGGTATTTGGGGAAATTGAGATTTCACAAATTTGGGGTTTCGAATTTGGTATTTGAGACTTTGAGAATTCGTGATTTTGGGAAGTTGGGATCTGGAGAACTTGAGATTTGGGGAATTTGAGACTTGGGGAAGTTGGGATCTGGAGAATTCGAGATTTGGGGAATTTGAGACTTGGGGAAGTTGGGATGTGGAAAATTTGGGATATGGGGTGGTTGGAAGTTGGGAAATTTGCGATTCGGGGAATTTGAAATTTGGAAAAGTTGCAAGTTGGGGAGTTTGACATTTGGAATTTGCAATTTAGAGGATTTAAGATTTCGAATTTCAAGACTTTGAGGTTTGTAAAAATTGGTATTAGGAGAATTTAGAATTCAGAAAATTTAAAATGTAGAAAACTCAAAGTTTAGAAATTTGAAATTGAGCACATAGAAAATTTGCGAATTCGACAACTCAAATGCTCGAAAATTTCGAAATCTCAGATCCCGAATTATCAAATTCGAGAATCCATTTCAAAGGTCCTAAATTCTAACTAGAGGCCTATGCTATTACACACTGATCATTGAAGTATGAAAATGAATGGTTGCAGAAACTGCAAGAAACAACGACAAATTAATTAATCGCTTGTTGCGAGTGTTCCGTAAGAACGTGATCGTGCAAAATCACATACGATAATAAACAGACAGGAAAAGATATAGGCACCGGTGGAAATGAAATTGAACCAAGTGGTTATGGAACGCCATGCTCTTATAAGACTGGGTAGTAATTAGAATTAATCATTTTCGCGCAATTCGATGCAGGTTAATTAACGTTGCCTGCTACTGCGAACACTGATAATAACGATGATGATGATGGCAGAAATGTGCAGTTTGTTGAATCTTCCTGGTATTGATTGCTATAATTATACGCGTTGCAAATAATTTTCGGAAAATAAATAACCATTAGTAGTACGCGAGGAAAATATTAAACCAGAATCGTTAAGTGATGCTAGCACATGTTAAATTGAAAATAGAAGTATCACCTTTGTAATGATAGAACATAAATTTTGTACACGTAGCACGTACTTAATAACTTTTCACACAACTGTAAATTCGATAAGAATTATTTAATAAACGACGCATACTTTAGAGAGAGACACCTGATATGAAATTTTAATTACTAATTAGAGTTACGCTTCGTTAAAGGATATATTAAAACGACGTAACAGATTTCATTGCAACAAAGTTCGTGCTGAAATTAAAACTTTCGCGAATAAAAATGTTTAATAATTTAATGAGTACCTATGCGACAATGTATAATGAACCTAACCTATATATCGTTAACATACATCGTAATAATGTATACGTAACTATTGACACGTCGAAAGTGACTCAATTACGTATCACCAAAATAACGATGAAGCTGTCTTATTTAATCTGATAATAAAATATTGCAACTTATGTTCATAATCAAAATTTAACAGATGTGACAAATTCAATAGAAGTAAAGTACGAGTGGAATGAATAAAATAATAATCGGAACAATTATAAAATAAGATGATTCATGATTTACATTAATGATTTAATGTCAAGAGCGGTATTCGAAGAAGTTCAAAAACTGTCCACACTCGGAAATTATTATTAAAGAAACACGCTCGAAGCGTAGAAAATTCTGAGACACCCAAGCGAGATTAAAATTCTAAGAAAGACGATAGCAAGCTTTACCAACATATGGAGGTGCAACGAGGTCGAGAGGTCATTAGAATTTCATAGAAGAGGATTGGTGGACGAGGAGATCAAGGCCACTTCAAACTACTCCTTTTTTTTTTCTTTTATTCAATGAACTCTGGTCAATTCTACGAATTCTATGCACTTTCGGAAAGTTTTCGTTTGAGGACGAAAACGGGTCGACCTCCATGCACGAATAGTTTCGAACAAACGTGTTTCACTTTTCCTGCATTTCGCATTCCTTCGAGAAACTGCTACGATTGCACTCTCATACTTTCAAATTGATAACCATGTTTTTTTTAAATGTTCAATTCTTCCGAATTCGAAGCACTACAATTGTAATTCATCTGTATAGTAATTCTGTATCTTCAGATCTGTATAGTTCCAAATTCCTATATTTCCAAATCCTTACAGTTCCAAATCTCTATAATTCCAAATCCTTATAGTTCCGAATTCCTATATTTCAAAATCTCTATGGTCCCAAATCCCTACAATTCCAAATTCCTACATTTCCAAATCTCTGAAGTTCCAAATTCCTTTATTTCGAAATCTCCATCCACCAAATCTCTATAACCCCAAATTCCTATATCCCCAAACTTCCATATCCCCAAATTCTTATATCTTGAAATCCCTACATCCCCAAATTCCTATATCTCCAAATTCCAAAGTCCCTGAATTCTTATATTCACAAATCGTCTATATCTCAAAATTCCTATATACCAAAATCTCTGTATCCCCAAATTCCCATATTCTCAAATTCATATGTACAACTCCAAACTTCTATATTCTCAAATTCCTATATCTCCAAATCCCTATATCCCCAAATTCCTATATCTCCAAATTCATAAATCCCCGAATTCCTATATCTCCAAATCTCTATATCTCAAAGTTCCTACATCCCCAAATCCTTATATCTCCAAATTCTTATGTCTCCAAATTCTTATGTCTCCAAATTCTTATATCTCCAAATTCTTATATCCCCAAATCCCTACATCTCCAAATTCCTATATCCCGAAATCCCTATTTTCCTAATTCTTTATCGATCATGAATCCTTAAATCCCGAAATGGCTAAATTATAGCGTGTTTGCAAGGATAAATGCGGGACACTGGCAATGTTTGCACGGTCAACGAAGCGGCCTGTACCGGTTATATCCGTTTCACAAGATTATGGATCGTTAAATCGAACGCGAGACCCGTTGTCGCCAAAATCGCGCTCGAATCGAGCCGAGAAACTTTCTGCCGACCCATTAGATCTCTGTGACGATTTTACGGAAGTTTAGTGGACGTTCACGACCGAGAAAATTACACGTCGCTGTGTTAAGTATTCGATGAAGATTACAGCGAAGAAGAAAACCGCGAGTGCCTTCGTGATTGTATTGGCCACGCTTTATCGCCGTTAATGGCCTACTATAAACGCGTGAATCTATCTCGAACGAGAATTTTATCGCCTCACGATGGAATATTCTTTCTTTCGTTCGTTCGTTCGCAGAAAATGTTGTATAAATTCAGCGAGCCGGATAAACATTAACCACGTTCACGAGCCGACGAAAACTTTTCATAGTGTACTTATTGCAAATTTGTGCTACGAACTTCGTGGAACATCGATATTATTGAATTTAGCTCGAATCCGTAGAAATGTTGTCGGACATGTTCTTAACTTCTCAACGGGGAATTAATACTGAAAAATATTGGCCAACTTCGGCTAATGATGTTTGCGTGTCTTCGAAATCGAATTATACTGAAATATTGTTTACTTACAATGAAAACTTATTAGTTGACTTACATCGATACGATTATTCAATTTAGTCACTTATTAAAGGATTTCATTTCGTCATTTCTTCGACGAATCAATTTACCAATATATTGAATATTTCAATTTATTAATTCATTGTTCTATTTAATGTCATAATTTATTGAATGATTTAATTCAATGAACTATTGAATGACTCAATGTAACTTATTGAATGTTTCAATTTAATAATTCATTGATTGATTTCATTTCATAATTTATTGAATGACTTAATTTAATAATTCGCTGAATGATTTCATTTCAGAATTTATTTAATTAATTAATTTAATAACCGACTCAAAGTATTAAATAATACACTTTAATCATATATAAATTTTAATAAGCAAACATAAACTATGTCTATGTCTAAACTTTCGCTATGTATTCAACTACTTATTCCCAACATATTAAACGCAATATTCATATTAGTATATAGAAACATACGAATTAACAAATTAAATCATTACATCATAAAACCAACCATTTAAATCATTCGATCTAAGTAATCAGTATGAACAAATTAATAAATAAAATCACTATATTACAAAACTAATAATTAAATTTAGTATGCTAATAATTTAATCAGTACACCATAAGACCAATAAGAAACGAACGTTACAAAAATGGCAAAAAAATTTCAGAACAAATAACAGAATAAACTTTGAAGCGTATTTTATCCCAAATGGAGATCTAATGTGGTGTTCGCCGACACTGCACAGCGATAACGAATCCGTCCATTTCGAACCTCAAACGATTGCAGAAATTCCAACTATAATCAACAGAGCCCACTTCAGCTTTTCAAACATTCACCTCTTCTGTCCGCGTTCGAAACTCGACCCAAATTCGCCCACCTCGTGCAACCCTTCACGATCGAATTTTCCCTAATAATGTGCATAATGCAAATCAACGCTGCAATTCGACCAAGACCGTGCCCAACAGTTAAGTTAGACGAATGTACGTTGCATCTCTATTATCTCGTTCGACCGCAAGCATCGAAACGCACACGTGTACGCGACAACACATATATGGATGTATAGTGATCGTTCGTGAACAGAAACACGTACATCCGTATTTCGATCGTTCCCAGATCCTCGTCGATAGATCTCGAAGCCTCTTGTACCGATCACGTCGAGGTTAACCTGGTATTATTATCTCCGAATAACGGAGCACGCCCTGGCTACGACTTTTCATAGTGATGCCGCTAAGAACACGGTCAGATCCATGGTCAAACGCTTCGGGTAGCGTGCATCATTATTACCTCCAAAGGGTTTGGGTATTTTATATTTCATTTTTACGGGATATTCAAATATCCATATCACCAGATCTCTATATCTCCAAATATATCACCAGATCTTTTGTATCTCCAGCTACCTAGATCCTATACCACCAAATCTTTATACCTCCATCTATTTAAATTTCTGGATCACCAGATCTTTATGTCTCCATCTACTTATATCCCTATACCGCCAGATCGTTGTACCTGCATCTACTTAAATTCCTCTATCACCAAATCTCTATGTCTCCAGCTATCTAAATCCCTGTGCATGTAGTTCAGATGAATTCGAAATTCTATGAAACAAGCCACTAAATCTTCCAGGTAGAGTTTTCTGTGGAATATAAAGTTTCAGGAATTTCCGGTTCGATAAAATATGCTGTCGTCAATGAGTTAAAAATAGGTTTCTTAGATGTAACGCTAACATATGCTATAAACACAAATAACGATCTTCTGTTCACAGAAGACAAATTTATAGGTGGTTCCAGCTTAGAAATATGGTAATTTGATAATTTCGCACTATTATTATATCTGGCTTTTGTTTGTTCATCAAGTCTCCGCAGTGCGTAATAGAACCAGTAGAGAGTTAGTTCAACCCTTAACGGGCGACAGTTTATTTTGTAATATTCATCTACGAGATGAACAGTAGCCCAATTTAGATGATCCAATATTGAACAAGGAATTTTAGAACACTATCGCAATTTAGATATTAAATTCTAACGAGAGATCCACATTGAACTCGTTTCTTTTTCCAAAAATATTTAGTTTCATTAAACACTGACTTAAGTCTGTATACGATATACATTGTTCTATAAATATCTATAAATATGAATCGTGACTGTATCGGAGATTTTAATGAACACTAACGACAATATTATCACCACTGTTATTTATAATAGTTACCTACATATAAATATCAGTGGTGAACATAAACCAATAACAGCAACAATACTTGCCCCTATTACTGTCCATAACAATTATCTACAGTTTTACATATTAATACTTGCCACGAGTGGCCAAAGTTTCCTCCTAAGACAGCTTAACATTTCTTATTAACAAAGTGAAACACTGGAGAAGGACGATAATTCGATACAAAACCTTTCCACCCTAATGCTTATACGCGATAAATAAATCGAAAAGCAAAGATAGTTCGTTACATACTCCTCCTCTGCGCCATACTTCCTCTCCTACATCATAAATACGATCTACCTCCTGCGAGTCTGCTGGACCATTAAATCTTAATAAACGACCTTGTTCCTCCCGATAAATATTTAAATTCCTCATGTTCGTAAAAGCGCTTCTCTACCAATTTCACTTCTCTCATAATTCATTCTCTTTTATAACGAAATACGATTTTCACGTATTCAGCGAGACACATTCGTCGCGATTCTAAATGAAACTCCCGGAAAGTTAGTTCCATAAACACAAGGACACTATAAGCACGAAATTTGATTGGAAACATGATGCCTGAGGCATCGAGTCTAATATACCGAATCATCAACCAAGACGTTTAACCCCCTGCCATACTTTGACGAGTCTGACTCGTGACACCTAGTTTAAACATAATAAAACTTACGAAAATTTCGAACACGCTTGATATGTATATATAATCTACATAGCCAAAGATCATCCAGTATAAAATATACATAAAAATTCAAATTTCTTTATCCGCGTTAACCCTTAACGTTCCTAGTGTGCCTCTCATGCCCCACCGATGTGCAGCGTTATCATAATTAATATAAATATTTTAACCAAAATTATATTGCTTCTGAGATGAATAGAGCGACTTCAATACTATTATCCACGTGTCATTGTAGCATTTAAAATCTGACACTTAAATACTTGCAAATCGAAGTACGAAGTTGGAGTTGCCGGTCGATATTCGCAATTAAAAGTCGGAGCGTTAAGGTTTGATATTGTAGCTGTAAATAGTTGGTTCTGACCGAGGCAGCCGAAGAATAAATTGTACGGCAAGGGGTTAACCGTGTGTTCCTGGAACAGGTCCCAAAATCGGTAAATTCGAGACACCTAACCTCGGTATAGTCCGCGTTCTCGCGACAGCGCGTACGGAAAATCAGGGAACGAACGGGAACAATCGCGAACGAGCGAGACACGCGTCCTCGGACTCGCCTGCAGCCTGCAGCAACCGAAACGAGCAACAAGGATCAGCCTGGGGCCGCGTTGGATAATACAACGAGACGTTGTACCAGCGTGACGGGACACGGCACAAAATTGACCCGCGTGTACCGTGAATCGATGGTGCGTGAGAACGAGAGAAAGTGTGCTCGGCTAACGAGATCGTGATATCTCACGTGATCCGTGCCGGGATCGAGGGGGGATCTCGAGCCGAAAAATATATATTACATATATCACCACCGGTTGGCCACTATTTCACACCTTCCTCTCCTCTTCGTTCCGCGTCGGTTATTTTCCGCTTGGTTCTACAGCCTCCTCGGATCGCGACGGATGATCGATATCCGCGGACACTGGCGAGAATCACGAAGGTCGTTTTCGACGCCGTTCAAGGGTTTTGATTCCCACGGACGAGTATACTCGCGACGATCACGAAGACGTAGCTGACGACGAAGAACGAGGTATACGACGTTTTCGACCCGCGACACGACTTTCGCGCTGGACCACCCGGAGCCCACGGTTCCTCCGATTCTATTCGCCGTCTCTTCTCCCTCGTACTGTGTATACGCCGATAAACCACCCACCGCCCCTCTATCCCCACCATCGGTTCCCTCTTCAACCCCTATCGCCAGCCCGCTATAGTAGGATGCGGGGAGTTACTGGGGTGGGATCAATATGAGGTTGAGCGAACGCGGGAAATTCGCGCGCAGGTCCTTCTGCCACCCTACACGGCCACCACCCCCTTACGGCACCCTGTCCTCTCTGCCCACACCCTCTGACTCTCTCCTTTTCTCGCAGAGGCGACTTACGCTCTCGCGACTTCGCCCTTCGTCCGTCTTTCTTCGATTTTCTTCCTACCTTACTGGCTCGCCGGTCCCGACGCACAGTGGCACAGAATCCCGCTGATACACCGATGGACCCGATTGTGCCACTTTTTTTTTGGAGGGTTAAAATGGATGATCTTGTTAGGGTACGGGAATCGGACGACGATTTGCTTCGTTACACCGTGGCTATTCGGACTACCAGGTGTATGCATAAGTTTTTTCTGCTTCAACTAAGAGATGGCTCGAGCGAAACGTACGCAGCGTATTAATTAGAATCGTACGTCATTGTGTTCGTCCGACATTAAACGACAAGCAGGCACAAGTTGCGTCCGCCAAAATCTAGTGTCTTTGTTTTATCGTTCAATGATCATGCCGAATTTTGTGGCCGAAAAAGAACATTTGCGGCACGCGTTGCTTTTCTTATTCGATCAAAAGGAAAAGGCTGTTGAAAGTCATCGTTTGCTGGTAGAAACATATGGTGAACACGCTCCATCGAGTAGAACATGTGAGACATGGTTTCGATAATTTAAAAGTGGCTATTTCAATGTAAAAGTCAGTACTCTGGTAGACCAACTGAAACTCAGCAGTAATTGGAAAAATTATTAAATAAACTTCCTTATACTTTTATTGCTGTTATGTTGAACCTTCGATATTCTAAACTTTCTAAGATCTATAATAATGTCTACACCCTTGAAAATTACGTGTCTTCTTTACTAAAAAAAAAAAAACGGAAAAAACTTATACACTTGGTATAGTTGGACGATTAACCGTGGCAAGGTGGACGACGTACTTTGACGGTCGTTGCGGTTTTAGGGCGCTTTTAGGGTGTGTTGCGATTTCGCAGGCTTTTTGGGGCGAGTCGCGATTTTAGAGGCTCTTCAAGGGGCGCTGCGAGCGATGCTTCTTAGGATAATGACAGGGTGAGTTAGGCGCGATGGATGCGTAACGTGGACGCAAAATAGCGACGGGAGATGTACACCACGGTGATCATGGACACGAGGGTGCGCGGGATGGGCTTCCATGGGGGATGAAGGCTCGTGGAAATTTCAAGTTTGCATGATTGAAGATTTATGATTTTTGGTGACAGATTTTTTCGTATTATATATGGCAACGTGTAATTGAAAAATTTAGAAGTATGGCGTTCGCCACTTTAAAATTAAGAATTTAGATTGCACA
This sequence comes from Coelioxys conoideus, assembly GCA_947623535.1. NCBI lineage: Eukaryota > Metazoa > Arthropoda > Insecta > Hymenoptera > Megachilidae > Coelioxys > Coelioxys conoideus. The sequence goes on along the minus strand of OX392449.1, from coordinate 9,012,582 downwards.
AGAATCTTTGAAATGGTAGACAATGTATTTTTAACCTCGACGATTATGTTTTTACTCCTTTTTATTTTTGCTTAAACTAAATAATTGATGACTAACGGGAGTGAATATTTTCGTAACTAATATTATATGTCTAGAACCTCGAGTCTGTTTTTGAGTATATAACAAAATATTTAGAACAACATTACTTTAATTCCTCGCGTCAATTCTTTAACGCGTTTAAGAGCATAATTTAAGAACTAAGTGCACAAGAATTATATCTTTCATAGAATAAAATCAACGCAGTTTAAAATAAGTACACAACAATGATATTTTTCATAGAATGAAAAGATCATAACTTAAGACCAAGTGCACAAAAATTATATCGTTCATAGAATAAGAAGAACATAATGTAAGAACAAGTGCACAAAAATGATATCTTTCATAAAATAAGAAGAACATAATTTAAGAATAAATGCAGAAAAATGATATCTTTCATAAAACAAGAAGAACATAATTTAAGAATAAGTACAGAAAATTTATATCCTTCACAGAATAAACAACACATAATTTAAGAATAAGTGCATAAATATGATATCTTTCGCAGAATAAGAAGAACATAATTTAAGCATAACAGCACAAAAATTATATCGTTCATAGAGTAAGAACATCACAATGTAATAACAAGTGCCCAAAAATGATACCTTTCATAAAATAAGAACATAATGTAAGAATAAGTGCAGAAAAGTTATATCTCCCATAGAATAAAAATAATGTAGTGTAAGAAATGATAAATAAATACAGAAATAAAACATGTAAGGGATGAACGAAGTTAGTTAAGGGTTAATTTCACGAGTTGAAAATTTTCAATACTTTTCCACGTAGTGTCTCGGATTCTATTTGCGAGACACCCTATTTTCTAGCTCGACTTCAGCCCTCGCCGTAACAATTTACCCCCAATACCAACATCCCCTGGCCTCCTTTCAACCCTTACCTGATCGTCCACGCACCTCCACGCGGTCGACGAATCTCTCCGTGTCTACAACTCGTTTTCCACTCTGGTCGACAAACCCTCTCTGATAAGGAGAACCGAAGAAGCTTTTTTCTGCTTCTCTCTCCTGCTGCTTTCCCGGGGATTTCATCTACAACCCCTCGAAGCGAGAGGAAACTCGTGGAAAATTGTGTTGTCAGAATGTCTCGGATAGGCCACGTAAGTGGATGAATGATTTTTGGGGATATTGATTTTCTCTGTATTGGCGTATAGACGACCATTTTCTTTGATTCTTTTTATTGGATATACCCTCTTCCACTTGTTCCTCCATCGTATAGAGATGTATTGTGAAGGCAGCAAAGAATGATGGTAAAATATATTCGTTCACGTTTCTTGTACCCGCACTTCAAGCTTTCAAACTGTGTATTAACAAATAAATTAATTGATACGTATAAATTATAATGATTTAACAAAATATGAAACTTTGAATAAATCAAACATATAACTCACTTTCTATCGGTGTTGTCAATACATTTGAAAAATTTTGAAATATTTGGTATGTAATTTTTATAAATCCTTACTAAAATTGTCATTGAGACGTGCTAAATTAGTGTAGCTTATCTGACGTCATATCGTTTCACTCCCTGATTCTGAACATAAAATATATTGTACGATATGAATTGTCATAAATTTCAAGATACTTCTATTTTTTAAGATGAATTCGCGTCTGACGAATCTGTTTGAACGATAATTGTTTTCAGATTGTATTCGAAATAATTTTATATAAAAGACGATAATAATTTGATACCTAAACAATTACATTGCGTATTGTATTAGAGATAATTTTATACCGAAAACACTAAAAATTTCATTCCTAAATATCAGACATTGGGTTCGAGATAATTTTATACCTAAATATCAAACATTCTGTTCGTGATAATTTTGTAGCTAAACATCAAACACTGTGTTCAAAATAATTGTATACCTAAATACCAAACATTGTGTTCGAGATCATTTTATATCTAAATAAAAAACTTTTATAGCTAAAGATCAAACATTGTGTCCGAGATAATTGTACACCTAAACAATTACATTGCACAGTACTTCAGATAATTTCTAACTAAAATATTCGAATCCAAAGAATTACATAAAGCATCGCATTAGAAAATGAAAGTTTGTGTGGTGCACGAAAATTGCTCGGGACAAAGTAGAATGTCGCCAATGTCGAATCGAAAGGGTTAGTGAAAGGGGAATAATGTAGCATTCGAAAAATCGATATTCTAGCGGTTCTGTTTTCACCAAATCTTATGCAACCTTCTCTTTCGATGCAGATGCGATACCAGGAAGAAAAGAGGCCGATTTCTATGCGTTCCTCTGTCGCGAACTTCCGCGAACGCTGTTAAATTTGCACGAAACGCGGACTACATTTCCGTACATTTTTCAGACGACTTGTATTGAATTCTGCCTCCGAGAAACTCGACGGAATGGATTCGTGGATTATGTATTCTCTAAATATTTCGCGTCCACCATATTCGCGTAAAAAGTTGCGTTGAAGATTTTCATAATTGAAAAGAACAAACTGCTTCAACGAACAGCAGTGAATCACCCGCGCGAGTCTTGTGCATGCGATTATGTATAATACAACACTGCATGTTGCATCCCCGTGTGTAATATATTGTGTTGTATAGCGGAATTATAAAATTGGCTAAAAGCATATAAACAATGTTATGTTGTATAATGTTATCAGACATTTTTATTAATAGTGTTCCGTAATATGTTGTCATGGAACATTTTTGTTATTAACATTGTATAATATGTTGTCATGTAACATTCGTATTATTAACATTGTATCATATGATGTTTTATGAAACATTTTTATTATGAATGTTTTGTAATATAACGACATGAAACATTCTTATTATTAATGTTCTGTAATATGTTGTCCTGAATCATTCTTCTTATTAATGTTCTGTAATATGTTGTCATGAAACATTTTTATTATTAACATTGTATTATATGATGTTTTGAAACATTTTTATTATTGATGTCCTGTAATATGACGTCATGAAACATTTTTATTATTAGTATTATGCAATACAATGTTATGAAACATTTTTATTATTAAGGTTCATTAATGTGATATTAGGAAACATCTTTATCATTAATATTTTATAGTACGATATCATGAAACGTTTTTAATATTGATGTTACATAATATGCTATTAAAAAGCATTTTTGTTATTAACGTTATAAGCCATAAAGTGTGTACGAAAGTAGAACCAGTAAATTTCGTCCAATATTTTAAAGTTTGTAAATACTCTTAATATTCTGTCTACAATTATCAATAATGAATTATGAGAAAATTATGAATAAATGGAAGGATTAAAAACGCATCAGAGCATGATCGAAGAAAAACCAAACTAAAATGCACTTAGCAAATGCATACAATAAAGAGAAAATTAAAAAGTGAGAAACTGTATCTTTGATATAATTGTAAATGTTACGAAGCGATTATTACACAAATATCGCACAGTGCGAACGTAAACGCGGATAATGTACATTCCGAATGGTTTGACATTAACGATGAACTATGAACTTCGGTTTCCAGTCCATCAACGAGTTCTTTTCTCCTCGAGCTACCGTGTTACCAGAGAGGATCAAACGACGTTGGATTGAATTTGCGCCATCGCCACCCACGCCCATCTGCGAGTCTTACATCGAAAATCCTCGTTAAACGTTTCGCCGGTAAAATTACGAGTCAAGATTACACCGGAAGTTCGTTCGTACGCGATGTTTGAACAGCGTTGTAGCCGGGGATCAATCGTTCGTCAGAAAATCGGCTACGAATTAAATCCAAGGTGAAATCTCGTATACCCCGCCATCGAAAGCTAGCTATATCGCGAATCGATACGATGGGTATTGCGAATTCTGTTACTATGATTACATTACGTAACTTAATACGTAGCTCGTTAATGATAACGACTTCGTAACGGTAGATGATTGATCAGAATTGATAAGGGAAACGGGTAGGAACGGAGAATTATCGGACGGTGGAAAACATAGTATGACATTATAACGAGATAATGTGTTAATAATAGTTGTTTAAATAATTGAGTAATTTTGTATATAAGTGCAATCGACAGCTGCTTAGGTTTCTTTCGGATGAGAAAAAAGAGGAAGTGTAGAGGTACTACACTCGACACTCAATATGTTTCCGGTCTAACACATGGTAACACTGTTGATAGACCCATATGATTTCTGGATAGTATGAATCTTCAGACGATACGAGTCAAAGTTTCAGTACATTCCGACAATTAATTTACGAGTTACAGTGATTTTAGCGACGCTAGTTTGGATAAGGATAAAATGGATAAAAAAGAATTTCGTGATGATTAAACATTCTTAGTTTCTTGGATAAGGGACGGAATGTCTAGGTTAAACTCTCCATGAGTCTTCCCTAGATTCCCCGTATGATCTGCTCACAATCTCACTAGAATTTTCGTACATTCTGCCTAGGTTCTCGCAGAGTCAAGACAGATTCATTTTAGGTTTTCGTGAAATTCCCAGAGATTCCTCGTAGATTGTCGTAAAATTTTGTTAAACCCCAGTTTTCGCAGAATTTAGGATCCTCTCTAGAATTACTGTAAAATTTCTCCACGTTTGCGTCGAACCGCAAATATATAAGTTCTATTACGGTCTCCCTACAATGTCCAATTCTCGCTAAAACCTTCCTAAGATCCTTAATTCTCAGAAATGTCACCCTAGGATCCATAATTCTCAGAAATGTCACCCTAGGATCCCTATTTCTCAGTAGCGTCACCCTAGGATCCATAATTCTCCGAAATATCACCCTAGGATCCATGATTCTCAGAAATGTCACCCTAGGATCCTCAATATTCTCTAATGTCACCCTAAGTTTCCCTAGAATATCCCCAGGTATTTCAAGTGCCTTCCAACGTTTCCCCAGATTTCTCCGGAACCTCTAAAAATTTTGCTAGCATCTCCCTAGAATCAATATCGATCCTCCCTTTGTTTTTATTTCTTAATTATTATACCTAAAGAAAATTCTTTATTCGGAATACTAACGCTGAAATGCTATCATGAATGATTATACTCGATAGCAATATCCGTAATCGATAGTCAATTTTCGAGCAAGTGTATATCCGTCACGAGCAACGAAAAGGTTAATGATCGTATCGAGGGAATGTTTTTAAGCAAGATGAAGGTTCTTTCGCGATAGCACTCTAGGAAGATAAACGAGCCACTTCCGGACGACAAACCGGGTCCACGACGATGAGATTCGAGGGTCGAATTGGAATTCGGCCAGAAGATCACAAATGAACGACGTCACCTTGGTGGCTCCACAGCGGTCGGAGTAATCATTATAGCGAACGGAGGTTACACTATCTAACGGAGACTCGCGAATTCCATGATCGCGGCACAATGTGCAACGCATGATAGCCTGTGATCGATATAGTTATAATAAACAGGTTGCGAACGAGCGGTATTGTTGCGACCACCGATAAGAGCCACGCGAATTTCGGCGATATAACGAGAACACTATAGAAATTAGTGTATAAAATAATAATTAGTTCATACACTGTATTAATAAATCATACATTCACTATTAATATATTGATACACTATATTAATATATTATTCTATATATGTACTATATTATACATCATTAAGTATCATTAAGAGAAGGATGATCAAGATGAAGTATCATTATAACGAATCTTATGTTTGTTACTTTAAATTACAAAAATTAGTAAGAAGCTTCTGTCAAAGTATAAGTTATCCTTCATCGAAATAAAAAATCATTCGTGAGTTAGTAGCGAGTTACATATTGTTCATTATTTATTTATTTTTATACCTTAGTTTCAATTTAAATATTTATAAATGATCATTATAACAAAATATTTTCTTTTAATTTTCTTTTTCAAATAATTTCTTTTTCTTTGTAGATTTAAACGTACAAAGATATTTTAAGAAATACACTCGGGCCACAAAGCGTTAAATTAACTTAATGAACTAGTCTACAATGCCAATTATGCTCGGGGGCATCCTTGAAACATCAACTTGAAGTCTGAAATTAAAAGATACTACTTTCACGATATCACAATCTAAACCTAATTTTTTAAGACAATAGCGAACTCTTATAAAAATAACAACACTATCAACAAAACTACTCCACATTAAAGTAATAAAAAAATCATACAACGACTAAATGGTAAAATGCTACAGATTAATATATATATTAATTAATATTATAATAAATAAATAAATAAATATATATACATGTATGTAACAGAATTACAAATTGAATCGAAAGTTCTCCCCAAAAATTTACGAATTTAAATACAAAATAGAGAATCGAAAGTCCAAAGCCTGGTCCTGTAATTTCAAAAACATCGAACGCGTGAACAAAACGTTTGTTCAGCAAGGAAAAATTCGCGCGTTGATGTAAATTTTTGTTGAATAGAACGCATTCGTGTTCGACGCGGTTAAAACGAGCAATGCTGTTTTTCAAACATTGTCCGGCAACACGTGGAAAGAAAGAGATCGGTCGAGCGCGGTTTATAAGCGGATGTCACGAAACGAACGTAGTTTTATTACCACGATTCATCGATCGTTGGACAAATAAAAAATACATCGAGCGAATCGAAATAATTGCACGCGCGCTGACAACGGATGATCGTCGCCACGCGAACGCTGCAAAGAACGAGCGAAGCTTTTGACAACTCGACAATGGCTTGCATTTTCCTGTCATCGATCCAGCTGCTTTAAACGAGCCACTGTTTATTGTTTGTACAAGCGAGAACGTCGGATGGTTTCAATTTATTTTACGTTCATTTCGAGCGGCTCCATTTTAACAGCGCACGATGTAACGCCGGAGGTATGGGACTTGGAATTAAGTGACTATATCGAAGTTTTATCGATAGTTTAGTATGTTGATAATGTAGTTGCGATGTCGTTAGGATGAATGGAAGTAGAGGTATGATACTCGCGAATTTTTAAATTTTTAAGATTCTACATTGTTATTCTCGTCAGCAAATCTTGAACATACCAAACATTCAACTTCTTTGAATACACCAATTTTTAGATTTCCTACATTCCCAACATCTCAAGTTTTCAGATCGCTAAACTTCCAAAACTCTACATTCCCAAGTTCACAAATTTCCAAATTTGGAAACCCCCAAATTTGCCACGTCCCCCAATTTTAAAATTTTCCAAATTTCCCACCTCCCCAAATTCGAAAATTTCCAAAGCTCTAATTTCCCAAATTCTCAAATTTCCAAAATTCTAAACCCCCAAATTCTAAAGTTTCCCAAATTTTCCACCTCCCCAAATTCTAAAATTTCCCAAATTTGCCACCTCCCAAAATTCTAAAATTTCCCAAATTTGCCACCTCCTCAAATTCGAAAATTTCCAAAGCTCTAATTTCCCAAATTCCCAAATTTCAAAAATTCTAAACCCCCAAAATCTAAAGTTTCCCAAATTTTCCACCTCCCGAAATTCTAAAGTTTCCCAAATTTGCCACCTCCCCAAATTCTAAAGTTGCCCAAATTTTCCACCTCTCCAAAATCTCAAATTCTCCAGTTTGTTACATCCCCAAATTCTCAAATTTCCAAATTTCTAAACCCCAAATTCCTAAATCACCAAATCCTCAAATTTCAAAACTACAAAACCCCCCGATTCCAAGAACCCCAAATCTCTCAGTTCCCAAATTCTCAAATCTCCAAGTTTCAAAATCCTCAAATTCTTAGCCCCCCTCCCAAATTCGCAACTTCCATGTCTCACACGTCCCTATAAACCTAATCGACTCTCCAAATCTGCGAACGTCCAAAGTTCCAAATATTCGAACACTATATTAATATGAACATATTCACGGAAGTCACGATGGCGACGTCGAGTCCGACAGGTCGTTCAATGTTTCAGCGTGGAATTCGTAAACAGTAAAAAAAACAGCGAACGAAGGGGTTATTAAATAGCATAAGGGGGGCAAAGGCCGCATATTTATAACGCAGTTAATAGTTACCGTGGTATGTACGAGGTAATTAGCCGGGAAATTAAATCGCGTTAAACCGGCTGGACTCGTATCAGAGAATCAGTGAACTATGTGGCAAAAGTATGTGCACGATCATAATGGATCGGAAAATTCATAAACGTGTTCAAGTTTAAGGTCAGCATCTGTATGGATCATTAATATCCTTCAAATTATTTTCGCCGTTAGGTCCGTACATGGGAAAAAGGGACAGCGATGCTAAAATAGTACAGCACGTGTGCTTCAATTTATTTATAAATTTCAACCGTTGATCATTCGATGGCTTATTTACACTATTAGTTGATTTATACTTTGACGTTTATTTAAAACTACTTTCTATTTATTATTTGGGTCCGCACTTATCTTAACAACTCATTTTTGTTGTACTTTTATTTTGTTTTGATCGTTACTCGAACGGATTAGACTTTTCAATGCTTTTTTAAATCATTTTTCGATCATTCTTTAATGATGTTAAATGCACCGCAAACCATTATTTCATACCAGAAATCGTAGCTGTTTATATTTATATCGACTTTAAGTTTGTATATCATCTATCGCAATGTATCTATTTTATGTCTGTCGTAATAAATTGATACTTAGTCTAACACTATCGAAACGAGTGATACAGTTTAAACAACCGTATCAGTTAAAATTATTACTTTCTTGTGATTTATATAATAATTAGTAATTCGATGAATGCGTTAATTTAGAATTGACAATAGTGTGCAAGGACGTGTATCGCTGTCTGCAGGATCAGAGGCAGAGGCATACAGACTATAGACAGAGACACATACCATGATCAAACACAGGGGATAAGCCACATTGCGTAATATAGCTTGCTATTCGAACCTACCACAATCCAGGGGATGAGACGAACCGTCCATATGAGATAGGACCATTTCCGGGTCAAATCATCTTGAAAATGGCATCATTTATGCCTTACCGCCCCGGGTCGACTATGAATTTTCCAGAAACTGGCAATTAGACGTTACTCGACTCGTTTGATCCATGTGATCACTCTAAAATGTTCTATCCGGTGTACAGAAACGGATCTAGTTACATTTTGTTCAATTTCGAGAAAAGGAAACGAATGACTAAATTTCTTTGTACATTAGAACATGTATTATTGAAATGGGACGTATGTGATGCGTTATGTGGAGAGATTTATTTCTAAACTGGAATATCCCTGGATTTCTGTATTCCCAGATCTCTAGATGCATTAATCTCTGTACCACCTAGGTTCTTATATTCCTAGACTTTCACATTAACAAATTGCAATGTTGAGAGACTATATCTTCTGGTTTCTGAATTACACAGCTGTCAATGCTAGAAAATCCCTATATCTTTAGATCCGTAGATTCCTACATCGTCTAAACATTTATGTCCCCAGATTCCTACATCGTCTAAACATTTATGTTCCTAGATTTCTACACCATCTAGACACTAATGTCCTATATCATGTAAGCATCTATGATCCTAGATTCTTATTGGACACCTACGTCTCGAACTTCATATGTTATATAGTCACTTGTGATACTAAATTCTTAGACAGCTATGTCCCCAAATTCCTACAAACATGTACAATGTAAAACATACTAATGTCCTTAAAACTCTGCATCACCTAATTATCAATGTCCCTGGGTCCCTAAATGACCTGGATATCTATGACCCTAGACCTCAACCTCACCTAGACATCTATCCACCTAGATTACTATGTCTCCAAATTCCTACATTCTCAGAACAATCCGGGAACCCTATATTCTCGAACAACAAAATCTTGACATCCTAATATCTCCATATACTGGATTCCCATACTCACATATTCCAACATGTCCAAACCCATATCCCTATATTTTCAGATACCTCTAACATCAGATTTCTATATCCCCAAGTCCTTATACTTCCAAATCCATATATCGTATGTCCCCTCATCTCACATATCTTAATCCTACACCTTATCTCCAGATCCTGAAATCTCAAAACCCTGAAATTCCCATATCCTAATATCACCATAACCCCGTACCCTCGTAATCCTTTACCCCAACATCCCTATATCGTTGTCGCCGTAACCTGATGTCCGAATGTCCCTACATCATTCTATTCGTATAATCCGATATCTCAATATTCGTATACCCGAGAATCCCCATTCCTGTATCCTAATTATCATAAATTGGAAGCTGCGCAAGCACAACTACCCTATCGCGCCGTAGAATAAGCACCGTGCCAAGGAAATCCGCAACGCAACGGACAGATTCGGTGCAATATTTGCATTTGAAATGTACATGCAGGTGTCAGATAAATGGTGGAGAGAAGCAAAGACGCCACCGGAAGACAAAGGTAATTCTAACTGTCCTTTAGTATGACGTACAGGTCACGATACGAAGCGCGATAGGATATGCAATTCAAACGATATCGCGATTCTCGACCTCTGCAACCACTTTCTATTATACTATAATATTTCTATTATACTTTATAATATTGTTTCAACTCCCAAGTGCCCAAATTCAGAAATATGTAATTTCTTATTTTCAAAATTCTCTATTTCCCAAACTCTCAAGTGCGCCACTTTACAAATCCCCCAATTTCCCATTTCCCAAATACCCTATTTCCCCAACTCTCAGGTGCCCCAACTTCCAAGCCCCCCAATTTCTCATTTCCCCAAATCTCAAGTGCCACAGTTCGCAAATCTCCCATTTCCACATTTTCCGAATTGCCTATTTCTTCAAATTCCAAGTGCCCCAACTTCCAAGCCCCCCAATTTCTCATTTCCCAATTTCTCAAGTGCCCTAATTTACAAATCCCCCAATTTCTCATTTTCAAAATTCCCTGTTTCCACAAATCTCAAGTGCCCCGATTTAATAATCCCCCAATTTCTCATTTCCCAAATTCCATATTTCTCCAATTCTCAAACCCCCAATTTTTCGTTTTTTAGATTTCTAATTTCTCCAGTTACGTAGTCTCCCCATTACCAAATTGTCCAATTTCCAAATACCCCAGTTGCCAAATCTTCAAATTCCAAATAGCCCAACTCTCGAATCCCCTAATTCTCCAATTCCCGAATCCCTCGATTCCTCAAATTCCTCAATATTCGAATTCCCAAATTCTCAATCGCCAAATCTCCCAATTTCCAAATACCTATCCTTCGCCCGGAAAACAAAAACCCTAGTACACCAGTAATACCAACGAGATACATCTTCAAATTGCATTATTTCCCAAACGACCCCGCACAATCAAATTTCCATCTTCGTTTCTGATTTATCTCGACGCATAAAATAATTTTTTGCAATCGCAATCTGTATAATTGGATAGCGAACAATATCAGGCTGTGGAATAAGGATCTCTGCTGCTAGATTAATCGGAGCGTGTTCGTCGAACGCGCGCAAGAGAGGGCGAGTGACCGGCAGAACAGCAAATTGCAACCGGAATCTAAATCTCACCGGTACCCACATACTCACCTGAGGAACTACGTACTTGTACCCGCATTCCCGATACAAATGGATAGACTGATACTGTGATTAAGTGCCACGGTATATCGTGTTCGCGTGCACTCCTGCACTCGTGTGCGACTCGAGGACGTCCACAGGTTCGTACACGCGCTCTACGTGCACGATTAAGTCGCGATTAAGGCTCGATTCATAGCGCGTTCGACACTTGATTACGTCGTTGTCGGGATCAGATTGATTTTATACGCTATCGATGATTTATTTTGACACTGTGAGATTTCATTTCACAATGGGAGAATCGGTACTCGGAGAACTTTGTCAAATTTGCAAGTTCATATTCCTAAATCTTTGAATTTATACATTAGGATGTTGCTGAATTAGGAAGTTCTTATAGTTTGAAGTTCCTAAGTCAAATTGCCCAACCCGAAAACTGAATTCCTAGATTTTGGGATTAGTTCATTTCGAACTCTTTTTCACGAAATTCCGAAATTTCATACACCTAAAACTTCTACATACCGAAATTCCTAGGTCCTGAAATTCAGAAGTCCGAAATTCGCAAATCTTGCAATTTTCAAATTCCTAAATCCTCAGATCCCGGAATTTCTAAATACTGAAATTCCTAGTTCCCGAAATTTCTAAATCCCAAAATCCTTAAATCTCGAATGTCTATATTCCGAAATTCCTAAATATCTCAAATTTCTCAAGTCCCCAAAACTTGCAAATTGTGAAATTTCGAAGTCTCAAAATCCAAAAATCACAAAATCCCTTACTTCCAAACTAAAAAAGTCCCCGAACATTAAGATCCAAAATCTCGAACGTGAAAAATCTCAAACTCCCAGTATTTAAAATGCCAAAATTTAAAAACCGCTGAAAATCAGAATGTACCCTCCAAAATTCCAAACTTAACAAACCTGTATCAACTAACTATAAACGGGATTAATAAATTTCTACCGTAAATGTTATATTCCACTAATTGAAAGGCTAGAAATGAGTTGTACCACGAGGTAAACGAAACTACCAATTGAATACCTTAATTAAATTGCGTTCGTATCGTGCGGCACGGAAGCTTGCATAAAAGCCCCGCGTGTAGTCGATTTCAAGAGATTCAAACTCAAACAACGGTGAATCGCAAATTAAAAGCAACAAACTTTATAGTCTGCTTATATAATTACACCCAAAATATAATGAAAATATTTTTTCCCTCCTAAATCCAATTGTCAATCGTTTGTATTTCAACGTGATACAAAAATATCTAATTCTATACAGTAATTTTTTAAATCCAATGCTTAATAATTTTTTACATCTAATTTATGAAATATGCATTCATTTATTATATCTAATTTATAAAATTTATATTAATGTCAAGAACGTAAATTGAAATACCCCTAAAAATACTTGAATTCTATTTGTAAAACTAATATTAATCTTCTAAATATAATTCGTAAAATGTACGTCAACTTCTTTGGTATAATCTGTCTACGATTTTTTGGCAACAATTAATCGATACGCATCGATCGTGAGCGTGAACTCCATTCGAGCGATCGCGATTATGATTAGCTTCCTGAAACAGCATTAAAGAACAGAGCCCCGTTGATTTACATAGGGACGCACATCGCATTATTTTCAACGTGCAAACAAAACATCTTTCTTCGGGGATTTGACCACGTGCGTGGAATTCCGCAACCATGCGGGCGACAGCGACGAATATTTTCGCACGATTTCCATTTAGATAACGCTCATACGATTCTCGTTCGATTTCTTGTTCTATTCCATTAATTAAAACGAAATGTCATTAGATTTAATTTGGTTGATCGCTGAAAAAGACATCGAAAACTGGAATTTAACTTTGCAAGCGTTGCTTTTTTTAATGCTTGCTTTCTTTGCAAAGATTACACTTTTTTAAAAAAAAAAACATTCGAAGAACTTTTTGAAATAATTGTCCCCAATAATTTATATAAGAGCTGACAAACTATTTCCAAATTATATAAAAGATTTTTAGTTTCGTATAATTTTCAGTATAATTATAGTCTTATACTATAAAATAAACAATGAGAAACCAAAGATTTAATATTTAAATTATCGAATATTTTATTGTATAAATAATAATTAGGGGTAAATCACCCTTGTAATTTACACTTATTGTCGATAGTTTAATCAATTGATTTTCTGTTCGAACGATCTTCAATGATTTTAAATATTTCTGCAAAATTTCGTTACATTACAGTATACATGAGTTTCGCTGATTTAAAAATTTTTAAAAAACTATTAATTTGAAGCGAAACATGTGTAGTTGTAGGATTCGAAAAAATAAGTTATTTGGTGGTGTCATCTTATCGGTTCGTGATGCAAACTGCGGACGGTGCTGGTAATACAGAAATCTGTAAGTCGACATGACAGAAATCTACTGCACCCGCAGTCGTAAAAAGAAAGTGGATAAAGTCGATAACTCCTTTCTTCACCGAATTCAGGAATTTTTAATTGCCGATGTTTCTCACGATAAAAGAGAATGTACCGAACGTGTGTAACATCCAAATATTATTAACAATTGTATGCAAAAAGAATGCAAACTTTTTAACGATTCGAAAATTCGGGCAATGAAACTTCAGAAAATGACAAACTTCAAATAAGTTATAATTATTAATCGTAGAAATTATTAAAATACCGTTATCTACGTTTACATTTGTTACTGGTCAAATGAAAAAAATCATTGTACATATTAATTCATTTAACTGTAAATTTTATGTAACATTCAGCATTCTTCACTTAATGATATATGAATAATTAAAATTTTGTATACATGTAGGTATTATGATGTTACATAAAGTTACGTTATTATTACGTTATAGCACGTTATTAATAACATATTATAATTGCACATCTGGTTATGATACTCTTCCAATTAAATACAGACATACCAATTCAACAAACTTTAATTAATTTTCATTTCATGAAACATTAAATAAATTACCTCGTTAATGGAACTTCATCCACGGAACTTGTTCCATTAAACTTCGAACAAATTACCATTCAACGAATCCGTTTAAATATATTAATAAAAACAATGTACATTAAAAATCTAATTATCAAAGACCAGATACATCCATAAGTACTATATATTCGAATCATTAATTATCAGGGTAAACTTAAATTTAATTATTGCAATCAACATGCTTAATTGAATATCGAAATGTTAATATTTCGATCGAGTAATATTAAATTTTGTATAATTTATTTTGATATAAAATGAAACTATTTAGTTGAAAGATTTGATAAATTCTTTCCAAGTTACTATGTTTATCATTAATTTCCATTATTATGTATTTCATTATGTTCATGCAACATATATGCAATGCTATGGATTTAGTTAAAAAATACCTATTACAAATTACTGTATTAAACGAAGTAGCGAGTGCAAATTACCTTTCGAGCACAAACGGTTAATATTTAATACTGAAATCTGCCATATTTAACATTTTAGCGACTGTTATTCGCCATTCGATTTGATGCAACAATTTTTGATACATAACTTTCAACAATATTTGTAGCATTATACACTGTTTGAACACAGTGAATAATGTATTGGCAATTAACAATAAAAAAATAACAGTTTCAACAAAATTGATCAAACTTTTTAACCAGAAAGTTTTACAATTGCTATAAGTTAACAGTAAAAATACTTCGAGTGCAATGGGTTAATATTTAATACGGAAAACCCCGTGATCAAAATAGCGTGTTAATAAAATTCTGATAACTCGCAACCACCAAAAATATCGAATTTTCGTCCCGTTCCGCGTTTTTCCAACGATTACAAAACATTCTACGCGTCCTGGGACAACGATCGTCGCTATGATCATAATCCACGAAGAAATTTTCACAACGATCTCGTATCGCGATACGAAACAGCGAAGAAGGCGATGTAGAGCGAATGAAACATTAATAACACGCCTAATAGGATTTCCAAGTCAAAGCAGAATTTTCGCGGCGACTTGAAACGAGTTTCGACGAAGCGGAGTATATCGCGGGACCGGTAGGACCTCTTCGACGCTAAACTCGTTCTTATTCTTTCTTTTCTCTTTTTATGGATCGGCCGTCTAACAAGGATGATGCCGGTTCTGCGGTTTAACAAGTGGAACTTTGGCTAGTCTCATTTATCAGATGATTAACGCACTGACCGCAATTTTAAAAAAGTCTTAAAAGGATATTTTCCTCGTGTGGCTTGACGAACGAGCGTGCAAATTTCGCTCCTTCGTCGACACGAAACTACGACTTTCCTTCCATATTGATCCTCGACCGTGCAACTATTTTTTATTCCCCCCCGTCGAATTTTTACACAATTACGTATAATTGAACGTTAACGGGCCGCGATTTCTAATTACCTTCCATCGTCATTTTAAGTAAATAAACATGGCCCTCCTGCGATCGGAGAACAGCGAGGCCTTCAATTAAAATTCTTTACGTATTAATTAATCGGTTTGGACCATGTAAATTGTTTTTCAACGCGCAGAATCTTGTAGGGATCGTCGACGATAACGACGCGAAGAAGTTTGCAGGAATAGCATGAGAAAATGGCACCTGCATTAATTGTTGAGATATATTTAGCAAAGAGGATTATTTAAATAGCGTGTACTTAAATATGATATTATTTTTAATTGATATTAATCAAATGTAATTATAATTTAAGCGGAAGGTGTATATATTATTTGATAAATGTAATTTATGTTTATTTAATAAATTCGTGTTATGTTCGTGCCTCTACCAAAGTTGTTAGTGTTAATATTTAGTGAATAATTCTCTTAATTAGTAAATGTAATTCTAGGTATAAATCATAATTTAAATTATATTCTTTATTATATAATATCTCAGAGAATCATTGTAAGTAATATTTCACACTCTGTTAAAAAAGTACTATAATGAGTTTTATAATTTTAATAGTTTAATAAGCCTATCACTTTCATCCGGTTAAATATTCAGCAAAATCGATTGCATGAAATATAGACAATATATAGGAACATAATTTTTAAAATTACGAAATTGTAAATAACATTTAAAGTTACGAACGTATTCCGCGACAAAAATTATGAAAAAGTAAAAAAATCGATTTTTTAAAACGACGTACGTAAACAATTCTCTAAGTACCGCAGTAAAAATAAAATAGAACGCTTTATTTCTTAATTGTCCCACAAAAATTTCAGAGATTCAACCGTTTAATAATTATGCAATTTAATAAAACTGCATAATCAAAATAAAACTACAATATATTTCCACTAGTCATCAAATAATGCGAATCAACATCCTGCCAATTATAATACTTGTCTCGAATCGAACCTTAAGCTTGAAACCTATGTCATAAGCGTTATTTTACGATACTTTATGTCATCAAATTATGTCATACATTGAACGTTTCGAAATCCACCGTCCGATATGCAAGAGCCTAATAAAACGGCAACTTTTTCGACATGCGGTACATTTAATATCGATCAAACTTTCTAGCCATTGAACACCTTCACGGTGCATACACAGGATTATTCTTCGTTTCACAGCCGGTTTCATTAATTTAGCGAAAATAATTGGAACCTCCAGAGCAAACGTATGAGTCAGTTTCAAGTTTCTCGCGGGAAGAATATAACCACGTGCTCGAGATCCGGTTTGAGCAAAATTAAATTCGCGGTTAAGCACCATCTGTCCAGACGGGGAAAAAAATGTACGGTCCACGCAATCGAAATTTATTGCTCGCTTATGGAGACCCAACATCCCTACTCTCTGTTTGCGAAAGCGTAAATTATGTTGCACTTTAACGGCGATGCGATTCAGTTGATAATTTTGAATAATATTTTGGTACCCGCGTACACGTAACATTTGTAACGTGCTTGTAATTACGTACAGTACGTACGCGCGAAATTATCTCGTTGTATCGCCGTGGACGAAGAGCCATGGAACACGGAAACGGCGATATAGGAAGAGACTATGCGGGCTTTAGAAATCTGCAATTTTATTAATATGTAAATGCGGGTCTATGTTTCTAAATTTCGGAATTTATGGTTTTTGCCATTTTTTAATTCTTAACCTTGAAAATTTGGTAATTTGCAATTTTAGGAATGTGTGAAATTTTTTAAATTTGGAATTGGTGAATTTATCAACTTGTGAATTTGTGAATTTTTGAATTTGTGAATTTTTGAATTTGTGAATTTTTGAATTTGTGAATTTGTGAATTTGTGAATTTGTGAATTTGTGAATTTGTGAATTTGTGAATTTGTGAATTTGTGAATTTGTGAATTTGTGAATTTGTGAATTTGTGAATTTGTGAATTTGTGAATTTGTGAATTGATGAATTTGTAAATTTCTGAATCGGAAAATTTGAAAGTTCGAAGATTAGAGCAACAGAAAATTGTAAATTTCTAAATATAAGAATTAATAAAATTCCCAAATTCGAGGATTTGCAAATTCCAGAATTCGCAACCCAAAAGGTCTCTAACCTTGAAACTTCGCAAACACCAAAATCCGGAAGTGTCGTCGAAATCATAAACATGAAAGCAACGAACCGAACGAAATCAACGAGAGCGATCAAACGCAAAGGGTCATCGAACGAGTCGAATTTAAAGGAAGTTTAAGTAGACACGAGTCAAATGAAGAAGAAGAAAAAAAGGAAGGGAAGATAAAAAGAAGGGTAAAGCGGAGAATGAGAGGCACAAAGGCAACTTTCCGGCCAGCAGGCCTTTAAGATGGAAAACGTGGTACGTCTTGCAGGAGCATAGAATGGGCAGCGATGGCTCAAATGGTCCGTATTTCAATAATGATAAATCACCCTGGTTCGACGCAACGACAGACACGGCCGGTTTGAAGATCTCACCGTGAGATATCACCGTCAGGGGTCTATCTTGTGCCTTCTATCTTATACGGTCCTGTCTCCTTCGTTACCCTACAGGACGTTTCAAAACCGATCCACGAACGAGTCCCTTTCAGTAGCGTCCTCGCGTACGCATTTTCTTCGACCTGATCCTATCAAACATCCTATCTCGATTCGTTCTGCTTAATCTCGCTTGACACGATGTTTTAAGGCTAACGCATACCGATCTTTCGTAATATTCGAACGCTTCAAGGTGTAAGAATCGATGCTTGCCTCGATACTTTTCGATCTCGACGCCTTTGTTGCAATCGTTCCGGCATATTTTTGGCCCAAGGGTTGATAACCATTCGTTCGTTCAAGTTTCGAATTAATTTACACACTTCGTAATCACGATCATTCAATTAAATTATTTCATTAGAAATCTTCGTAGTATCAATATTACATTATATTTATTTACAGTTAGGTTACATTATTACATTATATCATTTTGTGGTTAGGTTGGATTATTACATTATATTAATTCATGGTTAGGTTACATTAATACTTCATTTTAATTTATGGCTAGGTTACATTAACTGCATTGTATTAATTTATGATTAGATTACATTATTATGTTATATTAATTTATGATTAGGTTGGATGATTACATTATATTAATTTATGGTTAGGTTAGATTATTACATTACATTAATTTAATTATGGTACTGGTACGAATACTTTAAATCATGATATTAATATATGCCACTGATATAATTTATCCTTTGAATATATTATTGTCGTGTTAATATCATACATTGCATTTAACCTTACACCGATCCTCATCATACATAATATGATTAAACATTGTAATTCATGATATAGTATCCGGTATCGATATGAATACTGTGAATTATGATATCGGTATATTACACTGATATAATTTATCTTTCGAATATATTGTTATAAATTTAACACGATAAATTTTATTTAATCTCATACCGAAGTTCATCATAAATGATTCAAATTTTGTGAACATTTCAAAAAGCGACTTCAATACGATGCATTTTCCGAATACTTTGAACCAAGGTACTTATTCGAGATATCCATATGTGGTACAGCAATAATGAATAAACAATTGAGAAATAATTCAGAATGTCTCGAATAAAGCTTGAAGGAGGGCAGGATAGATCGAAGGGTGTATCCTCGAATCATGTAGGGTGAAGGAATAGTCTTTATTTGTCGAGCACGGTGAATGATCCCTAATAATTTAACATGGTTGCCCATCCATTGACCGAACGTCCTACGTGAACCCATAGGCCGTGTTCGCGGCTACGGTGTACGGCCAAGAAATCACCGTCGAGATAACTGCTACATGAAGATATTGTGTTTTGATGTATGCGCGGGTGGCGGAGGATTACTCAGACGGCGAACGAACGCGAGTAGGTACATCCTGCGATGGCTGAAAGCAACGAATACAGGATGCGGGATCGATGAAAAGGACGCATCCACCCGGCTGACTGGCAATAAAGTTCTCCTCGTGTGCCGTGGGAAATTTTTCTACGAAACCAGAAGTGTATCCCCGTTACTGTCTCGACGCGTTGCTGGAATAATCCGCGTGATGGATGAAACATCGGCGCCGAGTATCCGCGAGAAATTCAATTCCGAATCAATCCCCGAGCGACAATCACGCACCACGATCTTTCCTCGACTTGTACCGCTAGCCTCGAAGACCCTGATGTTTGCGAGTCTCAGGTGCGGAACCTGAACAACGTTCGCGGGTGTCGTGAACCCGGAGTTGGCGATTCTACCGAATTAAATACAATGTTTTACAAAAACTACTCTCTTTATTAAAGGAGGATCTCTATGTAGAACGCCGAAATTAAGCCGATTTTCAATCATTTTTTTTAAGGATAAGGAGTGAATTTTGATGGTTTTTAGGACTATTTAAGTAATACTTCTACTTCATTTTGGAATCTCTTTGTGGAAATAAAATACAACACGGCGGAGGTATAGCATGTTGTAATAGAAGCAACACGAACCGACTTCTAAAACGTTCCGGATGTCTTTGGTACCTGGAAAGTGTCTGTTTTATGTTTTATTGTTAGAAATGAGAAATGTAGGAAAGGACTTGGGATAGTTGGCGAGCACATGTGTAATTTTTACGGATAAAGCGCTTCAAGTTGCGTTGAAGGTTTTAGGAGTATCTAACACGGATATACACGCTTTACCACCAGATTTACGGATGTAAAATCTGACTATTTAATGTCAAATTAACCCTTTGCACTCGAGGACTCCGTAGCGGAGCCATTTAAAATTTGTCGTCAAACTCGAGTGCTCCGCTTAGGAGACAATGAATTAGGATTTTATAGTGAACGTAACAATAATAACATAGATGCTTATAGTCGTAATAACGCAGACAATATTGAACCAGTCTAAACTTCGAGTTGCTGGTAATAAGAATGAAAAAAGACTTCGGTAGGATAAAATCATCCTTCGTCTTAACAAAAATTAATATACGCTTTGATAAAAGCTTGTCGATAATTTTTGCAATTTTGTGTCGCGAATCTAGTGCCAACCCTTTGCACTCGAAAGGTGACTCACACTCGCCACTTTGTTTAATACAGCAATTTAGGATAGATACGTTTTAATTAAATTCGAAGTGTTCCACGTATGATGTATAAGCATAACGAAACGGCTAATAGGGGCATTTAATATTGGAGAAATAAGAAAATTTCAGAAAATTCCTCAAACTTTGGAATCAAAGTTAATTTCTCTACGATTGATTGAATGACCGCGACTTTCGAATAATTTATTGTCGTGTGCGGTTGTACACGCGTTGAGCGACGATAATGGTATGTTGTCGTCGAGTCTATTGCGAGATTGTCGAAGGACGATGGATGGCTTGTAAGAAAATCAGTTTGGCTAAACTGGACAGCTCGTGACACTGAACGATTTCGTACGGTCAGAATGTTCGATCACGCACGATAATCTTTGACTAGATATCTCGTTGTGAAATGTATTATAAATCGGTCGGAGAATCGGGACAAATTATGAATGGATGTTCGTAGGAGGACCCAGAATCGCTGAATATTTGATTTGAGTTGAAGTATGCCGAGGAAGTTGGAGATTTGGAGAATTTCTGGTACAATTGTTGCGATGTTGGTTCGTGAAGACTGGTGTATGATATTGGACAAAAACTATTGCTACGAAGTTTATCGTAAAATTAATCAACGGATGCGATGACGAAAATATGTATAAACATTTGCAAAATGGGTTGAGAAGTGTAAAATGTCCAAGGTGAGTTAGGATAACGAAGAAGCTCAAAGATTTAACAAATATCTCATGCAGTCCTTACAATGTTGGTTCATGAAGAATGATTTATAATGTTGGATAAAAGACGTTACTATTTACTGTAATAATGATAGATTTTCATTGATAGAAAAAATGATGAATGACACTTGCATGGACATTTGCAAGTAAATTAAGAAGCGTAAACCGTCCAATTTGGGTTAGACTAACTGAATAACACGAAGATTACAAGAATTTACAAAACGCGTAGCTATCAAGTGTACTGTGAAATTAATATTGTAAAAAACGGTGATGAAGGATAATCGACTTGGATATTTGCGAGAAGACTGAGAACTGTAAAATGTTCAATTTGGGTTAGGCTAACTGAATAACTTGGAGACTCGTGGAATTTCTGCTGCTGTCATTACGATGCTAGTTCATGAAGACTAGTATTAAATCTTCGACAAAGAATGTTGCTATCGAGTTCATTACAGGATCGTTGAAAATTATGATAAATTGTGACTGAAGATTTATTAGCAAATTGTGATGTGTAAAATATTTGACCATGATTGACTTCGACAACTTAAAGAATCTCTAAATATCTTCAATGTAGATGAATAATTACTTAACAGAAATAGGTAAATTTCGTTCAAACTAATTAACTTGACTTCGACGACTTAAAAAAATGTCCAAATATCTTCAATGTAAGTAAACAATGTCTTCAATGTATTCAATGTGTGAATATCTTTCAATGTAATACTTAACTCAAATAGATAAGTATAGACATAATAGCAAGAATAATTTCAAGTTTTCAAAATGTTAATAGTCAATAATTTTTCCCAAGATTCGAAACATGTATATCAGCACCAAGTAGCGCTTTATCCGAGTATTTGAAGATTTAATAGTAATTTGGAAATTTGTGAATTTGGTGATTTATGGATACGGAAATTTGAAAATTTAGGGGCGTAGTAAATTGGGAAATTTGAGAACTTGAAGACGTAGAAGATTTGAGAAATTTTAGAACTTGCAGCTTTCGCAAATTTGAAAATTTGAGATTTTGAGCTCTTGTTTTGAAATTTTAAGATTTTGTAATTTGGAATTTTCGAGATTTTTGGTGTTTGATAATTTGAGAATTTCAGATTTTGAGGTTTTGTTCTTTTAAAATTACGAGATTTTGTTATTTTGAAATTTCGAGATTTTTGGTGTTTGATAATTTGAGAATTTGAGATTATGAGGTCTTGTTACTTTGAAATATTAAGATTTTGTGACTTTGAAATTTCGAGATTTTCGGTGTTTGATAATTTGATAATTTGAGAATTTGAGAACTTGAGAATCGGAGAATTTCGTGTACGATGCGTTATACCGATTTCTCATCGCGCGAGTGAATTTTTATTCGACACCAATATCGACGAGGCCGTTCGGTAACGAGTGAGAAAAAAGAAAAGAAAAGGAAATACGAAATTTATCCATTCTGGTCCGAGCTTTTTATTCGCGATGGGTCGAGACACGGCAAGCAACGTTTGACGAGCGGGTTGCGCCGGTGCAACCTCACGATGATGCGCAAAAGCTCGTCGAGGATGGCCGTGCGAGTGAAAAGAACGCGTCAGGTATGCGGCAGTCGCGAGCATCAAAAACATTCGCCAGATGTAAAGCCGAAAGGAAAGGCGTTATTTTAATGCATGATCAAAAATAAACGGACAAACGATCGCGGAAAGCTCGCGTCCGCGAACACACTGCCAGAACACGGTTTCCCATCCACAAACGTTTCTCCCTTGGGTTTCATCTGCTGCGCGTTTGCTCGTCTTTAAGCATCCGTTCGCGATACAATTATGGATATTTTTGACGCTCGGAATCCACTGTTTGGCATCCATTAAAATTTTCGTGAGGTCTCATCGGGTAAATAACGCGTCGAAGCTACGGGTTTCGTGAGTCATTTTTGCCAGAAAATGTAACAATGTTAGGGTCAGAAGTGTATATACAAATATTCAAATTTCCATATTTCCAAATCTCCAAATTCCCAAATTTCTAAATTTTCATATACTCGAATTTCCAAATTTCTAAATCCTCAAATTTTGAAAGACCCCTAATTTGCCACGTTTCCAAATTCTCCAATTCTTCAATTTCCAAACTTCTAAATACTCAAATTTCCATATTTTTCAATCCCCAAATTCTGAAATTGCCAAATTCCTAAATCTCCAAGTATTCAATTTTCCAAATTTCTAAATATTCGAATCCCATAAACCCCAAATTTCCGCATTCCGAGATTCGAAAATTTCCCATTTTACTACGACCCCATATTCTTAATTTTCCATATCACAAAATCCCCAAATTTTGAAATCTCCAAACTGCTAAATCTCCGAATCTCAAAAACCTCAAATTTGCTACGTCCCCACATTCTAAAATTTCCCAATTTATTACGTCCCCAATTTTCCAAATTTCCATATCTCTAAATCCCAAATTCACAAATTTCCAAATTCCTAAATCATCAAATACTCAGATTTCTAAAATTCTAGGTCCTCGATATTCAAAAACCCAAATTTGCTACGTCCCCAGATTCTCAAATTTCCCAATTTATTACGTCCCCAATTTTCCAAATTTCCATATCCCTAAATCCCAAATTCACAAATTTCCAAATTCCTAAATCGTCAAATACTCAGATTTCTAAAATTCTAGGTCCTCGATTTTCAAAAACCCCAAATTTGCTACGTCCCCAGATTCTCAAATTCTTAAAAGACCCCAATTCTCTAATTTCCAAAACCTCGAAATCTCAAATTCCCAAATACTCAAACTCTCATAACTTTTTTTTCTCTCTCGTTACCGAGCATCCTCGTCGATAATGACGTCGAATAAAGATCCGCTCGAGCGACGAGAAGTCAACGATAATGCATGGCGGACGAAACCATCGAACGGCCGATCATCTTTATTTTTTATTCGGCCTCTGGTTGAGATTTAAGAGCAACACAACGGAGCACATTGTGCGGCGCGCGGAGAAAGATACTGCACGGGAATAACTCGAGATAATTGGATATTTTTAAGTCGCGCTGTTTGCGGTTTAAGGTCAATGCAAATCACGACCAGGGGGAATGATAAAGAAGAGGTGAAGGACGGGGGTGTTTGTTCTATTTAGATTTCGATATTCCAATCGTGCGGGGGTGTTTGACGGAATCGAGTTAGTCCGGGGGTTGAATTCGCGCTCGATAATTGCTAGCTCATGTATTTTTCATGTCGGCCATGTTGGCGAACAATTTTTCATATAAAAGTTGCGTGGTAAACAAAGGGAACGTCGAATGACATTTATGATTTCTTTCTGGATGACCCTTCGGACTTCTGAATGCCATACATCACTAAAATATAATGTATCATAATTAGACTGCGGATGTTTATGCCAATATGATTCATCTACAACGTGTAAATAAATCGAGTAATCTGCGAGATCCACAATCTATGGATTAATTGATTTATGTTTACCACGCGAATGTTAATAAATCATGAACGTGTAAACGTTCGTAATCTAAACACAATAGAGTAAATAATGGTATCATTATTGCTAATGATTGTGAACAAACTGCGTTTACCTCGTTTGGGTAAATATTTGCACACATCTAATCAGTTTCTATTTAGTATTCAACGATATTAATAGAAAGCTTGTGCGTTATTATATTTGTTGACAATCTTCTGAATATTTTAAATGTAATTGATTTAAATTTATGATATGTGATTATCACTTGGCACTTGTCTGTTTCTACACATTCAATAATACTGACGATATAATATATTCATTATTTCGGTACCACTTATGCTTGAATTTCTAATATAATTATGTCTCTAACAAATGTTCGTTCATACACAAATAATTAACCATTAAACTCTCGCATTAAACAGTAATTTAACAAAAATAATTTATCTTGCATCAGTAAATATTTGTACAATTACTATTTAGGATATGAAATTTGTTTCTATTTGATCTGTGTAATGAAAAGAATGATACAGTGAGTTAAAGAGGTATGCCACAAGACAAAGATTGACAAAGTATGTCACAAGACATAAAGATTAAGGAAAGTATGTCACAACATATAACAGTTAAAAAGATTTTAGACAATGAGGACAATTTTCCTTAGAAGATATAATACTCCACAAGATATAAAGATTAAAAAGGTACAACTTTCCCTCAGGTATTAAAACCCGAAGGAAAATGATATTATTTTTGTAATAGTCATAATATAACCTAATCGAGTACTGCAATAATATCTGTACAAAAATATGATGACAGTTTTAACGAAATATCCAGGTTGATTTCTCATTTTCACCGTGAAATCGTGATTAATGTCGTCTTGACTGATACTAGAAGTTTCAAGCTTCTAAATGACCTCCTGAGAGTAAGATCGACGTAAGTTGGGAAATTAGATTACTTCCTGTTCTCTGCATCAAATGCGAGCTCGCTTCAAGTTGCTTTCTCAAAATGAGACTAAAATTGATTTATACTGCCCATTCTCTGCAATTCTACCATCTACAGTTCTTAACGATTCTTTTTATTTATTGACTGACTCCACTATGTTCAAGCCTCGCGTATAATTTCAAGGAATTTTAATAAATTATTCCGTCGGAAGGTACGAAGGACGTGAATTTAGTTGGCAACCTAATAATTTCTATTCGCAACGTACATTCTGTTGGAGCATAATTAGCGTGACGAATTAAGTCGGTCAAAATAATTACTACATGGTAATCATTCAAACTATAAGAATTTCAAATTATTACGTTACTGTTAGACTGTTACATACTCTTGAATTTGCAACTTTACGGTGCATTTCCAGACACGTTGAGAAATTCAGAAATTATTGAGGTTACAAATTATCTGAATCGCAAAACACAGATTGACAAATCCTCAATGTTTGAAATAAATTAAATTCCCGAATTATCACATTTCCAAATTTCTAAATTCCCAAATTCTCAAATTTTCCAAATCTTTCATGTTCTCGAGTTCTTAAATTTTCCAATTTACTATGTCCCCAAATACTCAAATTTCCCAATTTACTATGTCCCCAGATTCTCAAATTTCCCAATTTACTATGTCCCCAGATTCTCAAATTTCTCAATTTACTACGTCCCCAAATACTCAAATTTCCATATTTTTTAATCCCCAAATTCTGAAATTGCCAAATACCTAAATTTCCAAATTTTTAAATATTCGAATCTCAAAAACCCCAAATTTCCACATTGCCAAATTCTAAAATTTCGCATTTTACTACAACTCCACATTCTCAATTTTCCATATCTAAAAATTCCGAAATTCTCAAATTTCCAAACTGCAAAATCTCCGAATTTCGAAAACCCCAAATTTGCTACGTCCCCATATTCTAAAATTTCCCAATTTGTTAGGTCCCCAAATCATCGAATTCTTAAATTGCCAAATCCTCAAATTTTAATATTTCCGAAATCACAACACTTAAATTAAGAAATTTAATAATGAAGAAACCTTGAAGATCGTGTCCCATCAATTACACAAATCGTAGAAATCCACAATTGAAACACGCTATTTGCAAGGCAGCGCAAAGAACCTCTTCCTATATCGCCAATCGCCACAGCACATCCCCGACCTGACCAAACATTAACCTGCCCCAACAGTGACTCCATCCACGCCGATATTTCCTAATAGCAAATTACCGGGATAAATCGATACAACAGATGACGAACGATCTGTACGGTAGCCAAAGCGTTCAAGGACGAAAAATTCGATTCGCGATAGTGTCTGTCGTACGGCGCGTATTCGAAGCATGTCGCGTACCACGAGAAACCTGAAATCCCGCGAATTTAACGCCACATTCTTCGGCTGGGAATAAAAAGAAACACGGTGCTAGTAATTTGCCGTGGTAGACGTTGAATTAGCGGCAACGGCGTTCTACGCTGCTCTCGACAGACCGGTGGACGTGGTTGTCTGAACCGGATGCGTAGGTTACGCGTCCCTGACCTAGGACGTCTTGATATTATAGAGAGAGAAAGAGAAAAAAAAAGAAGAGGAATCAACGATACGGTTGATGAACGATCGCGAAAGAACGACGAGGGTAAACGTTCCAAGTTACGCCTCGCTAAAATCCTGACAACAAAGAACGGACTGAGACAAACGAGTAGAATGGCCATAAAACGTTGCGCCTCCTTCCATTAACGCGGTTTACTGCCGCAATCAAATCGCCGATGTAAGACACGACACGCTTTAATGAAAATTAATAACGCATTGATTGCTACTACGGTACTGTTGAACGTTCTATTAGATTGGAATTTTTTAGTCTGGATTTTCACTTTTTTTTTTTTTATTGGTTTGTGTTGTTTGAAACAAAGTTAGGTGCACTGTAAAATAATATTGTATTTTTTTTATTGCGAAATTTTCAGATTTACGAATTTTCGTATCTGTAGGATTAGAGACCATCAGATATCTAAACTTGTGAATATTTCAATTTTTACATTCGGTAATTTTTTAGATTTGCAGCTTTTCAAATATCTACAATTTTACATTTCCAAAATTTCGAAATTTTATTACTCAAACTTCCACATTCTCCTATTTTCATATTTCGAAATCTCCAATTTCTAAATACGCAAATTCCCAATTTCACAAATTTCTAGATTCCAAATCTCTATATTAGCAAATTTCTAGATCATCAACTCCTCAGGTTCCCAAATTACCAAGTCCCCAAATCCTGGTATGCCCAAGTTCCTAGGTTTCGAAATTCCTAGACTACTAAATCTGTAGACGTCCAAATCCCTAAATCCCTAAATTTTCAGATTTCCAAATTCTCATACCCCCCAGTCTCAAAATTCCTAAATTCCCAAATCCTAGATCCTGAATCATAAATCCTAAATTCCCAAATCCCGAATTCCCTAATACCTAAATTCTCAAATTCTCAAATCCCCAAATCCCCAAATCCCCAAATCCCCAAATCCCCAAATCTCCCAATCTCCCAATCTCCAAATCACAAATCCCCCAATCCCCAAATCCCCAAATTCCGAAATCTTTAAATCTCCAAAGTCTCAAGTTCCTGAATTTCTAGAATCCCAAAGCCCCAAATTCCTAGATACGTAGATTTGAAAATATCGCCTTAGTTAATATGTATTTACACAGCGGTATGTTTAGAACGGATTTTTGTTTGTTTTATATTTTTCTTTTTAATTAAATTTAATCCATATTGCGGGTCACGTGAATTCACCGGAGCAATTAACCGCGTTAACCCGTTAACTAGATCATGCACTGACACGCATCCCTGATAATGTTATGGATTTTATATTTTTAACTCTTTCGTTGCGTAAATTGCACAGTATTATCCAAAAGTCTTAACATACTTATATAGCGATATTTTACACAAAACTCATTGAGATTATACATAATAGAATTGAATAATTAGATTGAACAATCAGAGTTAAAGAAATTTCAGACGGTATAATATAAGATCTTGAAATTTTATTCATCAACACGCGTGTCTAAAATTTTTGAATGATATTGTACTTCTGCATTGTCCACAATCGATAATTAACCCTTGCGGTGCAATAGGCATCTAGCTACATGCGTCTAGTAATTCGACTGAACGTTTTCAAACAAGATAAAGATTAACATTAAAAATTTGTCATACTTTCCAATCTCGTTTAAAGTATCGCACAAATTTTCAACAGGCAAATAAATTTGTAACATCGACGAAAATTCGTTCGACTATTCTCTCGACCCAACCACTTTCGAAAGTGTACGAAAGTATATCTCTTCACAAAATTCGAAACATCATGCAACGATTAACATCGAGCAAGTATTATCACCGACAGTTACGACAAACTTTCTAAACAACATGGTGGACGTTATTCTTTCTTCGATCTCCCTTTCAACCTGTTCCAGGCCTCGTAGCACGTGATCCGCGGGTCTTCGTTCACCCCGTTAGCCGTATCACGAATGCTCGAATTAGGTTGCCGCCCCTGACCCCTTATTTTGCTGATCGTGCGGTTGTATCGAACGCGAAAGCCCGTTATTCTTGGTACGCTGCGGGGTAAGAGAGTGCCGAAGGAAGTCGTATTTCTATCCTTCCAGCATCTACTCTATTATTAGTAACCGCTGCAACGCTGCTGGACGATTAAACTGGATTTCTGGCCGATTTTAAACGGCTGCTGTATCCTTGCGGCCGAAAGCAACCTCCATTGCGGATTTTCGACACGTACTCGCGCGGCAGCGCAATTTTTAACCCCTACATCCGAGCCCGAAACCACTTACCGAAATTTTACGAGATCGTAAATCGAACCTTCGTTTGTCGAAACGATTAACCCTTCGTTGTGGATCGGTGTTAATGCAATATTATCTAAGACACGTCGTGTGAAAATAATCGTTGCGAATTTTTGCCATGTACTTGTACGAAAACGCAATTTTTACCCCTCCTACAGGTGAACCTATGATCACTTACCGAACTTCTGCACTATGGTAAATCGAGCTTTCATTTATCGAAACGAGTAATCCTTCGTTGAAGATGAGTGTTAACACTGAAGCTAGCAAAAGGGGTTAAATGACCCTTCTACAAATTTTCTACTTCAAATGACAAAATTTGTCAAGCTGATCTTCTTGACATTTATGCTGATAGTCATCGAGATAAAGAACTTATAAGTGTATTCATTTATGTTGCATTGTTTGTTCATGTATTTTTCATCCTCATTTTTAATATAAAAATAATTGTGCATGATGCGTCGGTAATTTTAGTGTTAATGCAATGTTACCCGCGACAATTCATAAGGAAACCTACATAGCAAATATTTTCCACATACTTGTATGAAAGCGCAATTTTTACCCACTTGGTGCAGCCGAGTAAACAAATATGCGATCAACGAATATACACAATTAATCAAATTACCGGTGACGAATAAAAATTTCAACGAGCTCTTGAATCTTGACATTTACCAAAAAAAGTGCACTGTAATTGCACGAAAACGCAGAACTCCTTTTGCGTTAGATATTTCGTCGTATGAACGACCCGGTGTGTCGTTGCACATTCGTCATCGGCAACGATCAACGACTCCGAAGAAGCAAACAATGTTGGCACCACCGGTCAAAACGTCTCGGAACGATATTTTTGTCGCCGTGCAGCGACACGTCGCGATATTTCAAGCCGGGTTCGTTGTCTGAAACGTTCCAAGCTGTATACGAAAGTAAATCTTCGACGGGGCGCACGTGACTCAAATCGTTCGAACGATATTTAATCCGCTGATCGATCACGATCACGTCGTGTTCGTAAGAATTTTTGTATTTCTGCGTTCGTAGGAGAGACGACCGTCAATCGTCGTTGGATAATCATTCAGAAAAGATCGATCAATTTTATAACCCGTTAAAACGATTAACAAATATTAATTTCGAGAAAAGAAGCGCATAAATCTTTTACAGAGACGAGTGACGAACACGCGGCGTTGGATTCGACGAAATCCCGTATGTGGGGACGAAAGAACCGCGGCAAAGCACGACATACGTATCCCCCTCGGTTATATTCCACTCCCCGAGGACTTACCTCTACAACGAAAGATCTCTGCGGCATAATGTTGCAGCACATTTTGCACTGGCACACGTCCTTCTCTTTGAAATTCTCACCCCTTTCCCTGTCCCGGGTGGTGACCTGAGGAGGCGGTGGCGGTACCGGCGGCGGAAGCGGACTGGTCGCGACCTCGAGGCTATCGGAGCTGGAGTTATGACGTCGGGGCGGCGTTATGTTCGTGACGTTCCCCTGCGAGATCTGTTTCACCTCGGCGGATCTGCCGTGATCGTTATTGCCGGATTTCGAGTGGGACGGCGACAAGTAAACGTTCAGCATGCATTTGTTCGGCTGCGGCTGAGGCCGCAGGAAATCATCCAAAAGATAAAAGCTTTGAGCACGGCTGGATCTCGTGGAGGCGTTCCGTGTCTCGCTTCCTGTCTGATCGGTTTTGCAGAAGCTCTCCCTGTTCGTTCTACCGCGGCACTCGTCCTCGTACTGATGTCTGTTCGCGTGTCTCTCGTCGATCTCTCTCTCGCTCGTGTCGGTCGCGTTGTTGTTGTCCTGGTACAGTCTACGGCTGACCTTCGATCTGCCCGACGTCTGACCGAATTCCCCGTTCTCCCTGTATATGTCCCGGCTGACACGGGACACGCGAGCCGAATAGGAGGTGGGCTGCTGGTAACGCGTCGACTTGCAACTCGAGCCACGCGGATCCTCGCGGAAGTGCTCGCCCTCGATCATCGACACGCTCATGTTATGCGACAGCGAGTGCTGAACAGCGTGCGAACCGGTGCCCGTGGGAGCCCTTAGCAGAGCTCCGAGAGATCGCCACTTCCTGTCCTGTTGGCCGGTCGAGTTCGAGCACACGGACGACCTGGTCCACTTCCTCTCGTTGCCCGGAGACGTAAGAGCCCCGTTGCCCACCGACCACTTCCGGTCGTTCGTGGGCGACGTCACCGACGTCCACTTGCGCTCGTTCGACGGCGACGAAATCGAGGTGCTCGACCATTTGCGCTCGGACGACGAGCCAACAGCCCCGGAGGTCGTCGTTAGCCCGCGATCCGAAGACCCGTTCAGTTGATCCTCCCGTTGCCTGGCCTTCCACCAGGAGGACGTCGACGTGAACAGGATCAGCGCGCCCCTAAGCGGGTTCTGGTGCTTCGGGGCGCCGACTTTCGGCGAGTGGTCGCGGTCCTTCATCTTCAGGGAGCATTCTCTGTAATTGGTGTCGCACTCGCGGTCGCTGAACGCGGACGCGTCGCGATCCCACAGGGCGTTCTTCTGGGCAGCCACCTCCTCCTCGTAGTAGAGGGTGGCGTTCGTGCTGCGCAGACGCGGTCTAATCTTCACGAAACCGTAGTCGTTGCTGTCCTGAATGGACTCCAACGCCTCGATGCGATGCTGCACGGTGCCCGTTGAGTGTTGCAGAAGGGAGGTTTGACCGGATGAGTATTGGTGATGGCTTCCGGTCAGCTGCAAGCTCGGCTGCTGCAGCAGGGTCGAGGTCCTCGCCCTGTGACCCTCGCTCGCCGTGCCCCGTTGGAGGCAGGAGAAGCTCGCCGAGTGTCGCAGGCTCGAGGGTGGATTTCCCGGTTGACTAACTCCCAACATGTTCGCTGTCTGCACGGTCTCCTCGGTCTAAGATCTCGAAAGGGAGAAAAACGGTTCTACTGATTTCGCGATACGAAAACTACTATCGAAGGACGGCTCACGGACGGATTATTGCGTCGGGATCTCTAGCTCGTCATCGCGATGGCAGTGGTCGATGATCCGATCGATAACGAACGTTTACTGATTCCCCTCCGGACGGTTTGCTTGCTCGTGGACGCGTTTCGTGCTGGCGTGCGCATCCTCTTGGTAAGATACTCGTGACAGGGTGACCCTGTACGCTACATCCTCGTGCTCGTTGCCTTTCGTACCGTACGTCGACGGTTCGTACGAAATCTGGAACAGAAAGTAGGAACAGGATAGGGGCTAGCAACTCAAAAGAAAAACGGCTACAACAAATTCGAAGCGGCGATGGTGACGGCCGTGAAATAATGAAACGATTAGAGAACGATGATGAACGGTGAATGAGAGGGCCACGATGCGGTCTTGGAGACGATGAAATATGAACGTACGACTTCGTGACTCGCCGACGCGGGCACCAAAGTGGAAGGGAGAATGAAAAAGAGCGGACAGAGGGAGTCGAGGTGATTTGCTGGAGATCGGTGAAGGATGAAGGTCGTTTTGTGGCCGGTGCCTCGGGCCAGACATCCCGATGTCTACTGAAATACTCGTCGAAAATTCGATTTCCTTTTACCGTTCGACGTCAGCCCTTTGAGAAATTCTTTTCTACGATGCAAGAATAACGACGGGATTTTTAAACAATCTCTGACCGACCGTAAAATCCCGGGATCGAGGTTCTTGTAGGCTTGACAGCGATGCGGGCTAAAGATCGTTTAACGCTAGATTTACGGTGCCCGTCAAAATGACGGATCTTAGACTTCTCATTTCGAATGACGAAAGTTAGTAACAAGTTTCTGTCAAAATGTAAGGACATGTGATTATCCTTCGTTGAAATACAGAATCAATGCGTGAGTTAGCTTTACGTGTTGTCTGTTATATACATTTATTGTACCTTATTTTCGATTTAAATATAGAATGATAATCGGAGGTCCGTAAATCTAGCGTTAATATCTTTATGTGGATATTCAAATGCTTCCGAACTCGTAAACTTTATATTTATTTTTTATTAGATGTAAGTAACGTTTCTTATTAAAAATTACATTTTATGTATTTCAGAAAATTTTGCTCTGGAAAATCGATCCTGCGAAGTTATACAAATGGTCACTAACAATCTAACAAAGTACATGTGACCTAAAGCATTCGATTAAATAAAAAATGTACTCAAAAATCGTATTTCCTTTGCAAAATATCCGACATCGAATATTTCTCCCCGAGAAAAGAAGGGCGTTTATACAAATTTTCGATGAGTCCGAAAAATGCGTACGAAATGTAATGATACACGTGCGAATACGAATGAGAAGTTTCATGAAGATTTACAGCGATATGCTCGTTTCCAACAAAAGATAGTTTGTGGCTGCGTTAAAAAAGAAGCACAGGGGATACAAGAAAGAAAAATAAATGATTGATACAAGGTAAAGATACGGGTTACGGGAACGTCTGAAAATTAGGGAAACGTCTACTGTGCTACTGGTTTAAAATATTAATGTGTACACATAATTACTTCCTAATTAGCGAACTCTCGGCCGCAATTAACGCGAAGGATCCAGCAAACGGTTAAAGGTCCGGTCTCGTTCCAAAACGGTGCAACTCGAACAAGCTCGTTTGTAAAACCGTGGAAACGTTCTCGAAACTTTAACCATCGAACTTGACGTGCTCTTTTTTTACTATCTAATTTGCACAAACGGGAGAAACGTTGCACAGGTCGTCAAAGTTTCTCGTCCGCCGACGAATCGGTGCGTCACTCGAACGCATCTCGAGTGCTAATTAAAAATCTACTTGGATTTTTATTAATGTAGGGTTCATGTATAGACACACGCAAAATATGTTATTTAGTGTCGTTTAGGCAGATTTACTGGATTATCGGTACCTTTGTGATACTCGAACGGTATATCGATAATATTGTTCGGATATCGTTGCTGCGAACGGAAATCAAGTGTTTGGAAATCTGCAAATTTTGGAACTTGGGAATTTTTCAAGTTGGAAGTTTGAAAATATAGAAATTTGAGAACCTGAAAATTTAGGAAGTTGGTAATTTAGAGCATTGGAAGTTTGAAGTTTAGAAATTCGAAAATTTAGGAATTTAAGAATTTGGGATTGTAGAGATTTGGAAATCTAGATCTTTAAAAACAAAGTGGTTTGCGTATCTAGGAATTTAGGAATTTAGAGATTTGGGAATTTTGGGATTTATCGATGTAGAAATTTTCGAATTTAGGAATTTGTGAACCCAAGGATTTAGGAATCTAGGAATTTGGGAATTTTTGAGATTTGGAAATTTAGGCCTTTGTGAATCTAGAAATCTGCGAATCCAGGAGTTTGTGCACCTAGGGACTTAGAAATCTAGAAATTTGAAAGTTTAGGAATTTTTAAATCTAGAAATTTACAAATCCAGAAATGTGTAATCCTGGGGATTTAGGAATCTAGGAATTTAGGGATTTGAAAATCTTGAAATTTGCGAACCCAGGAATTTGTGATTCGAGGTATTCACAAATATAGAAATTTGAAAATTTAGATATCAAGGAATTTTAGAATCTAAGGATTGGCTAATCTAGGGACTCCTGAATTTCGGGACTTAGAAATTTAAAAATCTGTAAATTTACAAATTAAAAAGTCTGAGTACTTAAAGATTCAATAAAATTCAAAAAAATTTGGAAATCTGAAAAACTCGAAACCCTAAGGATTCTACGACGTTTAAATTTAAAAATATCACAAACTTGTCGAGTTCTCGAACTCGTAGACTTGCAAACTTAAAGAACTTGCTTGCAATCACCGTTCGCTTGAACGATACTCTACCGATATTACCGATATATCGAGTTATCTATAATGTTGATTCATTATCGAAATCTTTCATTCAAATTTTCATCGATTCATTATCGAAATGTAGTGGACAGAACGCAAACGACAAACGAGCAACGACTGTACCTGTTTTTCGTTCGGATGGACACGATACGACGCGATGATTTACATCGTCCGTAGTAGCTTTCCCTTCGACGACACGATTTCCTATCGCTCGTTAAAACTGAAACAGTCGATCGTCGTTACGCGTGCAATCGGCTTTTCAAAATTGTTTTTATCACGGAACGTTCGTGTTCCGTGTAACCAGCGACTCGTTGCCAGAGATACACCGATTTCAATTTCCGATTGAAGTCCATCTATCTGCATCTGATTTATTAATATCGAACGATACTCCAACGAATAGCCGGTTAACCCACTTTATTATAACGTCGGGTCACGTTGCCGATAATACCAAAATGATCATTCATCACTCTTACTCTGTTAGCACGATGGTTTTTATTTTTCCTATTTTCGCGTAAATCAAATGCATTCGATACATTTAATGCGCGTTAACAAATTTGATGTTCATTAGTGCAACCTTTTTATGACCTATCGCTTGATTTGACAAAGATTGCAATCGATCGTTGTTAAAATATAAATTGCGTTGAATATAAAATTGGGTTGTAAAGAGATTTCGGTAATGGATATCGAGTTAACGAGTGTTGAATTGATTAAATTATAAGCGTTAAAATAATGATTGAAGACTATACGATCACATTTGCATTGAAACTATTTCACCGTGGACGAACAATACCGAGTGAGAGTTCCTCTCATCGCGTATAAGGCGATCATTCGACGTTCATATGCATAAGACACGCATCCGTTTCTCAAAAAAGAGACTCGTTCCTTTCTCGCACGAAACTTTTATGTGCGAGGCTCGAAACAGTAGAGTTATAGTTCACTGTTAGATTCGAGTATCAGGTTTTCAACAGCTCAAGATTTGTTATTTCTTCAAATTTTCAAATTTTCAAATTCCCAAATTTCCGACTTTCCAAATTCCCAAATCCCCAAATTCCCAACATTCCAAATCCCCAATTTCCAACTTTCCAAATCCCCAGATTCCCAACATTCCAAATCTCCAGATTCCCAACTTTCCAAATTTCCAAATTCCCAAATCCCCAGATTCCCAACATTCCAAATCCCCAATTTCCAACTTTCCAAATCCCCAGATTCCCAACATTCCAAATTTCCAAATTCCCAAATCCCCAAATTCCCAACATTCCAAATCCCCAATTTCCAACTTTCCAAATCCCCAGATTCCCAACATTCCAAATCTCCAGATTCCCAACTTTCCAAATTTCCAAATTCCCAAATCCCCAGATTCCTCTTTCCAAATTTCCATATTGCCAGATTCCCATCATTCCAAATTCCCAAATTTAAAAATTATTAACTTCTCAAATTCCAATATCCCCATGTCTACAAATCCTAGGATTCATAAATCCATATATTATCAAATCGTCGAAGCTACAAATCCCCAGATCCAAAAATTCCCAAATTTAACAATTTCCATATCTGCAAACACCTCAAATTCTAACATCCCACATTCCCAAATTTTCCATGAACTTATTCTTCCAAATTCCCAACTTTCTAAATTCCGATATTTTCAGACACCCAAATACCTAAACTTCTCCAATTTCCGAATATTATACATAATAAACGCAAAAATCTCCCTTTCATCGCGCAGAACAACCATGCGCACAATTATTTTGATCTCCCCCGTCCTTATTTTTTCTCGAATACGCGGAACAATATATTTTTTTCTCCGGTATTTCCTTTAAAACGGTATTTGTTTCACGGGACGCGGAACGTTCGACGCGTAACAGGCTGGCTGGCTCTGTTTTTCGCGCTTTCATGCACTGAATGCTATACGGCTCTGCGGTTTCCAGGATGATCCGCATCGCGCCGTGGAAAAAATTCGGTCAAGTCGTCGGATTAATTAAACGCCGCTTTGCGTTTCGCCAGGTACAACTCTCGACGAGAGAACGCGGATTTTCGAGGAGGGCGAACGAGAGGAATAGAGATCGAGCCGACGCGAGACCGAGACAGAGACCGATGTCTTTTTTTTTCCATTTGAACGATGCTGGTTAATGACTGCATTAGAATCGCGAACGGTCTCGAGCGTACCGGGGGACGTCGAAAATTAAGCCGCGGAAACTACTGCATTTTCCTTCGCCATCGTCGAGACAATAAAAAATTATGCTTTCTTACGAACTTTCGTAAGGACCACCTTACAACGGACAATCATTTGCATACCGGAGTGCATACCTCGCACTTCGCTTTTCTTCCTCGAACCAATATGGACTTTCAAGTTTCTCGCTTTTCGGATTCGAACATTTCTTTAATTTCAAGAATTTTCTTCTTTTCTAAGGTCGGTAATATGCACTTTTGGGAAATTAGTATTTCTGTACTTCGAAATTATCTGTTTATCAGATATTAAAGTACGAATTTTGGACATTTTTATGTTCTTCGAGTTGGAAGTATATCATGATAGTTTGAAAATTGAGTATTTTTTTTATTTTTAGACTTACAAATTCATTATCTAAACAGAATTCACAATTTACACAATTTACACAGAATTCTTAGTTTATTCAATTTGTACAGAATTCTCAATTTACCCAATTTATACAGAATTCTCAATTTACGCAATTTGCACAGAATTCTTAGTTTATTCAATTTGTACAGAATTCTCAATTTACTCAATTTATACAGAATTCTCAATTGACTCAATTTACACAGAATTCTTAGGTTATTCAATTTGTACAGAAACACGTTATCCAAATTCTTCTGTAAATTTTCAGAATCAATTCACAAATTTCCTAATTACCAAATTTGTTATGAAAACCAATATCACTGTGTTTCTGTATTTAAAAATCTCCAAGTACCAAATTCCTATATCCAAAAATATAAAAATTCGATGAATTAAGAAAAATCGAAAAATTGGAAATGTAAAATTTTTAAATTCTACATAAAAGGTATTATAAATTAAATGCATGAGATATTACACACGTATCGTATAGAGTTGTTAGCTATTATTAAATGCACAGAAGTATAGCGAATTCTCGAAAGATTTGTTGTCCGGTCCCAATAGGCGTCATTGTGCAGTTGCAACAGTGGATCGGTTTCGCAATAATGCAGTGAACTTTTATACGCACGAACGGCCTTGCCTTTTTACATCAGCATTGCCGTTGATGTGTGGGTGTCACTTACTTTCGTGCCTTGAAAAACCTTTCACTGTTTTGCACCTACATAGACGAACGGTAGACAGCCGCGTTCCGTTGCCATAAAGTCAGAGAAATCTTGGGAACCGTGTAACTCGTTCCGTCTAACCAATTCTATGGCTAATTCCATTTCGCTACGAAATATGGAACACCTTTTGCAACCGTACCGTTAACCCTTTCAACGTTAATTCAAATCGCTCTTTATTGCATCCGAGATATTCCGCAATTTATCTGGTAAGAACTTTTACATTTTCAGTCGCGTAATTTTCTCGATCTTTTATTTTTCGAATTTCTTTGAATATTTAGAAATTGACTGAAATTTACAGAAACTGAAATAGTATATTATTTCGGTTTGTTATATAGATTGTTTAGGTTTTGTTACGGAAAAAGGAATTGGCTGTTTGACTATTTGACAATTTAACAATTTGATGATTTTATGATTTTATAAATTGATAATTTAACTGATTGACTATTTGTCACTTTGAGATGTAACATTCTGACTATTTGACAATTCAGTGATGTAACAATTTGACGATTTGAAGACTTGACAATTTAACAATTGGCCAATTTACCAGTTTGACAATGTAATGATGAGACGATTTCATCATTTAGTGAGTTTACAATTTGACAATTTGCCACTTTGACATTTCGACTACTTGACAATGAAATGATGTGACGATTTCACCATATGATGACTTGGCAATTTGACAATTGAACAATTTCACAACTTGACAATTCGACAACCTGACAGTGTGACACCTTGTCAATTCAACAATTTAACGAACTGACAATTCGACCATTTATTTATTCGAAACCTTAAAATGTCTAAATATCCATATTTCGTGTAAATTCGACATCGGTAATTCTCCGAATGTAAAAATTAAAAAATTCTCGAATTTAACTAACTTCACACTAGATTTATAAACGAGTCAAAATGACTCATGACTTGTTTCTTACTTTAAATTGTAAAAATTATAAAAAATCTTTTATTTAAATATATGTTAACTTTTGTCAAGATAGAGGATCATTGTATAATCTAGTATACGTATCATGCTTCATTTACTTAATTTTATACATTAATTTTGATTTAACACTAAATCTACCAAAGCGGGCAAATGACCGTTTTACAAGTTTCCTATTTTAAACGACAAAATTTGTTGAGACGATTTTCTTGAAATCTATACTGACTCTCATCAAAATAAGGAATTAATATGTGCATTCATTTATGTTACGCCGTTCATTCATTTATTTTCTCAACTGCATTGTTAACTACAAATGTATTGTGCATTATACATCGGTAGTTTGAGTGTTAATTTCAAAATAAACGTACATTATACACCGGTAAGTTTAATGCCCAAAATATGTAGTCATTACATGTCCGTAAGTGTATTGTTAAATAACTCGAATTCGAATCCAAAGATCGGAGAACCTTCCGAATTGGAAAATGATAAAGTTCCGAATTTCATTAGCAGGGAAACATGGAAATTCGAGGGGTGTAGCCTGGAAGACGTTAACCAGCCGGAGAATCGATACTAGGGCGATCGTATTGAGCCGCGAAAGTAAGGGGAAATAAATTGGGTGGTGTAATCCCGTTGCGCGAGAACCGGCATCGTTCGGCCGTGCATTTTCCTGGGCCGCGTGTTCACGTAACTTCGTCGCCTTTCAAAATTAATCGGTCCCTCGTACCCGAACGAAGAGCTTTCAAATTTCTTTCGTAACGAGTGTTGAGCAAGCGACGGAGAAGCAGACAAGCAGAGGCGCCGAAGCGTGCGCGTATCGCCGCGTGTAATTAGTCACGGCTTGGGATTCAGACCAATTACGTTAACCGGGTTGACCAGGGATGTATCCGGAGCACGAACGTTACGTACACCGATCGGTATCTTTCTTACGAATTTTACAATTTTCACTTCCGTTTCGCCTCTTCGTTCTCGAAATTAACCCTTGTGCGCTCCATCGTTTCTACTGGGATATGGGGAGGTTATTTATTTAAGAATAAAATCAATCTGAATGACCTTTTTTATGAAACTGTCTGTTGGATTATTTAACAACCGTGTTAAATCAGAACTCGTTTATAAACGACGGCAATATAATAAAAATCTACCAAGCAACACTTTCCATCGTAAGATACTCGACCTAATTATGCGTCCCATTTCCTCGGACCCTTTCAACATCCTAACGTTTACGCAGAAACGTGCATCAAACGGACATGATCATTAAAGATGCAAAAATACTTGCAAGACACGTGCGTTAACAAAGAATCCAGCTGTCCGAGACTCTAGAGACGATAATATGGATAAAAGACGAGGCATAAGCGATCGTATCGACGATAGATCGCACGAAGGATAGATAATGATTCACGGAATATACCATTGTCTTCCATGTCTTCTTCATCATCTAAAACTCTCTGTTCGACTACGAAGCGAACATCAGAAGAGATCGAACGTTATTATCCTAGTTCTCATTAATTCGCCCGTATGGAAAACGAGCCGATCGGCGTGGAAAGAACAATGCTATAATAACAGTGTGGGAAAGGTCCTGGCGAAGCTGAGACACACCGACGATGAGTCGTCGAACACGTTTCATTCGAACAACGTGGGTAGAACACGCCACGGCAAACAACTAATTACATCCACGAAGCGAGGTGAAACTTTTAATCCTGAAATTTCACCGACGTCCGATTCTGGAAACCTATTTTCGATCTACGCCCGGACAACATGGCGGATTGATTTGCATTTTCAGAATTCACGGTTGTAAAGAAAACGTGGGTGTAAGCAGGTCGTTTGCATATTACATTATATTCTTATTGAAATCGCTAAAAATAGTACAGCGGTGTTGGCACTTTGATTGCTGCAATGACAGTGAACGTAGGTATTCATCGAACACGGTATGTAATTGTAATTAATTGCTATTCCGTTGTCTCGTCCGACTTGGATCTTACGGAATTTTTTTAACGAATATTCGAAACTCCTAAACTGGTCATCTTTTGTGGTCGACGTCTCGGATGTTCCTTACGAAATTCTCGTATTTTTCAATATCACGATCTCGAATTTTAAATCTGAAAATATCAATGTTGGAAACCTAAAAATATCGAAGTTTGAAAATTTGGAAATATGAAAATATCGAAGTTGAGAAATGTGGAAATGGAAAGTATCGAAGTTAGAAAATTCGAAAATCTGAAATATCGAAATTAGAGAATTTGGAAATCAAAAAACATTAAAGTTGGACTATTTGGAAATCCGAAAATATTAAAGTTTGAAAATGTGGAAATCTGAAAATATCGAAAGTTGGGAAATGTGGAAATCTAAAAGTATCGAAATTAGAAAATGTGGAAATCTGAAAATATTAAAGTTGGAAAATGTGGAAATCCGAAAGTATCGAAATTGGAAAATGTGGAAATCTAAAAACATCGAAGTTAGAAATGTTAGAAATCTGAAAATATGAAAGTTGGAAAATGTGGAAATTTGAAAACATCGAAGTTAGAAAATTCCAAAAATCCGAGAATCCCAAGAATCCGACGCCAAAAAAGCGTCGACCCCGTCTCCGTTCCAAATCTCCCCAAGTATTCGCAGCAAATCCCCGAGCGAGTCGAATATTCCAGCGATTATTTAAAACCGCGCGAAGCACGATAATTAAATTCCGCTTCCCTCTTTGCATGATTGACTCGTCGGAACGAAGAAAAGCTCGTCCGATCGTTCGAGTAATTTTTCGAGTCTCGGGGCAATCGAAAGGATTAACGCAATTACACACTCGAGCCCGGCGTTGTACCAACGTATACTTAGACCGTCCAATTTGTCGTGCATTCTTAATTAATGAATAGGCGGATATCCCTCTATCCGATCTGTATTTTACGCGTGTAATTGCAGATCGGCGGCGTTCGTAATTTGTTCGCCGTCGTTTTCTCTGTATCGATCGGCAACCGTCCGTCAGCGAGTGTCGCTTTTAAGGTTCGACACCCCCGGAGGACACGCGCTGCCTGCAATAACATAATTACGCCGTAATTACGGGAATCGACGTCGAATGTTTTTTTCATTTCATGTATTACTCGACGACGCTCACCCTCTAATGGATTTTCGCCATGTAAGGTGCTTTGACCCCGGCCCACGCTTACCCCTTTGTCATCCCTTTCGCGGCAACCACGGCCGCAACTAGGCGGAAAGGCGGGGTAAACGTCCCTGACAAAAGAAGAAAATAATTGCTGCTCGTGAAATCGATACCGGGCACTAGTCTCCTATGCACGTGTACATCACGTGCTACGATTCGCTCGCTGCTAGTACGATCTGCCATCCCAGGAACAGAACGATCGAAGATAAAACTGGACTTTTGTAAATCCCGAATCCCACGATCCCGAGTCCCAAAATCCCGAATCCCTGCATCCTGAATCCCTAAGTCCCGAATCCCTAAATCCCGAATCCCTAAATCCCGAATCCCTAAATCCCAAATCCCAAGATCCCGAGTCCCAAGATCGCGAATCCCAAAATCCCTAAATCCCAAATCTCTAAATCCCAAATCCCTAAATCCCAAGTTCCTATATTCCAAATTCCTAGACGCCAAATATCAAATCCTTATATTCCGAATCTCTATATCCTTGAACCCCAAATCCTAATTTTATAGGTTTCAAATGACTAACATCCCAATTCCCCAGGTCTCAAATCTGTAGACCTAAAATCCCCATATCCCAAATCCCTACTCCTCAACACCCTATACTCCAAATTCGAAAATCATTAAATCCCAAAATCCTGACATACCTATGTCCCATACCCAAAAAGATTGAAATTCGGGGTAAACGTCCCCGACAAAAGAAGAAAATAATTGCTGCTCGTGAAATCGATACCGGGCACTAGCCTCCTATGCACGTGTAAGTACATCACGTGCTACGATTCGTTGGCTGCTAGTACGATCCGCTATCCCCAGGAACAGACCGATCGAAGATAAAACTGGACTTTTGTAGACGAGCCGCGGACGAGAATGGCCGTTTCGTATATTGGATCCGGGGATGGAAGAATCTCTTCCGTGGGTTTCCGATGCCTCGAACCAATCGTTCCGTACCGGCTTCCCAACTATCGTAATCTTATAGATGTTCTCCAGTGGCGAACAAACCAAGCAAACTTTCACAATTTTTACTTTATCTGATACGAAAAGGCTACCTCCTGTTGGAGGATACGATATGAAAAAGCTACCTCTTTTAGAGACAATATACCTGGAATATTGATTACTCCGATACAAATATCTTGTGTACGAGTGTTTTCACAAGTTGTAGTATTACACAAGTATATGAACATTTTTATTGTATCCAAACAGTAACTTGCTTGTGATGTTCAATGATAATTCTACATTAATTTTATTACTCTATCTAGTTCAACATTTTTCTTGAAAAATTATTATTCCGAGAAAATACAACGCAAGATTAATGTCACAATCTTGATGTGTCCACCAAGATTAAAAAAGAGTATCAAACTATACATTTTCAAA
Organism: Coelioxys conoideus; assembly: GCA_947623535.1. Lineage (NCBI taxonomy): Eukaryota > Metazoa > Arthropoda > Insecta > Hymenoptera > Megachilidae > Coelioxys > Coelioxys conoideus. Next base: position 8,968,287 of record OX392449.1, on the reverse strand, counting down.
TACATATTTTACTTATTATACGTATATTTTTACATGAATATTATATGTTCATATTCGTATATTTTTATATGAATTATATGTAAAATATCTCCATGTAAAATGAATGTTCCACAACCGACAATATAACGAAAGTCTATGGTGTCTGGTCGAACGGAACGAAGATGGTTGTACGTGCTATGCAAAGATTTTAAAGTATCCCGCTATAAGCGGCCTATAATATTACGCTTCGCGATCGATATCCATGCGAAGCGTTATGCGGTAATATAGCGCATATAACCGGTCATTAACCGAAAATTCGCGGTTGTAACTTACTCTAATTTTCGGACTCGTTTTACGCGGCCTCTCGAACCGGCGTTATCACGTACGATCGAACGAGCAACAATTATTATGCGAGATGGGATGATGAACAATCTCCGACCGTGAATCCATTTGCTAATCAATAACCTACAACCAGCTACGATCTTACCTTTTGCCGCCCATAATCGAACTTGATCAATCGTTGCTTAAAAACGCGTATCGGAATATAAATAGAAATCTTACCGTTCCGTCCACCGGAAATGATCCATCGACCCTTCGCGGTCGTTTTTTAAACACATAATTTACATAACTGTTCGAACGCGAATTACTGATTTCCTTTCTGCATTCTTGATTCTACACTATTTAATCCACGATCTTTTCGGAAGTTGCGTCAGTTACGGCTAAGTAATTGTTATTACGATGTTAGAAGTAAATGAAGGTATAATGTTAGGTGTATTTTCTATGCAGCGATCTTTATTATACTGTTTAAGGTTAATATTCGTATGAATTGGATACATCATAATAATCAATGATTTGTTAATATCCATGTGAATTTGAAGCTCGATCTTTGTGCAAATACAAGTTGGGGCAGTCCATAAACCACTTAATATCTCGTTACCCCTCATTAATTTATGCTGTTGGATCTTTAAATACGTCAATAAACATTTTGATCGATCCACTCAAAATACCTCATTGCCCTTTGTTAAATCATCCTATTAGACCTGTAAATATATCTACAAATATCTCGACCAAAGTTAAACATATGTATAATCAACGTTTAAAGTATAAGTATCTTTTGGAACGCCTTGTATACGTATATTACTACAGAACGCTCTACGAATTTAAATAAATTTCGACTCAACACCAGCATGTCGGTGTTAAAGCGCGAGTACATATTTTGAAACGCCCTGTATACGCATATTACTACGCAACGATCTACGAATTTAAATAAATTTCGACTCAACACCAGCATGTCGGTGTTAAAGCGCGAGTACATATTTTGAGACGCTCTATATACGCATATTACTACGCAACGATCTACGAATTTAAATAAATTTCGACTCAACACCAGCATGTCGGTGTTAAAGCGCGAGTACATATTTTGAAACGCCCTGTATACGCATATTACTACGCAACGATCTACGAATTTAAATAAATTTCGACTCAACACCAGCATGTCGGTGTTAAAGCGCGAGTACATATTTTGAGACGCTCTATATACGCATATTACTACGCAACGATCTACGAATTTAAATAAATTTCGACTCAACACCAGCATGTCGGTGTTAAATCGTAAAAGACGAGCACGGTTCTCGAATCGAACGTAACCTCGCGTGATGAACGCGAGACAAGGTAACGTAAGAAGGCCGACGAAGTGACTTGCGAAACGAGGTTCACGATCCCTCGGTATCCGCGTTACACCTTCTTCGACGGCGTCTACGTGCGCGTACACGTCCGCCCACGTGATACGCGTAGAATTACGCGAACACGCGAAAGAGGGCCAGCGTTCTACCGTTCGTTTTTTCGCCGGTCATCCTGACCGGTAAATCGGACGACGCAAATGAGGAGGATAGATCTTGATCTTAAACGAGGAAGAGGCCCCCGAGGCAGCTATCTTTCCTATAACGAGGCGAAATCCGTCGTGGATGTCTCCGATTACAGCGTGCACTTTCAGCCTTCTGTTCTGATACACGCGCTTGTTTACATCCCCGTTGACGCCGGATACATTGTATTGATTTTATTGCACACGCTCGGCAGCGGCGCGTCGTTGCACGACGGGCTTGTGTCGACTACCAGAGACCGATCCACCTGTTTAGCTAACTCTTGTGCAACCGTTGAACGCCGGTTGCTTATTCGGAGAGATGCGAAATGGGATAAGTAAACGAATAATTAGCGGCGGTGTCGCGTGTCCGATGAATGCGATCCGTGCGAGACGATAGGCGACGAAACACGCCTACGCGAATATTTTCGAATCACCGGATAAAGAGGGTGAAATGTATGTCCAAGTATCGCTGGGATAATTATACGGATACGAATTTGAAAATGGTTAGAAAATTCTGGTCTTTGAGCTTCGCTGTTAGTTCATGTTGAAAATTGCGACACTTCAAATTTGTAAATTTGTAAATTTTCTAGCTACGAAATTTGAAACTACTGAGCTGATAAATTTGTAGATCCTTCATTTCGACATTCTTAATGGTTGATGATTTTTTAAGTTGTCTTCTAGATTATCGACTATACAAATTCCCAAATTTCTGTACCACCAAATCGCTGGATTCCTAAATTGCAAGAACACAAATTCCTGGATTTTGTAATATCATCATCCCGAAAGTCTAAATAGCAAAATTTAAATTCCTAGATACCAAATCTCTAGATCCCAAATTTCTGCTTTGCAAATCCCAAGATTCCGAATCCCTAAATCCCGAATCCCAAGACCTTGAACCACAAGATCCCGAATTCCAAAATCCAGAATCCTAAGATTCCGAACCCCAAGATCCCAAATCTCAAGATCCCGAATCCCAAGATCCCGAATCCCAAGATCTCGAATCTCAAGATCCCGAATCCCAAGATCTCGAATCCCAAGATCCCGAATCCCAATATCCCGAATCCCAAGATCCCGAATCCCAATATCCCGAATCCCAAGATCCCGAATCCCAAGATCCCGAATCCCAAGATCCCGAATCCCAAGATCCCGAATCCCAATATCCCGAATCCCAAGATCCCGAATCCCAAGATCCCGAATCCCAAGAATCCCGAATCCCAAGATCCCGAATCCCAAGATCCCGAATCCCAAGATCTCGAATCTCAAGATCTCGAATCTCAAGATCCCGAATCCCAAGGTCTCGAATCCCAATATCCCGAATCCCAAGATCCCGAATCCCAAGATCCCGAATCCCAAGATCCCGAATCCCAAGATCCCGAATCCCAAAATCCTGAATTTCAAGATCCCGAGTCCCAAGATCACGAATCTCAATATCCCGAATCCCAATATCCCAAATCCCAAGATCCCGAATCCCAAGATCCCGAATCCCAAGATCCCGAATCCCAAGATCCCGAATCCCAAGATCCCGAATCCCAAGATCCCGAATCCCAAGATCTCGAATCTCAAGATTCAGAATCCCAAGATCTCGAATCCCAATATCCCGAATCCCAATATCCCGAATCCAAAGATCCCGAATCCCAAGATCCCGAATCCCAAGATCCCGAATCCCAAGATCCCGAATCCCAAGATCCCGAATCCCAAGATCTCGAATCTCAAGATCCCGAATCCCAAGGTCTCGAATCTCAAGATCCCGAATGCCTAAATCCCAAAATCCCAAATCCCAAATCCCAAATTTCTAGTTTCCAAGTTCCTATATTCCAAATTCCTAGAAGCCAAATCTCATAAATCTCAAATCCTTATATTCCAAATGTCTATATCCTTAAACTCCAAATCCTAATGCTGTAGGTTTCAAATCCCTAACATCCCAATTCCCTAGATCACAAAGATTGAAATTTTAAAAAAAGATCAACCATTCCCTAAAAATCAACAAGTAGGAACTCTCTTCTATTCAACGCAATAATATAAAAAATCTGAATTACACGCATTGCTTGTGGATTTATAAATAGACGAGCTATCAATATCGAATTCGAAAACGTTCGATAGGCGGCAAGGTATCGATTGATGAATTTCCAGATCCACGCGACACTCGATTCAAAGTGGCCGCGTCCGGGCTTGGATTCCTCGCGTCAGTAACAAATCAATCCGTAGACTGAAAAGCTTCTGACACGATTCCCACCCTTCCCGGCGCGTTTCATTCAAACTTCTATTTCACCAGCCGAAGCCTGCGATCTCCGATAAATCGTTACAAGAAACTGTTCGCGGTTAGGCGAGCGCGTACGCGTACACTGCCGCTCAAAAAGTTTCTTCTCTTTCTGATACGAAATAATAATACGCTTCCAGGAATGTTTGTGAGGCTCAATAATTTCAAAAAGAAGGAATAATGAGGTTTCCTGGGAGTCAGAAAATCTCATGATTATAGAACACGTGTTTAGAGGACAATTCATAAAAAATGAAGGAACTTATGGAACATTTTCGAGCTACGCTGCCGCTCAAAAATATGTGGACACATGCTTAATTCTTACATCTTCCAAAAAATAGTTACGATGTCTTTGGAAACTCCGATTACCTTGTATGTGACTCAGTTCGGGCGTGGTTGGTGAACATACTTTAATAATAATTCATGAGATATATCAACGATAACGACAGAGTCTTATTATATCTTTTATAACTCATTTGATTAATCAGTTATATTGTTTATTAATCAAAGTATACATTATATGTATATCTCAAATTCCACAAACACGGTAGGTGTCCACATACTTTTGTGCGGCAGTGTACGTGTCGTATGAACACGCGGGACGATTCGCGATCCGGCGCGATACGCTCGACGAAAAGCGAATCGCCGTATCGCGGACGCAGCATCTGCCTTTCGCTCGATAATGATGCATCGCGGCGATATACCACGGGATACTTTTAAAACCGAACTCCAAATATGCGCCGCTCGGTGAACGCGAGGAGCCAATTATACGAGCGCGATTCCGCTCGTTGAAAAGTACAGAGATTTAATAATTTCTAAGTTTTAAGGTTTTATATGTACAGAAACTCTTAAATCCCAAAATACCAAAATTCCAAAATCCTACAACTCCGAAATACCAAAATTCCGAGATTTTAATATTCCGAGATCCCAAAATTCCGAAATCCTACAATTCCGAAATCCCAAAATTCCGAAATCCTATGATTCCGAAATCCCCAAATCCCGAAATCCCAAAATTCCGAAATACTACAATTCCGAATTCCAAAAATTCCGAAAACCCAATATTCCGAGAAACAAAAATTTCGAAATCCCAATATTTCGAAAGCCCAAAATTGCGAAATCTAGCAATTCAAAAATCCTAAAATTCCGAAATGCTAAAATTTTGAAATCGCGACATTACAAAATTCCAAAATTCCGAGATCCCAAATTCCGAAATCCTATAATTCCGAATTCCAAAAATACCGAAATTCCAAAATTCCGAAATCCCTAAATTCCAAATATGCGGCGCTCGGTGAACGCGAGGAGCCAATTATACGAGCGGGATTCCGCGCGCAAAGTGAAAAAGAAAGCACGGAGAACGAAACGAAGGGACGCGCGAAGACAAGAAAGTGAAGCTTATTAAGGGAAAAAGGTGAGAAAGAACGGAGGGCACGAAAGCAACAGGGAAAGAGTGCACGTATGGGTGCACGTAGGGAGACGAGCAACAAGAACACGATGAAACGGGAACTCAAGAAAGAAAAAAGAAACGACGCGTGCCACGGGTAAAGAAAGCGTGAACTTTTATATAATTAGGGACTTTATAAATTACGATCATTAATTGCTGGCGCATTGTTGGTACCGCATCGACGATCATTAGCCAGCTGCGCATGCACGACCAGCCTTTGTTACCGATTCGCGTGTTAATTATATTGCTTCCGATTTCAACCGATCTATATATGGGGTGTCTGCGTTGTAGCGATACGATCTTCTTATTTCGTAATCGCCGATTATGTAAAGGGGGCAATGCTTTTTCGTGTATGAATTGTTTCTACGTTATTATGTGAACTTCTAGCTATTACGCGAACTTCTAGCGTTCCTATTTAATGATTTGTTGATTATGGTAGAATTTCAAAATTTACAATTTCCTACTTTCATACATTTTATACATACAGTCCCCAAATTTTCGAGCTTCCAAACTTCCAAATTACCGAATTCCGAAATTTTCAAGTTTCCAGATTCCCAAATTCCCAAATTCCACATTCTCAAAATTCCACATTCTCAAAATTCCACATTCCCAAATTCCACATTTCCAAATTCCACATTCCCAAGTTCCACATTCCCAAATTCCACGTTCCCAAATTCCACATTCCCAAATTCCACATTCCCAAATTCTCAATTTCTTAAATCTTCAAGTTTCCAAATTCCCCAATCTCACAATCCCAAAATCCCAAATTCCAAAATTCCAAAATTCCAAAATTCTCAAATTTTAATACATACAAATTTTAATTATAATTATATTCTAATATAATATATAATATTTATAATGTATGTATATAATATTCATAATATATATAATATTTATAGTATGTATAATATTTATAATATATATATAAATCCCTAGAACCTTAAGTCTTTGAGTAGCAAATCCCCCAAGTCTTCAAATTCATCGTTCCCCAATTCCTATCATTCTACAAATTTCTACCTGCTCAAAAATTTCCAAAAGTATCGAGAGAAACCATGTCACGTGTGTGCTCGGAGAGGCGTGGACCAAACGGATGTGTATGCAAGAATTCGTGTCATTCCTGTCGCTTTCATGCGTGGGGAAAAAAATTTCGCGAAACGCGTACGAATCGCGCCAGTCACGTACTTCAACCGTGATCTTACGTCGGGAGTGCGATTTCTTCAGACACATTTTCTTCGAATTTTTCTGCGAGACACCTTGCTTTGAAAATGCTACGTGCCTCGGCTGTAAACATATGTCTTCAGGCCGCTAAAGCGAACAATTTACATGTAACGATCAATGAAACACCGTGACGAATGTTTTTTTAATGAACCGACAAATATTGTCGCGCTCTCGTGGTGAAACGTTTTCTCGTTTAAACGCAATTGTTCAAACAATTAATACGACGTATTGTCACTAAAACAACCGACGTATAATGCACAATTATTCTGATCCTAAAGATGAAGTTGAAAAATAAATGAACAAACGATGATGCATAAATGAATACACTCGTTGATTCTTTATGTTGACCACAATCAGTACAGATGTTAAGGAAACCATTTTGATGAATTTTGTTATTGATGTAGGAAATTTGTAAGTGTCATTTGACCCTTTTGGTTGATTTAGTGTTAACATATTTAGTCAGAGTTTTCATTATACAAAATTTCAACCTAACCACAAGCACGATTAATGCACTCAGACCAACGTTCAAAGATACAATTTAGTGGTGGAACACACATTTCTAGGGAAATGTTGGATATCATACCTTTTATACTGTGTTTCTTTAGTTCTTCGAGAAAACGGAACAAAATTAAGATTGTACACATAACCTTGACTCACCCTGTACATATAATACTACGCACATTATGTACGTATAATATACGTATAATATTGAACACAATTAGAAAATACTTGATCGAAGTTGTTAAATCGAACGTTGAGAAGATACGGTGTGAAAATAAGAATGGCAGCCAATAAAATTGTCAAATTCAGGGCCGTGAACGTGTTAATCAGTTAGAAATCGTCGGTACAAAACGTATCCTGGTTCTTCAAAATAGAAATGACGTGGTGCGGTAATTCGATGGAAAGGAACAAGTTACAAAAGTGACGATCCTTAGCAAGCTGGTGTCCGCGAGAGAGCGAAACAAGAATGGATTAGCTATTGTCTGGGTTAGCATGGTCGTCCTACGCTCGTCGGGCAACGGGTTGAGCGACACCGGCAACACGACGGTAGCTTCCATTGAATGGCCGAGAAACGTTTAACCGGGGTCGAAGGTTTCATCGACCTCGAGAGCGCAAATTACTCGGTTAAATCGTCCGGGGCTCGTTCACTCTCCGCGCGGATTTTCATCGATCAATTTTAATCTGCGTGCACGAGACGAGACTCTCTCGTCGTTTCGCGAACACAAAAGCTGTTAGCGGAAAAAAAGAGAGAGAGAGAGAGCGAGAGAGAACGTCTCGTTGGGAACGCGTCGTAAGGCTCTTTGTGACGTTAATGGATCAGGGAGGACAAATGTGCGACCGATAGGGTATCCATTTTGTTTTTTTTTTTTGTACGAGGAGTTTAAGGGATGATGGCTATAATTTTTCTACTTTCGGATGTCGAGATTTTGAATTGTGAAGTTTTAGGATTTTACAATTTTGAGACTGTTTGATTAGGAAGTGTTAGTGTTTTGGGAGTATTGAATTTTTGAGTTATGAGGTTTTAGGGTTTTGGAATTTTTTACCTGTTGGATTTCGAGATTTTAGGGTTTTGGAATTTTGGAACTGTTGGATTTCCAGATTTTAGGGTTTTGGAATTATAGAACTTCTGAATCGGTGACGTTTTGGAACTTTGGAACTGTTGGATTTCAAGATTTTAGGATTTTGGAATTTCTGGAATTTTACTTTGATACTTAGGAATTTTAAAATTGAAATTTTGGATGTTCCAGAATTAGAGATTAAGGAACTCCAAATTTCTATATCTCCGAATTTCAACATTTCCAAATCTCTGTATCTTCAAATTCCAAATTTTCCAAACTCCTATATCTCCGAATTTCCAATTTCACAACTCCAGGTTAAAGATTTGGAAATTTGGAATTTTAATATTTCTGAACGCAATTATTTAAAACTTAAAACTTTTCGATTTTACTGCTTAGAAATTTTCGAATATAACAACGTTGAAACTGCAGTTAATTTTTCAACCCAGATATTTAAATTTATAATAACTTTTGTACCTAGACATTTAAATCCCTCATAATTTTTGAACCTAAATATTTAAATTCCTTATAATTTTTGCATCTAGATATTTAAATTCCTTACAATTTTTCAATCTAAAGATGTAAATTCCCTCTCATAATTGAACCTACATATTTAAATTCCTTTTAATTTTTCAACCTAAATACTTGAATTTCAATGTGTCCCAAAAATTCCTAGAAATTTCCCAAACATTTTGAAATTCCTTAAAGAACCATATAATTTTTTAAATTTCCTCGGCAAATCATAAATCTTCAAACACAGCAATTCCAAACACCACAGAAATTCAAAATTTCCCCCAAAACGTTACTGCATTCTGATCGCCATAATTATTACCTCATACTCATCGAGTTAACCAACAATCAAGAGTTCGCAACGCCCTGCATCCATGAAGAATCGCGTTCAAGCAGCGAACTTCGACGAAAGCTTTGTTTCGAGTATCGCAATCTGTCAGTCGAAGAAACTACCGTATATTTCATTTCGCGATTACGTTCGCAACGGTCGTGTGTATCGTTGCACAATACCTAATTGTCCAGCGGCGGTTCAAGGGAAATCGACGGACAAAAGTGTTTCAGCGAATCGTAAAAGCCCATTAGAAACGGTATATACGAGGCAATAGTGTTTTGTGCAGATCTGAATACGTGGGTTCGACGGCTAGGTCGAAAAGATTCGGTACGTTAATAGAGAGCTTTATTTCGGCCTACATCTCGACCACCAAGTGGTCCTTCTCTTGCCTACACGGTTTCGCTTTCATTCATCGTTGTCCTCGTGCCACTTCTTAACGTAAAAAAAAAAGAGAACCATAGTAATTATGCGCGGAACAACGATCGAGACTACAAAATAGATCGAGTCGATATAGGATCAATAATACGATATGTGACACAGAAAACTCGGATACGTGAATGGAAATTAACGGAAACTACCGGCGTATGCACGATTACTTTGAAGTTAGAAATGAAGTTGAAGCGAGTGATGGTTATAGGTGAATAAACGATGAAAGATAAATCAGTATACGTATTAATTTTTTATCCTGATGAGAATTAGCGTCGAAGAATATCTATGTTCCAAATCCCATTATTATTAAATTAACCAAACCCCGCATTTCTACATCCCATAATCTCTATATCTCCAAATCGAAATTGAAACATTGCAAAAGTACAGAGATTTAATAATTTCGAAGTTTTAAGGATTTGAAATCCCGAAATCCTGCAATTCCGAAATCCTACAAATCCGAAATCCTACAAATCCAAAAATATTAAAATACCAAAATTCCGAAAACTTCCAAATCCCAAAATTCCAAAAGTCCCAAATTCTAAGATTCCGAAATTTCAAAAATCCCAAATTCTAAGATTCCGAAATTCCAAAAATCCCAAATTCTAAGATTCCGAAATCCTACAATTCCGAAACCCCCAAATTCTAAGATTCCGAAATCCTACAATTCCGAAAACTCCCAAATCCCAAAATTCCAAAAGTCCGAAATTCTAAAATTTTGAAATCCCAAAACTCCAAAAACTCCCGAATCCCAAAGTACCCAAAACCCAAAATCGAATTTAGAAGCGTCCCAAAAATGAACGTGACGCGAAAGTGGAGCACGTACACCCACGGTCTACACGCGAAAATCGATAGTTAATCAATCAGGGAGAGGTTCAATTAGCCTCCGAGCACAGGTACCAGCAGAACGCGTGATCTTATTCTATGATTTGTCGCAACGGTTCATAATGCGATTCATGAATCGAGATCGGTATCCGTGGTTGACCCTACGACCCCGAGGTAGCGGTTCGTTTAGCTCGAACCTTTAGAAGGAAATGGTTGTTGGCCATCCATTAAATCGTAATTCATAACACGACGAAACAAGAAAACGACAATCCCAGCCTCCTTCTTCCACCGTTCGCGATTATATCTTTTATGATGTCATAACATGAACACTATACCTCGGCCGATCAGAAGTTACGTTCACCGTTAAACCAAGCAGCTAGGAGTTTCTTGTCAATGGCTGTACCGAGAGAAAAGCATTTGGTTTCTTGTACGATGGCCGACATTAACCTGTACTGGATACGATCAACGAGTGAACAGATAGGTGTCTATCTAGGAACCACCTTGTGCCATTGATATTAATAATTCGCGGGTCGTTTCAGTCTATGGGTTGCTAACTGATCGCGAGAAAAAGTTCACGATCGGGACCTTTGTAACTATGGGAAAGAAAAAGGGTTTGGTTTCTTGTCGAGATATTAAAAAGTTATGACTGTTACTACTGGAACTTGTAAAACAACTGTTTGTGTTGGACAGCTGGAATGTCGATGTCCCATTATCTCTACATCGACAAATTTCAATTTCCCTAAAATTTTACATTCCCAAATCCCTACGCCCCTAAATTCCTACGGTTCCAAATTTCTGTATTGTCAAACCTTTATATGCCGAAATCCCGAAATATCCAAATTCTCAAATTTTCAAATACCTATACCACCGATCTCAATATTCCTAATCCCTACACTCCCAAATTACAAAGATCCAAAATCCCTAAATCCCCAAATCCCTACATCCCCAAATCCCTACATCCACAAATCTCTAGATTTCCAAACCTCACTATCCCCAAATCCCTACATCCACAAATCTCTACATCCCCAAATCCCTACATCCCCAAATCCCTACATCCCCAAATCCCTACATACCCAAATCCCTACATCCCCAAATACCTACCTCCCCAAATCCCTACATCCCCACATCTCTACATTCCCAAATCCCTTCATTCCCAAATCCCTACATCCCCGAATTCCTAAATTCACAATTGTCAAGAAAAACCCTGAAATCGCGAAAATTTCAAATTACGAAGTATCTATTCTAAACAAAAATGTATGACAACATCGTGAAAATTATTAAAAATCGTTCTAAGAATAAACGCGTTGAAAAATTACATAGCTAGTAAAATCGCCGTTTAATACAAGCTGCTGTTGGCCCTTGATCAGGAACAACGCAGGTAATTTAGCAATACTATAAAAGATACTGGACGAAAAGGAGGATTACGGTTAGGGAAGATTAGCAGTTGTAAGATGTGGTCGTTTTATAGCGGAACCGGTGCGGTGGTAACGTGACGGTTTAATCGAATGTAATTCGGAGAAGGCGGAAAGATGAAAGAAACGCAAGGCCAGTCCTGGGTCATTGCCGTCATGCGAGCTTCGTCCTCGCATGCGGGCTATGTACGTACAGTGCTCGTATACATCTACTGGCAGGCTGCTTGTAGCTGCGATCACTATACTTAGAACTATGTACTATCCTCACGTACCGGGTGATCTAAAATGCATCTTATTTCATAATCGTATAGGCGACAGCTTTCAAAATCTTCTTTACATATTTTATTATAGTACTAAACCAGTATACTATTGTTTTACTGCTCTGCCATTTTTCTGATGTTACGAAAATACTGTTTCACTATTTTAACTACAATATTACTGTTTGCATTGTTTTACTGTACATATTATTTTAGTCTATTATATCAAGTATAATATCAAACAACAAGATAAAACTAAATTATGAATTGTATTTTCCCTAGCCAGCAACGTATCAACAAGCAAGGGTCAATTAAGGAAATTAAAATAACAATACATTTCGGACAACAGTAATTCATATTAACAGAAGGAAGATGGAAAATGGAAAACGGGTTTTCGGCGGCGGCATAAATTCGTCCGTTTTTTCCCTCCTTTCTCCAGCCGCGTGCGGCAAACGAAAATAGAATAAAGGAGACTCCTCGGGGATACCACCGGCGGCGATCTGACAAGGGAACATATCTGACAGGGACACTCCGATTTTAATGAAACTTATGTGGAACATAGTTCTCAAGAAAATATTTGACACGTACTTCTTTATATCGACCGTCGTTCCCATTGGCAGAGTGACAGCCTTCAAACTTCAGGGCTGAAAATATATTATTGGGAATATCTTTGGAATTATACGTCAATATCCCCAAATCCCAACATTCCCCAATTTCTACATTCCCAAATCTCAATATCTCCAAATTCCTACATCCCAAAATCCCAACGTCCCCAAATTCCTGCATCCCCATATCCCTACACCTCCAAATCTCAATATCCCCAAATTCCTTCAACCACAAATCCTTACATCCCCAGACCTCAATATCACCAAATCCCAACGTCCCCAAATTCCTACATCCCCAGAACCTCAATATCCCCATATCCCTACACCTCCAAATCTCAATATCCCAAAATTCCTTAAACCCCAAATCCATACAACCCGAAACCTCAATATCCCCAAATTCCTACATCCTCAAACCTCAATATTCCTAAATTCCACCACCCCCAAATCCCCATATTCACAATTGTCAATGTCTCCAAATTCCTAACTCCGAAATATTTAACCCATTACCCAGCACATGGCTCCTCCAAATACGTGCCAGTATCGATATATAATTTTTCTGTAATAAACATAAAATTAACAATTTTATAGCGTTCCACATAAAACAACCGCTATAACCCTGATTTTAAATTCTAATTCTATCTTCGATTTAAATAAATCCTAGTTCGTTTCCACGTAAGTGATTCGTCAGATGAATTACATCTTGATCAAATCGCCGTTCGATACGTTCCCTTGCGAGCCATGTTCGCGCCCCGAAGCTCTCGCATTATTCGTAGTCACGATCGAAAAAACAACGGCGGGCCAGAACCGTGGCCAGATCCCATCGATTTCGCGAATTAAAATATCATTGTCCGGTAAACGGCCGGGTAATACACGGAATTCGAATTTCCATGGGGTAGATAGGGAATCTGTTAAAGTGTAGCCGTGGCCGAGGGAAGCGTGCGGATAACGTTACTGCATATGGCTCGTCGTGCGAGCGTAAACGCGTGGGTGTTAGGCGGTGTTCGAGGGACCCGTACCTGTACCACACTAAGTGCACCACGCGTATTTGTATGTGAAATAGCGCCTTATGCGCTATCTCGTTCCGAAGGTGCGATATATTGTGAGACCCGGGTCTTGTCCACGTTGTCGCGTAGGAGTCTTTACCAGTTCCCGCCACGTTCTATGTTTGTTACGTACGTGTATGTATACCTCGGCCAATTTTCTTTCTTTCTCTCCCAGAACTGTTGCTTTCCCCTCTAGCCGATTCTTCCCATTTATTCCGATCCTCCTTTTACTCTCCCTCTGTTAGAACCCCTTTTTCCGTCTTCCTCCGGCACGCGGAGATACGATCCACCGGTACACTTGCCAACAACCGACCTTTTTCCATTCCGGATCCACATTACACCATGGATTTATACCAACACTCACGGTATCTTTGTCTCTAACGGCTATATACTGGAATTTTCTTGCTACATACACGGTACAATGAATCGTCCCTACTCGTACGGGCTCTGACGATATAGCGAGAGGATCATAATCGTTCGGCTTTCGGTTGGAAGTACGTAATTTCCTATCTGCACTTTCGTACTCTCGTGCTTACTTTTACTTGTACATATATTCCGTTTATATTCTCTAGTTTTTAGTTATCTTTGTATATTCTAATCTCTAGTATTTTTTTTATGTATTCGAGTTTCTAATATTCTTTATATATTCTAGCATGATCGATGAATCAAAACATGATCGATGAATAGAAATATATAATAAGTAACTGAAAACTATTGAACAAGATTCGTTCTAGTTAGTTACTAGATCAACTACTGGCTATCCACTGTATCTGTCTCCACATAGTTATATCTCTTTGCAAAAGGTATCGGTGCTGTATCTGGCATCGAGATGTATATCACCCCGTCATATATCACCGCGTTGTTAATTGAAGAAAAATTGCGGAGATACATCGTTTGAAAACTGATTTCACCGTGGTAATTTAATCGCGCGTTTTAAACGAGGATCATCCGCTATCACGGTCGAGACAAAAGTCCCTTTATAAATAGCCCTTGATGATACGTTCCCGGGGGCAACACCTGCTCGTGATACGCCACTTGGGGCGCAGCTCGTACCTGCTTGCTCGTCTATGTGTTATATAATACGAAACCAACTCCCCATACCAGTCTCGGCTAGGCACGAGATGGTCATGGTGGTTATGCCGGTTATAGAGGTTATGAAGTCTTGTCTGGGATGGAAGAGCGGCGAGTATTATAGTATAGTACAGTCTGCCTGGCTATTCAACGCGAAACTGGTCAAGCGTGACCCGAGTGCCCGCTAAAATTACTATCCCTTTGCGATTCGACGAAAAACCGGTGGAAAAAGGATATTAAGCGAGAACCTGGAAAAATTATGCGCAACCATTTATCGAGTAAAAACGCCATTACTGTTATGCTTTAACAGAATCGATGAGGAGCGTGCGTTGCGCCGTGGTATTCGGGCAATTTCGATTATTAAGCGGATTCTATGCACTGGCGTAGGCAAGATTTATGTGGAATACGAGCTATCGTATATTTCGCGAGGGAAAATGGTGGAAGCTTATGTATTGGGGAGAATTGTGGTAAGTATTGGACATTGGAAGTTTAGGACCACGATTCGAACTTCTGATTATTGTATATTGGAAAATATGAAGATTTTTAAATAAAAGAATGGTTGAATTTTCACGTGTTTCGGACGAGGAAATTGCTAAATTTCCACGTTTCTGATTTTCCAAATTTTGCACTTTCGTATTCCTAATTTTTCGAATTTCCACTTTTCATATTTCAAATTGTCCAATTTTTCAAATCCTCAATCTTCATAAATCTCCATACTCCTACATTCTAAATTCCTATGTTTTCGCATCTTAAAATTTTCGGCTACTAAATTTCCCAAACTCCAGAAATCCCCACATTTCTAAATAACAATTCACACATTTCTACAGTTCGACATTTCCATTTTTCCAAATTTCCAAATTCCCAAATTTCTCAATTTCCATTTTTTCAAATTTTTAATTTCCTAATTTAAAAATTTCCGAGTTCCTAAATTTCCCAAATTTGAGAAATGCCCAAATTCTCTAACCCCTATGTTCTCAATATTCTAAATTTTCCTATTTTCTGATATTTAGAATCCTAAATCTCTAAACATCTACGCTTCCATAACTCCTACATGTTGAAAATGTTGAGTTACAAGGATATAAGTCGCTAGCACGTGTAGAGGCTAGAAATGTGCGATAACTTTCAAGCATAATCATGTAACAAATCCCACAACCTAAAAATAATATAATAGATTAAACTTTCTCCGTACATAATTATTCCATAATGATAATTTCATTATTCCCAGGTAATCCTACCTCGCTGGGTGCCGTATTTTCTCCTATAATCTCTGTTGAGTCAATCCACATGTAAACAGGCTGTTCCAAAGCACATCTATAAGAATCTGTATTCACATTTCTAGAATTGTACCCACCCTGTGAATCCTATCTAGTTACACCAATGTCCCTAAAAAAATTCTGCGTCTATGATATAAATCAAAATTTACTATAATGCGTTATACAGTAGGCCCTCGACTTACGCACGCAATTGGTTCCTGAAAGTGTGTGCGAATGTTGAATGTTCGAAAGTAGAGGGATGTAAAGAAATATGCACCGAAAACGGTGTTTAAAATATTTATGTAGCTTTCGAGTGTTTTCTTTATAAACTTGTCAAGAGTTAGTCGAGTACCTCCTTTTTTTCTCTTTTCGTGATAAAGATTTCTATAACACGCAGCGTCTTTTTGTATTACCGTACTTGAGATATTCGTTCTCCATTGGGATCGCATTCTTTCGAAATAGTTACAAATTTGTCTACATGCATAAATGCTTCATTCATATTTTAAATTGTCAAAGTCTTGACAATGAAAGTTAAATACAAAGTTGAATTTTTTGAAATGTGCGAAATAGCGAATCGTGCGAAAGTAGAATGTGCGAAAGTCGAGGGCCGCTTGTAAATGAAAATTTATAATAGAAATATGAATTTCCAAGTACCAATTATTCCTAGACTGCAATATACGATATAATTAGAATCGTTCGGGTCCCACGGTGCGTGCGATTCAATTTACTTCCGATTTTACGCTTCGTCTTATTCAATCGCCTGTATTACTATAATGGTCCGTTAAAGGATAACGTAAACGTTTATACGCATCTGGTACCTTCGTCGTAAACCATTAGACAACGAGACAAAAATTCGTTTTCCATTATTGCTTAAACGTTTCATGCTAGGGACGTGCACGACCGTGACACGTGGGTTACCGACCAACGGGGAGACGTACACCGTGCAATATATTATACTCTATCCCCATAACAGGATACACCATGATGTTAAGCACTTCCGTAATGCACCGAGTCTTCTTTGTTTTCCGGCTGGATGCCATTTTCAAGAAGCGTTTCGAACCAGTTCATTTTCCGTATTTATATGGAACTCGTAATTACCGAAGGTAACGTAACCAGGTAGCATAATACCGACAGATATTTATTGCGTTCTTGCGTGCTAAATAGTCTCGTTTTGGAACACGCTGCACACAAAACGATTTAGTTAAATATTTTATGACCGTTTGACGACCAGTTTGTTATACTCTTTCGGTCATTGTTTTTGTTCGATTATTAAAATTGTTTCGTACATACAAAGAGACAATGAGAAACGCTGTTATTAAACAGAAGAAAGTTTTTTTATTTATTTTGAGTTATAAAACGATAAATTACTCCGTTCAGATCCTCCATAATAAAATCTTGTTACAACTAAATAATCTGAGTTATTTAATTACAATTATTCGCATATTCCAATAGTTTTTAATATTACTTGAATATTGACATTCGAATTTTCGGCATTT
Source organism: Coelioxys conoideus (assembly GCA_947623535.1). NCBI lineage: Eukaryota > Metazoa > Arthropoda > Insecta > Hymenoptera > Megachilidae > Coelioxys > Coelioxys conoideus. The sequence goes on along the minus strand of OX392449.1, from coordinate 8,950,749 downwards.
TATGTTTGTACAGATTCGATGAAAAATTATACGGATCTTCGATGTTTATTGTAATTATATATGAGGATATAATTTGGTGTTAGCTCTGATAACAAACGAAATTCTTCGTTTATGGTTTTCCTTAATTGCAACGTAAAGAAAATTGACAAATAATGTATTACAATCAGGTACTTACATTTTTAGATAAAAATATATAGATGAATATATAATATAATATGTACATAAATATAATAATATGTATAATGTAAAGTGTAATGTATGTATTATTCTATTAAATTTTTATTTACATATCAAACGTGTCCAACTATTTTATATTCCCACATTATGTGTATAAAAGTTAGTTTCATTCATATATACGTGAATTTCGTCATTTACAATCGAATTTGTTGTTCGCAGATATACGTATTCATGTATACATGAATTTCGTCATTTATAATTGAATTTATTATTCGTATATACATCAGTTTGAAGTGTAAAAATTTGAAAGTCGAAAATTAACCAATTTCAATTATTACCCTTTCATTGCGAGCGTAATCAATCAAAACGCCGTCTCATCCATCCAAACTTAACAGACTCATGAACGACCCTAACTACAGCATTCGTAAATTCATCAACGCAACGTTTCCCCTCCCCCTCGAACACCGACATCGCATTTCGCCACCGAAACTATAAAATAATTACCCGAGTTTCAACCGAATACAACGGCGTCCTTCTATTCTCACGATACACTAGTGTAACATTAAGTTAGAAAATGGCTTCCCTCGGCACACATTGTGCGAAACGTCTAAATTACAGCGCTGAAACCAGTCCGAATATAATGATTCATATTTCCCTGGTAATGTACAATCTCTCGCGAGCCCGAAACCATCTTGCACAAGGTCGTTTTGTTTAAACGTTGTTACGTCTTATTTTGTGGTATACACTCGAGACACGTAACTTTTGACGACGCGAGTGATATATTACCGTAGCGAAAACGGACATGTTAACGATTCTCACTTTTTAATAGCGGCAATAAGAAATTTTAACGATCATTGTTCCGCGGCGATAATTGCAAGTTGTATTGTCAAATTAACGTGATGTAGCATTTACGTGATCGCGTTCTGGAAGAAGGTTGTATTGAAACGATCAAATTCAAGTAGGGGATAATTTAAGTCGAAACTTTCTAATTTACATTTATTTAATTAATAGGTTAAATACATAAAAATGAAAAAATTGGACAGTTTCAGTATTTGACCATTTCACTCTTTGACTATCCGATTATTTGCTCATTTAACTATTTGACTATCCGATTATTTGCTCATTTAACTATTTGACAATTCGACTATTTGCTCGTGTAACTATTTCACGATTCAGCTGTTTAATTATTTACTTTATTGATTACTTGACTACACGACTATTTAACCATTTGACTACTTGACTACGTCACTATTTAACTATTTGATTACTTGACTACCTGACTACTCCACTATTCAACTATTTGACTACTTGACTATTCCACTATTCAACTATTTGACTACTTGACTACTTCACTATTTAACTATTTGACTACTTCGCTATTTAACTGTTTGACTACTTGACGAATTCACTATTTAACTATTTGACTACTTGACTATGTAACTGTTTGATAGTTTGACTATTTTACTATTTGACAATTTGTCTACTTGACTACTTGATTACTAGGACATTTGAACACTTGAACGCTGGACTAACTGGAATAATACTTCCCTACTTGACTATCTGACTATCTAACTGCTTGACTGCTTGACCACCTGACAATTTTTCAATTACTTTACAATTGTCTGACTATATAACTATTTCACCATTTGACAACTTGATAATTTAAAAATCTGCAGCTTTCACTTTTTCATTATTTGACAATTTAAAAATTTAATAAGTCGGAAATTCAGTAATCCGGTAATTTCCAATTTTGTAAATTTGTAATTTATTGATCCCGATAATTTAGGAATAAAACAAATCAATAATTAGTCATTTGGAAACCTTAAAATTTGGACACTGAAAATCTAGAATTTGAAAATTCGGTATACAAATTTGAAAATATGAAAATATGAAAATACGAAAATCTGAAAATATGAAAATCTGAAAATATGAAAATCTGGAAATATGAAAATCTGGAAATATGAAAATATAAAAATATAAAAATATAAAAATATGAAAATATAATAATATAAAAATATGAAAATATGAAAATATGGAAATACGAAAATATGAAAATTTGAAAGTACAAAAGCAGGAAAATTATCAAATTAAAAAATCATCAACTCAGTGAATTCAAGGATCAAAACATTAACAGATGCACGAATCCGGAAAAATTACGTTCGAAACTGTTGAAAATCGGGAATTATCGTAAAGGAAGGTATAAATTGCTTATGTTTTCAAGCTCATGGCGCCGTACAGCGACTGGTTCGACTTCGTCTGGAACTTTTAACCGACTAAAGCCGTAGAAGTCGTTAGCATCGAGGAGGGTAAGCGAGCGCCGAGGCGGAATCCGAGGAGGAGACACGCAGCGTGCTTGTGCCGTATCTAACGAGCGCGCTGAAACGCAAATCTAATATCAAATCTTTCCCTTCGACCGCCGTCCTCAGCCTCTATTCTTGCCGTTTTCCCGACTTTTCCATCCTGAGAACTCGTTACACGGATCACGCTGATCCGCGAGGAGATCGGGATCGTCGTTCGCGAATTTATTTGCTTACGTATCGCGCGATCGTTTCTCGAATCGGCGAAAAATATATTACTGCACCGTTGCACGATGGTCTTTAACGTTTACGCTTTGGAAAACACGCGATGGAAACGCAAAAAACAACGCGCATTATGCCGATTGCGGGGAGAAAAGCGTACCACCGTTAAAGGAACTTCGTTAATGAATTTTCGCGATTACTTTTCACGCTTCCTGAACACGCTATTGCGTCTGTGTTGGACGAACGAAACTCGTTTCGCAGATTTATGAATAATGCAGTATATTAAAACATATAGTATACAAATTATATGTAGTATTGTATATGAGAGCATATAGTATACACATATTATGGAGTACATTATATTAGAACATATAGTATGCAGATAGTATGTAATATATTATATTGGAAGATATAATACACAAATAGTATATAGTATAGTTATATCAGAACATATAGGATACATCTACTATATAGAACAGTATATTAACACATGAATAAAGTATACATACAGTGTAGTATACATGTATACATATAGTGCATTAATAAAGTATACATGTAGTGCATTCAAAAATGTATAGTATAATAAAAATATTTAATGAACAAATTTTTGTCATAATTTTGGTATAATACAAAGTTTGCATTTTTTAAAAACTAATTAACCCCTTGCCATACTTTGACGTGTGTCGCTCGTGACGCACTCGTAGTTCAAATGTGACGAATCTTATTCAAATCTTGAATACTTAAAATCCTACTCAATTTGAAGTTTAGATTCAATTATAATTTTTAGTCAAAGACCACAGAATATAAGATAATCGCAACATTTTAGTTTTCCTTGGTTGTTTTAATATTATAGCTATGAATTAGTTTTGAGTGGCGCATCTGACAAATAAATTGTGCAAGGGGTTAATTATTGCTGTTACTTATGCTGCAGTTATATTATTAGTACACAGTTATATAATAATACGCTTTCAAATATCTTTAAAATTTTGTACCGTGTACGATAATGATACATTCGTAACATAAATCGTGATAGTAATAAGTACTTTAATGAAAGTTGTTATCGTATCGTTAAGAATTTTGATGCACGATTGTTTCAAATGCGCGGAAATTGAATGTAACGCTCTATCTAGAGCATCGATACATAAACGCTATGATAAAAATGCTGTTTCAAAGTTTCTACAGCGATTCGCTTGGGAAGGAACGTACGAGTCCATTGCCGATGATAATTGCACTCTCGAACGTTTATACTTTCAAATGTATCGTCGGTAGAGTTTTCGCGTCGATTAGTCGAATTAAGAAAGCAAGACGAATTTATCAGAAAATGCGAGGAATATTTGAATAAGCAAATTTGAGAAATTTCAGAATTTCAGATCTTCGATGTTTCATATTTTCGGAATTGCATACATTTGGAAATTACAAGTTTCGAATATTTGGAGAATCACAACATTTTTAATTTGAGAATTTGAGAATTTATGAATTTGAAAATTTGAGAATTTATGAATTTGAAAATTTGAGGATTTGGAAATATGAAAATTTGAGGATTTGGAAATATGAAAATTTAAAAAATTTCAAAATATTTAAGGATTTGAAAATTGAAAGATTTGGAGATTTGAGGTTTTGAAGATTTTAAAGTTTGTAGACTTGAAGACATGAAAACTTGAAAATTTAGAAAATAAAGAAATTGTGAAGGTGAGAAATTTTTTAATTTCGGTATTTGGAAATTTCGAAAATTATATATACGAAACCTTGACAATTTAGTGATTTGTAGACATAAAAAGTAAAAAATGTACAAATGCGAGGAAACGACAAAGTTTTAGTTCAGGATTTTGGGGAAATAAAAATTTCAAAAAATGAGATCTTGGTAATTTCAAACTTCATCAAAATGGAAAATATGATCATTCAAAAACTTAAAAATGTCTAAATTGGAGAATTTGAATGTTCAAAAACGTCAGAATCTGCAAATTTAAAAATTCAGTAATTCGACAATCTTTCAAATTTGAGAATTAAGAAATGTGAAAACATCAACGTGAAAAGGTTTGTGTATTAGAAACGTTCAGATTGGAAAATTTGGAAATCGTTACGCGATACTAGAAAACCGTGGTGCATAATGCGAGTTTGGTGAAGACGAGGGAACGCGGTAACGACAGGATAACCCGCAGTTTCAGAAATCGTTGTTGAAGATGTAAACGTCGGGTTCTGCACTGCAGGCTAAGTAAAACGCGAGAACTGTTGCGTGCCGAACGAATGCAGTGCACAGCATGCATTTTCGCAAAGATCGTTCATTATAATTGGGTCTAACCACACGGTGGATCCAAAGTCGGAAGTAGCTACTGATCCCGAATAAAATCTTCTCGAAATTGCACGATACACGTCGATGAAAATTACCTTTTAACGCCGTACCATTTTTTGCCGGTTTCGCGAAAAATTTCTCTTCCTTCTACGATGTTTTCTATAAAAGCGGGAGTAATATTCGTGGATGTTGCTTTCAATGAATTTCACATGTTATTGGCCAGGATACGTTCAAAGGACGTAGCTATATTTGCATACTCGGCGTAGTATTCCCTTGATATTATGCGTATACAGGGTACGTCACGTAAATGGAACAGGTTATATCTCGAATTTGGTAAAAGATACGTGCGATACACGCAGGTACGAATGTTTACGGAAAATATTGCCAATCTCGATACTACTCGCGTACCACGCAGGCATAACTTTGCAAATGACATTTTTAATGCCACGGGTATTATTCAATTTCTTTCCACTTTACAGAAATTATATAATATTACCACTTTCTGTATCTACGCTCCTCGGCGCTGCTAATTGGACAATTTTCGAACTAGATACGAATGAATTATGCACGGTAGACGATAAATACAATTCATTTGGACTATAAGCTTTTTTATATGTTATGATACGCTCGGGGGTAACGTATACGGCATATTAAATATTTGTATTCTCCAATTATTACATTTGCAAATTCCTATATCCCCAAATCCTTATATTTCGAAACCTCAATATGCCCAAATCCTTTCAACTCAAAAGTTCCACATCCCTAAATTCATGTCTCCAAATTCCTACATTCACACATCTCCAAATCCCTACATCCCCCTATTAATACATACATAAATCCCTACATTCCTAAACTCCTACATCCACCTATTCCTACATTCCCAAAATCCTATATCCCCATATCGCTACACCTCCAAATCTCAATATTCCCAAATCCCCTCAACCCCAAATCCCTACATCCCCAAATTCCAACACCCCTAAATTTCTACATCCCCCCATTCCTACATTCCCAAAATTCCTACATGCCTACATCTCTACACCTCTAAATCCTTTCAACCCCAAATCCCAACATCCTCAAACCTCAATATCCCCAAATCCCAACATCCCCAAAACCCTACAATCTCAGAACCTCAACATTCCTAAATTCCACCATCCCGAAATCCCCATATCCCCAAATTCCAAAATTCCAAATTGTCAAGGTTTCGAAATTCCTAACTCCAAAATATTTAACCCGTTAGCCAGCACATGGCTCCTCCTAATGCATATCAGGATCCATAAATTATTTTTCCACAACAAACATAAAATTAACAATTTTACAGCGTTCCACATAAAACATCTGCTATAACACCGATTTCCTTCAAACCTTTTTATAATTATAAATCCTAGTTCGCTTTCGTTTTTCCCGTAAGTGATTGATCAGATAAATCACATCTCGATCAAATTGCCCGACTACCGGACATAATCTATTTCAGCCCTCTTACGGTCGTTCCTTTCGCCGTAGATCGCGCAAGAATTCACGACGCGTGCTCATGCGACGTTGAGAACAGTTTCTTCGGCACAATGACTGTTCCGAGCTCGTATTTTCAGCTCGCACGCGGCTTCGCGAGGGCAGGAAAACGCGGCGGGAGACAAAGCGAAAGAAATTCGAGGAAAAAGAACCAGATACAAAACAACTGAAGGCCGCGTAGAAACGAGGAGGGTGAAAAATGGAGCGAAACGAGCGGAGAACAAAGGCGGAAAATGTTGTTGAAAAATAAGCGAATCGATGGTGGGGGACACGAGAAACGTACGTCCGGATAAAGTGAAAGAGAAACGTACTTGTGGATAAAGTGAAAGAGAAACGTACGTGTGGATAAAGAGAAAAAGAAACATACGTATGTACAAAGAGAAAGAGAAATGTATCCACAGTGTTCATGTGGATAAACTGAAAGAGAAATATACGTGTGGATAAAGAGAAAAAGAAACATACGTATGTACAAAGAGAAAGAGAAATGTATTCACAGTGTTCATGTGGATAAACTGAAAGAGAAATATACGTATGGATAAAGAGAAAAAAAGAGATGTACGTATGTACAAAGAGAAAGAGAAATGTATTCACAGTGTTCATGTGGATAAACTGAAAGAGAAATATACGTATGGATAAAGAGAAAAAAAGAGATGTACGTATGGACAAAGATAAAGAGAAATGTATCCACAGTGTTCATGTGGATAAAGTGAAAGAGAAATATACGTATGGATAAAGAGAAAAAAAGAGATGTACGTATGGACAAAGATAAAGAGAAATGCATCCACAGTGTTCATGAGGATAAAGTGAAAGAGAACTATACGTGCGTATAAAGTGAAAGAGAAACATAACGAGTGGATAAAGAGAAAGAGAAAGGAACAACGGTGGACAACACACGCGTGAGGAGAAAGAAACGGGAAGGTTATAGCTTCTCTCGTCTGACTAATCATGGGTCCAACACGATACGAGCAAACGAAAATGCGTTCCCCTCGTCGCCTAACGAAACGCGACAGTGATGTACAGGCCGGAAAATTAAAAGAAGCGCACCGTGAAGCGGCACAGTTTAAGCTTGTTTTAGATTCAACGCTCGCGTTCTCCAACACGGGAATGCAGATGCTCCTTTACGAAATTTCGTTATTTATAGCCATCACGGTGCACCGTGCTCGTCCTTTCGACGTGTACAATGCATTTACTTGCCGGGATAATGACCGAAACTTATGGAGTCACGACGAGAGCTTCGAACGGGAACAGGTCGTACGAGAATGTGGTTCAAGTTGAATGTCTTTAACGCTTTTATGGGATATGGATGCGTCTCGCTTGATCTCTTTTGCCTTTGATCGGTTCCGCTATGTGATTCGATATGGTTGAGTTAGCGAGTTTCCGAGGGACTTGTAATCTTAGTTGCAGCCGTTCGAGTAATTAGGTTTCGTTTTCTAGAATGAGCGAATTACAACGAAAAAGGATAATACATAGATTAAGCGAAACGCGTGTTGACAATTTAAGTTGATTTTTAACAAGTTAAGTTCGAAACTTCATTTCGATGCTATTAATAAATTATTAATTATTTATCGAATCAAAGTGTGACTCTTCTAAAAGTGTTCATCAAGTATACTCGTCATTTGTTCATTCTAATAATTTTAATAGATTTATTCTTAAAACTAAGTTCCGCTGTTAAATGTTTACCTGATTTTTCATTTTAACGACGAATTTCACTTATCCGTATTTCGAAGATTTTTATATTCTCAAGTTTCGAAACTGTTAGATTCTTCAATTTCCAAATATATTTTTGTTGATCGTAACTATAGTAACGTTTATTTACTCTAACTTATGTTACAACACACGTTATATCTCACGTTAAAAAATTATATGATCAATCAGAAATTTCTCACATGTCCAAACGTATTTGTACGTGAATGAATGCATACCGTGTATCCGTCTGTGTATATAACCGAGGGCGATATAATAGGAGCGTACTTCTAGGTAGGAAATCGAGCGTGTTATCGTTAACGGAAAAGCTCGTTCGACGATGCGGTAAAGGTGTACGTATACATTTTACGACGAAGTTGCCGGTATCGAGTAAACGCAAATAAACTCGAAGCCGCTCACGCCCACCAGGTATTCAGATTCGTGACTAGGAACTAAGATTCACTGACCCATGACTGGTCAGCGACTGGTATAGGAAAGGGTTGGTAGTCCTAGAAGTCGGTGCGCGGGAGGACGACGCCCCGGTTAACTCCCACGTCCCGTTGGCATCCTCTCAGGGTGGAATTTCCGAGTTCCTAAATTCACAAATTCTCAATTCTCCAAATTCACAAATTCCCACCAGACTAAATTTCCAATTTACCAATTTACCTATTTCGCAAATTACCTATTCCCCAAATTTCCAAATTCCCAAGTTCCCTATTTCCCAAATTACCTATTCCCAAATTTTTCATATTCCCAACTTCCCAATAGACCAAGTTCTCTATTTCCCAAATTACCTATTCCCCAAATTTCCAAATTCCCAACTTACCAATTTACCAAGTTACCTTTTTCCCAAATTACCTATTCCCCAATTTTTCATATTCCCAACTTCCCAATAGACCAAGTTCTCTATTTCCCAAATTACCTATTCCCCAAATTTCCAAATTCCCAACTTCCCAATAGACCAAGTTACCTATTTCCCAAATTACCTATTCCCCAAATTTCCAAATTCCCAACTTCCCAATTTACCAAGTTACCTATTTCCCAAATTACCTATTCCCCAAATTTCCAAATTCCCAACTTCCCAATAGACCAAGTTACCTATTCCCCAAATTTCCTACCTCCCAAATTTCTAAGATTCACTGACCCATGACTAGACAGCGAAACTGGTATAGGAAAAGGGTTGGTAGTCCTAGGAGTCGGTGCACGAGAGGACGACGCCCGTTCTCCCGGTTAACTCCCACGTGCCGTGGGCATCCTATCGAGAAGGAATTACTATATTAAACGGCAGCGTGAGAGAAGGAGAACCGGACGACGTTAATGAAATAACGTTAGTCACGTTTCGTGCTCGCTATCGTTCGCTTTTGTTGCGAAACGCTGTTACGATACCCTGAATACTCGCCTTTAACGAAGCCACTTTGACCTAACCGGTGAACCTATTCGAATGAGTCTCGAAACGCGGAGACGATTATGTTACGGTTATACGGCCAATCGGTAACATCGATAATCGACTTTCGAGCGTTTCGCGTAGCCCGGCGAAATATATTTAACCGGTTAACTATGGAATTTAGTTTGGACGGTGAACTTATTGAGATTGTTGAGATGCGGAGTATACGCGTCCACCACGGAACAGATTTTTCTATCATAAATTATAAAAATATATTATAGGAATATATTATGGGAATATATTACATGAATATATTATATGAATATATTATATGAATATACGAATACAAAGATACGAATACGAATATATGAATACGAATATACGAATATGAATATACGAATACGAATGTACAAAAACGAATATACGAATACTAATGTACAAATAGGAATGTACAAATACGCATATACGGGTACGAATATAAGAGTACGAATGTACGAATACGAATATACGAACACTTTACCTCGATGAGAAATTAATAAATCGTTAACGTCGATCGCACTGGAATGAAATTTTGGATTGACGTATATGCACGTCGAATATAGCTAACTGGCTAACTTTTTGCGAGAGATCACTCGCAAAGTTTGGTTTAACTCGACAATTTGAAATAAGTATTTTTTTATTAGATTTACAGTCTTGTGTGATGTATAAACACAGGGAAACAGACAATAGCGACGATTGATGTTGAAGAAATAATAACTTCAAAATATAGTATATTTAATAATATTCAATAAAATATTAGGGATATTAAAAAAACGAATATTAAGAAGAAGAAAATACCTACTCCAAATTACTGTATTAAAACAAGACAATAAGTGTGAGACACTTTTCGAGTTCCAAAGGTTAACACTAGAAGTACCAAAATTAAATGCACATTTACTTTAAAATTGAAAGTAAAATAGAAAAATAAATAAATACTGCAGCATCACCTAAGAAATACAGACATTCGTCAACTCAATAAAACATAACAATTTCGACAAAAGGGCGGCATCAAATATTTGAACTATAAAATGTCAAACCGGAAACCGGCCATTTTGACCGATTGGTAGTTCCGGTGTAGACTAAGGACGATGATGTGATTTCGATACAATGGTACTTTCAGATAAAAATGACACCCGACAATCTCGGAGTAACGTGGCACCCTTATTCCTAACGATTGTGCCTCTTCGTCGAACATAATCAAACGGAGGAAAAAAACAACGAAAGATTGAAAGGCGCGCGCGCGTCCGAGTGAAGAGATTACCCGGAAAAGGCAGCATGCACAGGATTGTTTAAACGTCGCAACGAACGGTAGCCGGTGGAAGGTAAATCCGAGCAGCACGGTGAACGTGGTAGAATTTCATCCTCGAGGCCGTTTAGTTTTCATAGCGTCAAACTCGAGACCCGTAACCGAGCGCTGTCACGAAGAAGAATAGGCCGCTTTCTGGCGATCAAAGAGCGGAAGTTGATCTCCGATCTTACGCCACGAGTGGAACAGCGTGTGGGCAAACAACACATTCTTTTTTACCTGACCACGTAAACGTTACGAGTCCGTTCGCGAACGGATATTTCCTTCGTACGGCCATTTTTTTTCTTCTACTTCCTACTTCGTTGCACGGTGATCGAATCTCGTGTTGGAAAATTTGAACGGCGATAAAACCAGGAATAGGGCACGCATGATCACGGGGAGAACCTCTATTTCACGAAGATCGAAGTTGTTATACATATCTGAATGTATTTTCCGATCAGCTACATGATGCAAGTGAAATAGAATGTAGTTACGTATCAAAAAGCACAAGTGACACCATGCACATTAGGTGATGAATATTTTTTGCATCACACTAACTTGAAGACTGAGTGAGTGAGTTGAAGACTGTATATTTATCGAGACCTCATAAAGTCGTGATTTTATATTTTATCCAGTTACATCCCTTTCTCGTGCAAGTCAGACGTAGAATTGTTTCTTGTGCATTGACACCATGTGCATTATGTAACAAATATTGTTGAATCACAATAACCTGTAGAGATATTCAGGTGGTCATACTTAAATGAACCACCCCCTACATTTATCGAGATATCATACAGTCGTCATTTTATATTTTATCCAGTTACATCCCTTTCTCGTGCAAGTCAGATGTAGAATTGTTTCTTGTGCATTGACACCATGTGCATTATGTAACAAATATTGTTGAATCACAATAACCTGTAGAGATATTCAGGTGGTCTTACTTAAATGAACCACCCCCTACATTTATCGAGATATCATACAGTCGTCATTTTATATTTTATCCAGTTACATCCCTTTCTCGTGCAAGTCAGACGTAGAATTGTTTCTTGTGCATTGACACCATGTGCATTATGTAACAAATATTGTTGAGTCACAATAACCTGTAGAGATATTCAGGTGGTCTTACTTAAATGAACCACCCCCTACATTTATCGAGATATCATACAGTCGTCATTTTATATTTTATCCAGTTACATCCCTTTCTCGTGCAAGTCAGACGTAGAATTGTTTCTTGTGCATTGACACCATGCAAATTAGGTAACAAATATTTTTGAATCACAATAACCTGAAGAGATATTTTGGTAGTTTTACTTAAATGAACCACCCTATACATTTATCAAGATTTCTTAAAGTTTTCATTTTATATTTTAACCAATTACATCCCTTTCTCGTACAAGTCAGATGTTTCCATCTTACCAATCCTAATTGTTTCTTGTTTTTTTTTTTTCGTTTCCTCTTAGACTCGTCTCGCATCTCTCTTCCTTAAGGATTCCGACTCATCGAAGGAAATCTCGATGCTCAAATTTGCTCGCTGGACGAGCAAGAAAGTCCGCGATTACTTCGGTCGAGATACGCAACCGGTTAAGTGCGGGGTTAATTGCACGATCCAGATAAATATCGCGATCCTATCACCTTACGATTAAGCCCAAAGAGATCTTAAGCTTTTTCCTCGATAAGCGATCTCGGTCTGTGCCCGGTTATATGCTCGTTCTACGGCCACTTTTTTATTCGCCTCGATGCAGAGTGCTGTTTCCTCGGTGCCGTGGCGTCGATGGTAGACAGACCGTTTTTGGGTAACGAATGAAAGATTGTTCAATGTCGCGGAACCAATTCTTTTTATAGAACATTTGGAATATTATTTTATTTCATTGTCAATTACCTATATTACTAAATTTAAAAATTTTAGTTCACACATTTGTAAATTTACAAATTTTGAAGTATATTTCTCCAAATACTCCAAATTACCTATTTCCCAAAATTCCCAATTCCGCAAATTCTCAATCCCCAATTCCGCAAATTTTCAATTCCCCAAATTCCCAATTCCCCAAAGCCCCGATTCTCCAAATTCTCAATTCCCCAAATTCCCAATTCCCCAAATTCCCAATGTCCCGAAAACCCAATTCCCCAAATTCCCAATTCCCCAATTCCCCAAATTCCCAAATTCCCAATTCCCCAAATTCCCAATTCCCCCAATTCCCCAAATTCCCTATTCCCCGAATTCTCAATTTCCCAACTTCGCAATTCCCCAAAGTCCCTAAATTTTCCAATTTCTCCATTCTCCCCTCTCCAAGTATCAAACCCATCAGTTCCCCGATTCCGTACATTCCGAATCCCCCAATCTTCTAATTCCCCCGTTTGATCGATCGTCACTTTCGCTGAATCGTCGAAAGGTCCTTGGAAAAACGACCGTTGCGGCGAACGAATGAAATGAAAAAAAGAAACGAATGTTCATCCTTATGTATGAGGCCGATGTTGTGAGGCAACGGTCTAATATGCAGTCAATGAATGATTTATAGAACGGTATCTGCTTTTTATCCGAGGGATCCAGGTTGTCGAGCTCCGGGCAACAGTTGCGCCGAGATTGCTCGCCGGAGGATCCGACCCGGTCCATGTAATTACTATTGTATCATAAACGTAAAGGTTGTTTAATGAAATACATCGTTGCAATCGGATTGGGCACACCTTGCAAAAGTACCTTCTGTATCATTTAATTCGTCCGATGTCGATTGTTCGACTGCAATATTGATACAGAATCAACCGGTTATTTATTAGCCTCGATTCAATGCAACCGTGCGAGCTTTATTTCCTTTCGACGTAATGAAACGATTCCGTTATATTTATGTCCAGCGATTATATCCTTGTAGATTGAAAAAAAACTGTCAGCTCTTTATTTTTATAGGTGGAACGCTTTTAGTACAGTTTTGTAATCCGTATTATTTATTATTACAATTTTGTAATTTATTTGTTGTATTCTCTATTTCATCCATACTTCAGTTTTCAGTTTTCGATTTTTTTAGTTCTTAAATTTCTCAATCTTTCAATATTCCCAATTTTCCCATTCTCCTAATTCCTAAGTAGCTAAATTTCCAAATCACCAAGTTTCATTTTCAGACTTTCGAATGTTCCGGTAAGATATTATTATACTTTCTCTAATCTCGATAAATGAACACACTAATTTATAACATCCATTAATCAATTAATTTGTCGAAAGAAGTGAAAATTCCAAATTACTCATCTTTCGTTGTGGACTTACAAATATTTAAAATACCATCGTAATTTCCTCGAAAGCGAAAGAAACGTTATTTTCTGTGTGACTCTATCGGAGCATGATGCATCCTGTTGGATCCGTTGTGAAACGATGGTGTCAGGCTGCATAACCCGAATTTCGATTTGGATAAGCCTGTCCTACTGATAAATCCGATTACGTCACGCACACGTACACAGGCGTTACACAATTCGACCGCATCGGCACGGTCAATTTTATATAAAGACCAATTGCAAAACTTACCTGCCATAAATACAACGGCAGCCTCGGCTTGTGACAACAATGATCGAATCGCGCCAATTTAAACCGACAATGGGTTACCTTTACCGTTGACATCATTTACGTGATGAGAACTCGGTCGATGATCCCGTTCGGATAACGTCAACGATGCATCGCCCGTACTATTAATAGGCAAACCTTTTGAAACGATCGCCGATGAAAACAAACACGAGCCGGCGTCATTACTCAATATGTATGATTCTTTTACCCGGAGATTTATTGACCCGTCGGAACGTATGTAAAATTATATTGCGTACAATGTTGTGTCGGATTGCTTTAAATTGGAATATATGGATTGGGATATACTATAAATTTGGAGCGATATAAAGGGTAGATAATTTGATTAATTAAGTAGGACATGGTGAAAAGCGGTACAGGGATGCAGAGTTGTGTGTTGCGCTGAATTTAGATGAAAGGAAGTGTGAGGGCTGGTATGTTGTAGATTGGGATCTATTTAGATTCCTTTTGGGATTTCTAGATATTCTAGGTATTTTCCGTCATATTTTCAGATGTCAAATTTCCGATTTTCAACTTTTTTCAATTTTCAAGCTCTCGACTTCTGAAATTTCCAAGTTCCCAAATTCCTAAATTCTGAAATTTCCAAGTTCCCAAATTCCTAAATTCTGAAATTTCCAATTCCCAAATTCCTAAATTCTGAAATTTCAAAATTTCAAAATTTCAAAATTCCCAACCTCCCTATTCCCCAAATTCCCAATTCTCTGAATTCACATTCCTCCAAATTTTCTATCCCCCAAATTCTCTATTACCAACCTCTCAATTCCCCACATTTCCAATTCTCCGAATTAACATTTCTCAAAATTCCCTAACCCCTCAATTTGCAATTCCCCAAATTTCCAATTCTCCAAATTCTCAAATTTCCAAATTTTCCAAGGAATTCCCAAATACGCAAAACCCCAAATTGCAAAGCATCTCAAGGTTCTTAAATCTCTAACTCTCTAAACCTTCGACTTCCTAAATACTTAATTCTCCAGATTCTGAACATCCAAAATTCCTAACTCACTAGGTCCCGATATCCCTAGATCACCAGTTCCCTAAATTCCAGAAATCCCATCATATCAGGATCCTAAATCACAGGATCCTAAATCATATCAGAATTCCTAAATTACAAAATTCTTAAATCCTTGAGTCTCTATGTAACAATATCCTTAAATCCACAAATACAGTTTTATTAATTCCACAAATTCCAAAAATTCCCAAAATTTTCAGCAACCCCAAAATTTCCAAAAGTCTCGAAATTCCCAACAGACCTAACATTTCCAAAAGTCCAAAGAGTTCAAAAATTTTCTAAATTTCCAAATCCCCAAATTTCTCAAATGGTCCTCAAACTCTGATACAGAAAATAAGTCATTTACAACACAATCGGCTGCGACGGTGAATAAAACAAAACACAACGAGCAACAAATATCGAAGAAAATGAGTTGGAGTTTTTACTAAAATTGTAGGTACATCATCTTAAAGGAATGCACGAACAACCGTGGTTACACGTTAAAGTAAACACGACCGTACGAACATATTATCGCGTTAGAAATTGTGTCAGCCTTAAAGTATGCCCGGCCGTTCGTCCACTACCATAGAAAACGTGCGTGTACCATAATGGAGCATATTACGGCAATTCATCTCTAATCTGCCAACAGCGTAGGAGAACTCGAAACGCACTCCATTAACATACTTCAGCGTTAAGTGATCGCTCGTCTCACGGCGCCGTGAATTACACGCGTTGAATATTGAACGAACCTTAACCCCTTCGCTGTAACGAAATTCGCGAAAACACGGGATTCCACGTTCGACCACGTTCCAGGAGAAACACGGATAAACGAACAAAGAGAAAGTGTACGCACGGATACGTTTATGCGCGTGTGATATAACGAACTTTTGCAACGGAAGGGTTATTGTATTGCGAACTGCATAGAGCGACGGGTGGAATAGATTTATACGTGTTGCTTTATATTTGTGGGGTTGTAAGAGAGACTGATTTTGCAGACTGGAAATGCAGTTACGGGAAGTGGTATGTTAGAATATTGGAGACGAAAATTTTGAAATTTAAAAATTTGTACGGAAAATGAAATCTGTAACACGTGAGGATCGTATAAGAAAAGAAAATTGAGAAATTTGAAAAAGCCATCGAAAAGAGTACTTGAATGTCAAAATTCTAAGTGATTTGATCCGAGAATTTTGAGAAACTATGTATATGTGGAAATTCTGCATAATTGAATCTGTAAATTTTATGAATTGAATCTACAGATTCTGTGCGATTAAATTTGAAAATTGTGAATAGTTAAATCTGCAAATTCTGAATAGTAAAAAGTGGAAATCCATAAATTCCGAGTTGTTAAAATTGTAAATACTGAGTAGTAAAATCTGAAAATTCTGAGTAGTTAAATCTGAAAACTCTGAATAGTTAAATCTAAAAACTCTGAATAGTTGAATCCGAAAATTATGAGTAGCTACACGTGTAAATACTCTGTAGATAAATGCGAAAATTCTGAATATTCCAATACAAAAATTCTCGATAAAAAAATCCGAAAAATTCCGTCCAGAAAGAAATTCGCCACCTTCGAAAACTAGCAAAAGATCATCCTTCACTGTCCATTATACTCGCGAGAGCTCAGCTATATTAAACCATCGGGTTCAATTAAGCAAACCATACGCGCAGTACGAATTCGACGGTGCCAACTGTCAACGCGGCCGTCGTCGAAAGATTGAACTGAGTAGATAAAACAAATAAACCTCGAAAGGGTTCGGATTTGTATTAGACTCGATTGATCATCGATCGTTCCATGTCGCGACGACACGCGTGCAAGGTGCAGCCACCTCAAAAATCGACGAAAACGACATCCCTGCTGTTCGCAGGCCGGATTTAAATTCGCAAAGAGCGACGAACTCGGTCTCGCACTTTGTCAGAATTCAAGGTTACCGTTCCCAGCATTCACGGATTCGTCATACTTCGGTGTCAACGGCCTTTCCAGCGGTATTATTTTTAAACAACCGACAAACAGACTAGGTGTAGATACTTTCTTCTCTTTACGTCGCAAAACGACGATTGTCGTTCGTTTTGATAATCGTGAGTTGTTCGCGAAATTCATTTTTCTTCTTTCGGTGTTTAATTATCGGGAGACGAAGAAATGTTGTGTTCGATGTTTGAGCGAAGTTTGTACGAGTATGGGTTTTGCGAAGGTTGCGAATGGTAATGGATGAAACTCGAGTGTGCCTATGTGATGGTTAGGTAGAGATACGGTATTATTAGATACAAGATAAAGTCGAGTGGAGTGTAGGATCTTTTTTTAGTATGAATAAGTAGAAGAACAAGTTTAGATTTCGGAATTATCAAATTTTTATAACTTGGAGTTGTCGAGGTCTGCGCATTTTTATGCAAGCAAATTTACAAATTTACGAAGTCTTAAATTTTTCAAATTCGTAGCTTCCCAAAGGGTTAAATTTCCTAGTTCCTCAAATTTTAGGGGGACAGATTTCCAAACTATCCAATCTCTAAATTTACAATTTCACAAATTCTCAATCCTCCACATTTCCAGTTCCCCAAGTTCTTAGTTTCCCTATTCCCAATTCTCTAAATTCCAGATTGACCAAGTGCACATTTCCCCAAATTAGAGATTTCCAAAATTCCATATTCCCCAAATTTCCTATTCCCCAAATTCCCTATTCCCCAAGTTCTCTATTGCCCAAGTTCCCTATTCCCCAAATTCTCTATTCCCCAAATTCCCTATTCCCAAATTCCGATTTCTTCGAAATCCCAATTCCCCAAATTCCCAATTATCAAAATTACCTATTCCTAAAATTTACATTCCCCAAATTCCCTATTCTTCAAATCCACAATTCCCCCATTTCTATTTCTCCGAATCTCTAATTTCCCAAATTCCCAGTTCCTAGAACTTCCTATTCCCCAAGTTTCCAATTCCCAAATTCCCCAAATTCGCAATTCCTCAAATTTTCCAATTTCACCTAATCCCGAAACCCTCCTAATCACAAACATTCCACAAATTATCAAAATTCTACATACTCCTCAAAGTCCACCAATTCTTTCATTCCAACTTCCCCACATCCCCACTTCCTAAATCCCTAATGTACAAAACATCGTCGCACGAGGTCGATTTCCTGCTCCTCGATTTCATTTTCAGTTTCACTTTCGACAGCCACCGATATCATCATCCGGAATAACTCTCAGCATCGAACAACGACGACGACCAAAAAGGGTCGTGTACTCTTCTCGGAAAATCATTGTCCGACGAACCTTGGTATCCCATCCGCGTTTGAATTTCCAGCCGAATCTGAATATCAGACAGAAAACGAAGAGGCGAACCCGGCGATTCCAGTTTCCGTTTTAGGGAAAGGAAAAAGCGAGCGGAGAAGCGAGTGAAATGTTGTAACGCAGTTTCGTTTCGGAACTCGTTTCGCTTCTTGCCGCGCTGTTCGAACAGGTTCAAACACGTGATATCAGACACACGTATGTACGCATGGTGTTGGTTGATCCACACGCGGAACACAACGTCGAGGTACATACGTGACGGCTTCGATCCTCCTCGTTCCACTCGTGGCACATTAAACGCGTACTTTCTTGCAGCACGCGCGATTCGTCGAACGCGCGACAACCGACGGGACATCAGTGTGTCAATGACTGGTGAAAGGTATCAATGACTTTTCTTTCACTGACCCTCGACAACGAACTTTCAATCTCTAACATCTCCGCGTCGCTGACTATCCGCGTACTTGCATAATCGACCCACGTGTCGACGTGTCATATGTCGCGCACAGTCTCACCCCTTTTGACCCTTTTGCACTCGTGGACACTTTTGATGGTGTGAACCGTGAAACTTTCTGGTTGAATAGTTATTTCGTTGTTATTAATTGTTACTATTTTTTCTTGGATTTTCAGCTTTTTGAAATTTCGAATATGCAAATTCTAAATTCTGAAATGTGGAAAACCCCACGACCCAAATTCCCAAATCTCTAGATCCCCAGATTTACCAAATTTTGTGAAGGATGAAATCTTCAAATTTCTCAGTTTTCCACTTTCCAAACTTCTAAACCCCCAAATCTCCAAATCTCCAAATCTCCAAATCTCCAAACCTCTAAATCACATAATCCTAGTCGCTTCAAATTCACAAATCGTCAGATCCCCACGTTCTCAGGTCTCTAAAGTCTTAAATCGCCAAATCCCCTATTCTCAAATATCGTGGAAACCCCAAGATCCCCGAATTCCCCAAATTCCGAATCCCAAGTCTCCAAATTTTCACATTTTGAACCTGGCGAATCCCTGAACTCCTAGTTCCTTAATTTCCCAAAACCCTAACTTCTCGAACCCCTAAGTCGCCAAATGACCGAATGCACGAACCTGTAAAATCTCTAAATATCTAATGACTCCATTCCCAAAATTCTTAAATCAATAAATCGCAAAATCCCGAATGCTGGCCATGGAGAATCTCTGAATACCTAATTCCCCAAATTCCCGAATTTCCTTTCGACCCTTTGTGCCCGTGGACATTTTTTATGGTACATAGCAACCGTGAAATTTTCTGGTTAAAAAGTTATTCCGATATAATAATATCGATATAATCGCTACTATTATGCCCCGCGTTTACACGATGCACGCATAACTATAGATTCAGGTAAAAATACTTAATTAAAATTGTGGCATTAACCCCTTGCCATATTTTCAAAAATCTGACACGCACTATCAGAACTGCTAGTACTTTTAATATACTTCAATCTGAACATCAAGTCTAGTTATGATTTGCATAGTCACGGGTTGCTGAATACAAAATTAACATAATATTTCAACTTTCTTTATCTGTTTTTAATATTGTAGCTATGATTAGTTGGTTTTGACTGACACGTCTGACAAATGAATTATAAGGCACGAGGTTGAATACCGAATTGCCTTTGGGCCACAAATGTTTAATGTTTAAATTATCAGCTCGAATATGCAACACGAGAAAATGACTCGAACTTTGATTCGTTTCGAGAAGGAAATAATTTGAAAATAATACAGTCGACTTCAATTACCTTGAAATATGAATGTGATCGTGCCAAGAACGTCATTTTGAGCAACTTTGTCCTATGCGTACAAGGTGTTCAGCTTCAATTTCAAAAACGTTCGCACAAATATTTTTAATGCGATAATTATTTCCAAAATAATGCAAGGCGATGTTTTGAACAAAAGTTAGCCTCTATTTAAAGAATATTTAAAAAATTTGCATTTTTCAATGCGACGTTAGTTGTCAAACAATTTCTAGACGCAACATTCGTCAGTCATGAAATCTCTCATGTTATTCAGGGTACGGTGTATTATATAATTTATTGAAGAGCCAAGTACACCTACCTCATTTATTTACAAACAGGTCGAGGACCCAGGCACGTATACGTTAGTCGGGATCAGAGTTAGGTAAGTATTATTCTAATAATCTCCACATACATACCTGGAATAAAACAAACATATGTTAGAATAACAAATAATTGCTTTCGTTAAAGTAGATATATTCGGAGGGATTAAAAGTAATAAAAATAAAATGAAATTATTCGAACTACTAATTTTGAAGTTTCTGTATTTATATCTGAAGTATTTATATTCTGGATTTATATCAATATATCGCATATTGAGACTATGATTCTGCATAAGGCAATATTTTTGCGAATAAATTCTTTCACACAATTTTTCTTTGTGCGTGTACGACTGTGTGTGTGCATTTTACTTTCATTCAAAATACATATTTTCAATATTACATTTCAATATTTTATCAATATTGTGGTTATATAGTGTACATTTTATTGTCAGTCAAAAAAACGATCAATAGATCGTCCATTTTCATGGAAATAAAATACGTTTTCAGATTTTCGTGAATGTAATTAAATATTCAACGTCTATTATAACAGTGTCAAGAAACCGAAGTCATTGGAAAGCAGGTTAAACTCCCTAACACGATAAAGGAGTGCTTCAATAACGGAGAGAACGTCGTGAAACTTCGAGGTAGAATTCAAAGTGACATACCGGTATACAATTGTATCTAAGTAACTATCAACCGTGACACGAAGACCACGTTGCTAATGATCTACGAGCACATACACCAAATCTTTAACGGGGTATAGTAAAAACACAACAGCATAAGAATTCTCACGATCGTTGCTGATGCTAGAAACGGTAAATACCGCAGCAGGAAATAATCTAGGTAGAAATGATGTTACGCAGAATCGATCCTCCTGACGAGTTTAGAACGATCCTCGCAACCATTTGAATTGTGTGTAACCGCAACATAGAAGTAACGACTCAAACGCTTCTGGAAGATTTGACCTTCATTGATAGCATAGCTGGTCGAAGTTTTTAAAACAACCAAATCACGAAATTCGCAAACATTCTTGCGTGAAAATCAAACTTTCGAATATTCGAGTTCACAAATTGTATTCGGTAACTTCCAAATTCAAAGTAAATTTCCAAAGAATGCAACTTTCATTATCGAAATTTGTAAATTTACAGTTTTCGAATTTATCAAATTTATCAAGCTTCGCATCTTTTTAAATTGCCTAATTTTCTAAAAATTACAATTTCCAAATCCGCAATCGCTAAATTGCCAAACTTTCAAAGTTATTGATTTTCAAATTTCAAAACACTATATTATATAAATTTCCACGTTCCCAAATTTTCACATTCCAAATTTCCGAATCTCCAAATCCCAACATTCCCAAATCCCAAGATCCCCAAATCCCAAGACCCCCAAATCCCAAGATCCCCAAATTCCAAAACCCCCAAATCCCAAGATCCCCAAATCCCAAGGTCCCCAAATCCCAAGATCCCCAAATCCCAAGATCCCCAAATCCCAAGATCCCCAAATCCCAAGATCCCCAAATCCCAAGATCCCCAAATCCCAAGATCCCCAAATCCCAAGATCCCCAAATCCCAAGATCCCCAAATCCCAAGATCCCCAAATCCCAAGATCCCCAAATCCCAAGATCCCCAAATCCCAAGATCTCTAAATCGCTAAATACCCGATTTCCTAAATTGTCAAATCCTCCAAATTCGGAAATAGATGCAAAATACAACGTAAAATCGCTGACACCGATTAGCACGCCTCTGATTAACATCTGAATCGTGTGTAACCGCAGACGCAGAGGTAACGCGTCGGTTGCCTCTGCAAGAGTTTGACCTTCGTGGACAGTATAGTATAGCCTTTCCTTTGGCCTCAGACGATTCATCCTTCGTGTTTCCAGCCTCTGCGTTTGGGTCGTCGACAATGGACCGTGCTATTAACCGAAAGAGAGCTTCATAGTCTCGACCTGGCCTAGACATTCGTGCCGGATGAACATTAATTGGAACCAGACTGGTCCTTCTAGGTTGTGTCGAAATCTCTACACAGAATGCTACCTAGACCCGCTTTAGATCCTAGATCGATATCTTGCTACAATATTCGCCGGCCATCGAATTCTTTTCACCGTTTCTCGGTATTCGTTAGAGTCATTTATTAACATGAACCATGGGTAGGATACCTTTGATATACACCGTATGTATAAATTTAGTTTTAAAGAGTCACCGCCACATATGGCTCAAAACAGTATGTGCATACGTGTTCAAACTTGAAACTAAATTATTGTACAGAACTTTCCGGCGAACCTAATATATTTTAATGTGTTCAAGAATTTATGCAGTCCTCTATACTCTTACTGTAATTAATTTCGAAGGATACGTGTGAATAAATGTAGTTTTAAGGAGACCACATATGGCTCAAAAGAGCGTGCACATACGTGTTCAAACTTGAAACGAAACTATCGGACGAGACTTTCCGATAGACCTAATATGATAAAGGATGTGATAAATATGGATGCTGCTTTAATAAGGAACGTATCGGTTAAGTGTTCAGTGCGTTAGCGAGTATGTGGAGCGCGATTTTATTAGTATCTTGTGACTAAGATACCGATGGAATTCTCTTATTCGAAGAGCGAGTATTACAATGGTCGCAGCGACATTAAAAATTGAAATGTTAGAGTCACACGGTTCTGGCAGCCGTTTCTTTCTTTCTATCATCATCGCGTATCATTTACGGTAAAACGACTATGTGGGTTGCGACGTTCACGCAGAGACAATGCCGCCGCTGTTTACAACGTTAGCTCGCCGATAATATTGTTGCTGCAGCCTTTCTATGTCAAGGTGAAGCTTTTTCCAGCAACTCGTGCACAACGTGATTGTCAATAACCGTTATTAATATCAGGATCGCGACGATATAAAAATAACGAGTCCGAACGTGGTGTCCGCGGTGTGAAACCAGCTTCAAGAAAACGAGCTGACACAGCAAATCCGGCCAGGAAGCCTTTGTGTTCGTTGTTTTTGGCCGAGTAAACGAGTCCTGAATGTACACTCGCATGCAACGTACGCTTTTTTTTGTGGGGACATGCACGTGAACTTGACAATTTTTTTATTTAGAAATTTTTTTACGGATTTACGAGTTTACGAGTTTGAAAGTTCGTGAATTTCCAAGTCACAATTCTAAAATTGTAAATTTTATAAATTTATTAAATACACAATTCCGTAATTTTTCAAATTCATAAATTCTAAGATACGTAAATTCTCCAATTTCCGAATTCTCAAATCCTCAAATTTTCTCAACTCCACGACTTTTCTAAATTCTCAAATTTTCTCAACTCCTCAACTTTCCCAAATTCTCAAATTCCCAAGATCCAAGAGATCTAAATCCTCGAATTTCAAAATTCTCAAATTGCCAAATCTTCGAATTTCCATATATTCAAATTCCCAGATTTCAAGGTTTTCAAATTCCAATGTTTCAAAATTCTCAAATGTCGAGTTTCCAAAGTCCCGACTCCTCAACTTTCTCAAATTCCGAAATACGCAAATTTCCAAATTCCCAAGGTCTAACCTATCTACCTTCAATTTCTTAATTGTCAATTTCCCAAATTATCTACATTCCCAAATCAATTTTCAAATTCCTAGCTTTCAAGATTCTCAAAATCTTCAAATCACAAAATACACAAATTCTCGATTTTCCAAATTCTCAAATTCTCAAAGTATCGGGTTCACAAATTCCCAAATTGCAATATTTAAATCTAGAGACTAGTCCATCCTTACATACCAAATAAACAAAATATCTAAAAATGCTCGAATGTCCCCAACTCGAAAGTTCCCAAATGCTGAACCTATCCTCCAATCTTGAAATTTTCAAAGTTCCCTAAAAACGAACGAGTGGTAGGCATCATCTCCGTTGTTTATCGTAATTTTAAAAGGCAGATTTGCTGTTGACTGTACAAGAAGCCCAGATTCTCTTACCGCTTCAAACGTTTTAACCACCTGCTTTCGAAATTTGAGCGCCACCATTCTTGTATACACTTTCCATGGTCTTCTCTGGTGTTGACACAACCACGGGGTGAAAAGATGGAATTGGAGCCACCGGGTCTGGGTCTAAGTGTTCGGAACGAACGTTGATACCGAAATATCAGAAAGAAGCGTAAAATTGCTCAGAAAATAGTAAATGAAAGACATCCCGTTAAGATCTTATCCTCGATTAGAAATTAACTTGTTTAGATCAATGTACAGATTCAATTTTGATAATGTAAAATATATATAACGTGTATTTTTGAGACAATGGATTAAGCATTTTTATTTATTATTTACGGATAATTATACTGTGACGCTATGAAAATGTATAATTAAACGTGAAAATTTGCTGTAATTGTATTGTAGAGGAAGATCGACAATGTTGAATCGAAGTAATTATTATTATTAATTTGTAATTGTACAACGACATTAATACGTTCGACTTAATTAAACTTGGCAAAGTCACTTTTATCGTCGCAGAAGCAAATAATGGAATACTACAGGGATTCTTGAAAACTCTGAATTGCTCCCTTGAAAACTCAGATCGTTTAACTTGTACTTTAAGTCGGGAACAAAGTCTTGGCCACAGTATTTCATATAATACCGGATCTTGAAATCTTAAATTGTCTCGTTTCCGAGGCTCTCTTAGACCATGGTGAACGAATGGTTGCCGCTGAATCACGCTAACGTTTGTTGTAAGAAATGTTGAACTGAACAGAAAACATTTACTACTTCGTTGTTAGTGTTACATGTAAAATATGTCACAATTTCTAGGTACTGATGTAGAAACTTACATCTTCAGAGTTTAGGTAAAAGAATTTCTAGATTATAATCTCTCCGTTTCTACATTTTTAGACTTCCAGATTACTAAAATTCTGGATCCCTAGATTACTAGATCACTAGATCCCTAGATTACTAGATCACTAGATCCCTAGATCGTTAAGTTTGAAAATATCAAAATCCCAAAATCCACAAATTTCTAAATAACCAGGACCCCAAAATTCCAATATTTCTGAATTGCTAAATACCCAAATCCCAACATTCCCAAATCCCAACATCCCCAAATCCCAATATCCCCAAATTCCTACATCCCCGAATTCCTACATCCCCAAATCCCAATATCCCCAAATTCCTACATCCCCGAATTCCTACATCCCCGAATTCCTACATCCCCGAATTCCAACATTCCCGAATCCCAACTTCCCCGAATCCCAACATCCCCGAATCCCAACATCCCCAAATCCCAACATCCACAAATGCCAACATCCCCAAATCCCAACATCCCCAAATCCCAACATCCCCAAATCCCAACATCCCCAAATCCCAACATTCCCAAATCCCAACATCCCCAAATCCCAACATCCCCAAATCCCAACATCCCCAAAATCCAATATCCCCGAATCCTAAAATCCCCAAATCCCATCATCCCCAAATCCCAACATCCCCAAATTCCTACATCCTCGAATCCCTACATCCCTACATCCTTGAATCCCTATTCCCGAAATTCCTGTACACTTCAAAATCCCGCATAAAAAATAAATCCCTGCATCTCCCAATGCCCAGTGATTGAATGAGTGATAAGTCTTCGAACGAAATTAATTAAAAACTTATTCCTGAAGATAACAATCCAACCAGGATTACCTGCGGAATAAGCGGATGAATTTATCGTATCATATATGCACACGTAATTATTCAATCCCTCTGACGCAAACAGACTCGCAACATTGTGTATGCAACTTTCAAGCATAGCAATCGCTCCCAAAAACTCTCCCTCTTACGTAATTTATTCTGCTTTTCACTTCGCATTGCACTTTTTCCTCGATTTACTCACTCCCCCTCTATCTCTCTCTCTCTCTCTCTCCCTCTCCGTCCCTTTCCTTTTCTATCTCTTCTCCAAACTTTTATTCCTCGATTTCTCGTAGGGAATTTTTGATCGTTCCCTCGCCCACGAGTTCCGCGAAATATATTTTTTTTTGTTCTCCATACTTTCGACGGTTCACCGATCGCCATTTTTCTTCTGGCCCGCGAAACGGAACGCGGTTATGCTCCGACGGAAATAACTTTCCACGCTAACTAAGCCGGTGCACGAAATCCTTGCCGAAATCCGCCGGGGGCAACCGCGTCCCTTTCACATTCTTTTTTCCGTTCTTTCTTTCTTTTCCTCTCTTTTTTGTTTCTCTCTCTCTCTCTCTCTTTTCGTTTATTTTCCTCCTCTTTTTCATTATTCCGGTCGTGTTACTTTCAACTAAAAAAGGATACGTTTCCAGCGGACGAGCGTTTATGCAACTCTTCCCGTTGACTCCTCAGCGTCCCGGCGCGCGTTAAATGGGAAGTTGCGATATTCGACGTCGGTTAGTAATAAAAATATCGAATCCGCCATTTAATGCCGTGCTACGGGGTGCAACGGCGTTCACGGTGATAATTAATTACCTGGAATTCGCGTAACATTACTCACCGATAGACAGTGCATAAATTCAATCCTATCCTCCGGGATCATCGTATTTCTTCGCGCGGGGAAGCCAACACGATGATTCCTTTAAACCCTGAAGTGAAATTTTATGCACTGTCATCGCTAATTTCGTTGCGCGTTAACTAAACGATTTGACATTCCACTGAGTGCGCAAACAAATCGGATGGACGTTGTTAAGATGTGTCGAAGTATTAAAATGAAAGTTACTACCGGTGTATTTACTTAGTTACATTTATCAATATATGGAAGCAAATAATTATGTTCAAATTTGGAACAAGTTCAAATTTTCGTAGACTTATGTCTTCTAACGTAGGGTTCATTATTAAATATATTCTTCTTGTCTACAAGATTTTATAGTGGATATTATAATACATGGATAATCACTGGATCCTGCAGCTCATTCAGCCGTCATTCATTTAGCATGTAAATAGTACCTTATTCATTTATAAATTGTACCTTAATTAATTTATCCTTTCAATACTTTATTTCATTTAATTCATATATATGCAGAAGTTGATTCATTTACTATGCAGCAGCTTCATTCATTTGCTTTATTTCTACCTCAATTTATTCACTTTATTTTTACCTGAATTTATTCTATTTTTATCTCAATTCATTTACTCTATTCTTACCCTAATTCATTTACTCCATTTGTATCTTAATTCATTTACTCCACTTTTACCCTGCTTCATTTAATTCGTGTAAAAATAATATCTGACTCATTCAAGATATAAATAGTGATCATTCATCACTTTAATTTGTTCACCCTAACTCCGTTTCGTTTCATTCATATAGAAATAGTTCCTGAATCATTGTCCCTGCGTGTACGTTTTAATCATTCCCCCTGATACCGCATATCACTTAATTCGTGTACAAACACCACTCTAATCGTCGATACACAAAGTAACGATTGCTAGAGGGGGATGGTCCTTTTTCTGATTGAAAAGAAACGAATTTACGAGGAAATTGATACACGCCATGTTTCAGTACCACGAGGGTTAATTATAGCATTTCAGATAGAGTCCGCGTTAAATGACAATGGGGGAAAAAGAAATGTTGGTATTCTTTGCGAGACATTTATGGCGGCAATCACTGGCCGATCTATTACACTCGAACGATCGGCATTAAACTCTAACAACCTATTAAACTCGTTCGAACTGCGAAGAAGAAAGTGCGCTATTAACAGAGCAACGAGTGCAATAAGTAGAATATAAGGTTCTGGAAGAAAAACGTATTTGTTAGCAAGAGTCGAGACTCGACTGGAATCTCAATACGTCCCTGTGTATACACATCGAGACACGCTGTTTTATTATTTGTTACTAGAGCAACCAGTCGGTTTCATTGTTTATTAGCAGACGAGTGGTTTGTCTTGTATCATTACGTATAAAATAAAAATGTCAGAATTCGGAAAACTTCAAATTTCATGACTGCCCTGGATTTTCACATCTTTAAATATTCTTTGAATAGATACGTTAATAAAAGTACTGTAACTTTCTCAAAGAGGTTGGATTTGAAGATTGGTCAACCGTGTACAAATTCGATAGATGATCACATTAATGTCACAGTAAATAAACATTTTTATAAAACAGTATTTATATCATTATATTTATATCTATCTTTCTAAAATAGTCTTTGTATAATAGATCAATATATGTATATTGACACGTAGAATATGAATGGGTATGTATACATAAGTACGTGACATTAATGTGATCATCTATCGAATTTGTATTAATTCTACACATGATAAATTAGTAAATAGAGAAAAGGAGATCTATTATATGTATAAGCGTGAAAAAGTTCGACAAAATCGCGAATCCGAAAAGTTTGTCGTTTCACCGCAAGTTGTCTCCTTCTCGGGTGCAAGATTTTGCCATCTTCACGAAGTGAGATTATCGATCCAGGTAGTTTTGGAGTCGAGTGGTGGCAACAATGACCTGTCGTGGATCATCAGAGCCGGGCGAATGGCCTCCCGGTCGAACAAAACAGCCATGCCGTTGGCCCGCCCGACAATACACCGTGTATCGAGAATTGAATAACTTTCGACGGGTGAAGAGAACCGGTTCTATAATTTTCAAATGAATAACCACCGTCCCTTTGATCGCGGGTTTATACGAGCTAGGACTCGCGGTAACAATGTAACGCGTTATTCATCGTCCTCCCCCACCCGCCACCGTTTTCGCCCCGTCACATAATCGTGTCTAATTAAAGACGATTATGAGACGTCGAGCTTAACCTTCGATTAAACTGATGGACGAAGGGCTCGATGGAAAATCATTGACCGATGAGTTTACTTTCCCTTGTAATATTTCGTGTCGAAATTGTGGTAGGAAGATTTGGGGATTTGGGGATTTACAAAATTGTGGGATTGGAAAATGTAAGGGTTCGAGAATTTTGGGATTTTGGGATCTGGAGATTTGGAGATATTGGCATTGAGGAATTTAAGGGTTAGATAATTTTGGGATTTAAGGGATTTGGGATTTGAGGAATTTGGGATTTGAGGGATTTGGGATTTGGGATTTGGGATTTGGGGTTTGAGAGATTTGGGATTTGACGGATTTGGGATGTAAGGGATTTGTAGGGTTTAAGAATTGTGAGATTGGGAATATAGGGATTTGGGGATTTAGAATTTTGGAGATGTAAGAATTTTCAAATTCGGGAAGTCGAAAATTCAGTAAATTGGAAAGCTAATAATTCACTGATTTACAGATCATAAAATTTTAACAGTTTCATAATTAGATGATTTGAGGACTTGAGAATTGGAGATCAATTAATGTGGAGACACTTAGTAAATTATCCATTGAAGAATGTAGAGATTTGGAAACACGAAGACTCCGAACTTCGCGAATGTAGAGTGCAATTTCAAATATTGCCTATAATTAAAATTTTTTAATTTAGAACATAAAGCTTGATGAAGCCCTTCAAGAGTGCTCGATGAATTACTAAATAGCAAAGACGACTGTTTATAGTACAATAGTACGGCTGCATATTCAAGGTAATGACACAGAGGATAATGTACAGAAGCAGTTCTCATTCCGTATAGTTTAAAGTTCAGTGATTGGCAGCTATCAAGGGCCGATTTCAGAATGCCATACCGTTCTGATTACGTAGCCAAGAGGGCCACTATGTTGCATCTGAAATCGAAGCTACGAATTTTGGCGGGTTCCGTGCGATGTCTCGTGCTCTATTTCGAACGATGCTGAAAAATACTCGGCCTGGCTATTTATTGCACCGTTGGTCGTGCGTATAATTGCTGGGAACAACGATGGTTCACAGTGCAATGAACACCATTACGATGTTCTTTTACCAGACTCGTCAGCTTTTGTCCTTGTTCGTGCACCCATCTGGCTTCTCAACGGTGTGAAAATTTCAGTCAACTTGCCAGGAAACGTTCGTTAGCTTCGGATGTCAATTCTCAACCCCGGACAAGATCATTGACCTTCGATTATTTTTTACATAGTCGATTTCGTCACAAATTATACTTCCTTGCAAGACTTTTGATTTCATTTTCTTTACGATTAAGCAACTATGCACCCGAAACGTTTAAATGCGTCGTGCATAAATGCAATTGAATACTTTTTCTTGTCGCAAAACCTTCTGAGAAGATTATCCCTGGAAATGTGGAAACAGTGTAAAAATTGTATAAATATTTTTCGCAATATCTGATACGGTGGAAGAGTTTGTAGGATTTACGAGTTAACCAAAACGATGAATTTAAGATCTTGGGAATTTACGGATTTGAGAATTTAGGCATTTGAAAATTTAGGCATTTGCGAATTTAGACACTTGGGAATTTAGGAATTTGAGAATTAAGGGATTTGAGAATATTGGGATTTGAGAATTGAAGAGTTTGTGAATTTAGGGATTTGAAAATTTAGGCATCCGGGAATTTAGAGATTTGAGAATTTGGGGATTTGGGAATTTAGGGATTTGGGAATTTAGGGATTTGGGAATTTAGGGATTTGGGGATTAAAAATTTAAAGATTTGAAGTTCTGAAGATTTAGGCATTCTAAAATTCAGAGTTACAATGATTCGACGATTTGGGGCTTTGGTTACTTGAAAATTTGTAAATTTCAATATTTCGGAATTTGAAGATTTGAGAATTCGGGAATTTGGAGATTTGGAACGTTGACATTAATATTGTAGCAGTTGGCTATGTCTTTAGCCAATACATCACAGTGCAACAGATTAGTACAAATCTTTCTAATTATTTAAGTGAACAAATTCTCGATGGTACATAGGAATTGTTACTGGTCCACACCAATTCTTACTGATTCACCCCAACTCACATTGACCCACCCCAATTCTCATTGGCCCATACGAGATGGAGGCGTTACCCATGAATAGCAGTAAAACCGTGTTAAATGTTGTAGTTTAAAATAAGAAAGTCATAAACCGGTGATTTTGACCGGATGAGTGGTTTCAGCGTTAAAGACGAGGCTGCAGGTTCGAAGAGCAACAGCGGCAGTCGGTGGCATGGCTGTTGCTGCCTCTTCAAAGAATCTTTCCTCGATGGACCAGTTCCGGCAGTGCCGCTGCCGAGCAGCCGTTGGCGAATGGGAATAGACTTGCAAAGGGGATAGAAGGTGGAGAAGAGAGGCAGAGAGAGCAACGAGGGCCACGTTGGCAGAGG
This sequence comes from Coelioxys conoideus, assembly GCA_947623535.1. Lineage (NCBI taxonomy): Eukaryota > Metazoa > Arthropoda > Insecta > Hymenoptera > Megachilidae > Coelioxys > Coelioxys conoideus. The sequence goes on along the minus strand of OX392449.1, from coordinate 8,918,870 downwards.
ATGAAACAGGAGCAAGGTTAGGAGAGGGACGACGAACGAAGGAAGATGAGGGTCCGCGTAAAAATAAGAACAACAGGAATACTGGAGAAGGTGTACAGTCTACGGCAAATCTGCCCAGCCCACGAAAAATTGCGGGTCTCTAGAGAAAAATATTCACCGACACCCTTTTCGATTTTCTTACTTCCCCTTTTTGCAAAAATTCACTTACCCGTTCAATCGCTGACTAACATCGTCGTTCACAAATTTTAAAAGCTTCCGGTTAACTTGGTCTTAAGTTCAGAAATATGGAAATTCGACGATTTGAAAATATCCAAATTCGAGGACGTTCAGAAGTAAAAATTTGAAAAGTTAGAGATTGTGACATTCGAAAATTGTGACGTTTGCAATGTCGAGAAGGATCGGAATCAAGGATTTGACAATTTCACAAAACGTGTAACCTACGTGATTAGTATAAGGTGTCGCCGAAAATGGTATAGGTTGTCTCGCGTACACTTGTTCCTACGCATTGCGAGTCTCGATTGCGTCCGAGTGTACCACGCTAGAGTGGTCGTGGCCGTTGAATAAAGCGAGAAAAAGACGAGCATAGGGTCAAAGCGTGTAACAAAGAGGGACGGCAAAAAGGAAAGATAGAAATAGGAACAAGAAAGAGTAGAGGAGGACGGAGTCGACTAGCTGGACGAGCGGAGAGAAAGGTAAAGGAGCAAAAGGAAAGCGTCGAGAGAAGGTGCACCTTCCGTAGGTGTAAAGAGAAAGACGAAACATAAAAAAAGAGCGTCGGAAGAGGGAAGAGGACGAGGACGTGGAGAGACACCGAAGGAGCGAGCCAAGGAGGCTATAAGAAGCGACTAGAAGTAACTAAGTTTCGTGCAAGCGAGAGAAAAGTGAACCGCGGTGAAAACCGCTTGAAAAATCGCTGTCTGTAAATCCTTAACCCTTTGCGCTATAATAACGAGCTACCAGGCGTATGCATAAGTTTTTTTCCGGTTGAACTAAGAGATGGTTTGAGCCAAAGGCACGCAGTATATTAATTCGAATCATACGTCATTATGTTCGTCCGACATTAAACGACAAGCACGTACAAGTTGAGTCCGCCAAAATCTAGTGTCTTTGTTTTATCGTTCAGCGATCATGCCGAATTTTGCGCCCGAAAAAGAACATTTGCGACACGCGTTGCTTTTCTTATTCGATCAAAAGGAAAAGGCTGTTGATAGTCATCGTTTGCTGGTAGAAACATATGGTGAACACGCTCCATCGATTAGAACATGCGAGACACGGTTTCGATAATTTAAAAGTGGCGATTTCGATGTAAAAGACAGTGAACGCTCTGGTAGACCACATAAGTGCGAAGACGAGTATTGCAGGAGTTATTGGATGATGACCCAACTCAAACTCAACAGCAATTGGCAAAATCATTAAATAAAGTTCCTTGGTCTTTTATTGCTGTTATGTTGAACCTTCGATATTCTAAACTTTTTAAGATCTATAATAATGTCTACACCCTTGAAAATTACGTGTCTTCTTTACCAAAAATAAACTTATGCATACACCTGGTACACTCGTGACGCACAGCAGTTCAGATACCATAAACCATGCTTATATTTTTATTACGGTTGAATGTTCAATTTCGGTCTAATTGTAATTTGCACAGTTGAGAATCACGAAACGTAAGACAGTTTCGACATTCGAACTTTCTTTATCCACATTAATGTTGTAGCACCGAATAGTTCGTTGTGTCTGACGCATTTGCCGAATGAATCGTAGTGCAAGGGGGTAAAAACCCTCGAGAACCACCCCGGGCACGTGAGGTTCGTGGTGCGTGGAATTCTTTCGGAATCGATTGGCACCCTTCTAAGAACGCGTGTTCGCCACGGGTGCATAATTTCCACGAGCTTTCGCACGTCCGTAAAAGGAGCGTACGATAATTGCTATTTATTGCCGGCGTATAATTCACCGGCTAGTGTAACAACCGTCGACCTCTCGCATAGAAGCAGCGTTCATTAACTAAACGATCGGTGGGTACAGTCCGAGGCAAATCTGATGTACCTAGGGAAAACATGGATAACGGGGAAGGCCACTTATAGGGACTTTTGGGGGAGCGAAGAGTTGCGGTTGGATCGAGAGTTTTGGAAGCATAGAAATTTGTGGATACATATCGAGATGCGAGGATGTATGTATCGTCGCTTCGAATTTCGAGGTGTAGGAATTTGGGGATGAAGGGATGGCTCAGAAACTTGAAAAATTTATTTGGAAAACTTTACGTATACTTAGGCAAGAAGTTTGGGGATGTACGAATATGAGGGTGAAGAAATTTAAGAACATACAGATTTGCAAGGGCGGGTACTTTTGTTGACCTAGCTATTTGGGTATACAGGTATTAAGGACCATGAGGTTTGGGAACCTACGAATATGGAGGTCTATCAATTTAGGACCCAAAGGTTTCGGGTAAAATTTAGAAATTTGAGAATTTGGCAGATTGCAAATTTACAAACTTGTAAATCTAAAAGTAGAACATCGAAAACTTCATAATCCAGAATTTGATAACTGGGGACTTGGAAATTGGAAACTTGAGAACTTGACCATTTGGATAATTGAAAATTGGAAAAATGGGAAAAATTGAGAATTTGAAGTATTGAAAATAGGAAAAATTGAGAATTGGAAAAATGGGAAAAACTGAGAATTTGAAATATTGAAAATAGGAAAAAGTAAAAATTGAGAGTTGAAAAAATTGAAAATAGGAAAAAGTAAAAATTGGAAAAATTGAAAATAGGAAAAAGTGAAAATCAAAAAAATTGGGAGTTGGAAAAACTGAGAATTGGAAAAATTGGTAATTCGAATAATCGAAAATTTGAAAATCGATAATTAGAATAATTGACAATTTGAACATTGTAAATTGTAAATTGTAAGTTATAAATTAAAAATCTAATGAATTGAAAATTTGTCAAGTACAAAGTATTTGAGAAACTATCAAGTATGTATACGCGTGTTCACTCAATGAAGCTCCACATTGCATCCGAGTGTACTTGCGCTACTCCTCTGTTCGCAATCGTTTGCTCGCAAATCGAGCAGGTAGCTTTCGATCTTCCTTTGCCTCGTTCGCGTTTTACAAACACAACAAACGACCACCGTACTCATCCTCTTTCTTTCACGAGCACGTGCACTCGCGTCGTTTTATGCACGCGCTCGTGCCCGTTTACTTTTATCACTTAGTGGGGCCCAATTTTCGAGCGACCAAAATTACTCGAGCAGCCAAGGTTAACCATCATTTTCAGCGGCCCCTAAGGAATTATCATCGCGGTACTAAACGTCGCTTGAGGGAGATTCGGGTCCTTTAGTAAACCTCCGAAATTTTGAAACACGCCTGGTTTAGGATTCGGGAAATTTAAAATTTGAATGTTGAATTTTTCAATTTGGGAATTTCGTGGTTTAGAAGATTTGTTTAGTTGAAAATTTAGGGTTGCGATTTCGGAATTTTGGGATTTACGGATTTCAAGGTTTTAGCAATGTAGTGATTTGAGGATTTCAAGGTTTTAGCAATACAGTGAGTTGGGGATATATTAAGTTGGAGATTAAATTTTGAGATACAGGGATTTGAGGATTTGAGTATTTGAGTATATGTAGGGATTTGGGGATATTGGGGTTTGGAGATCTAGAGTTTTTGGATGTTGTAATTTGAGGATGTAGTGATTTACGGTTCAAAGGATCTTGGGATGTAGGGATTTGGTTTGCAAGGATTTGGGGATATTGAGGTTGAGAGATTTATAGATTTGGGGATGTAGGGATTTGGAGTTCTGGGTAATTAAGAATTTGTATATGTAGGGTTTTAGGTTTTTGGGAAATTTATAAATTATGTATTTTGGAAATTTGAGAACCGATATATAGAAATTCAAATTCCACAATCTCCGAAATCTGGAAATTTTTTATATCTGTAGATACGACAATTTAGAAGTTAAAAAATTTTAAATCCGAAAATTTCATCATCCGTATACGAAAGTTTACATTTTCCAAAAATTCCGAACATTTTAATTTCCATATTCTACCTTTGAAAATTCTCGATTATGAAACAAGCTATCATCAAAATTAACATTGATTCTCGGTAAGCAAACTCGGTGGGTAATATAAGCGTATTAAAAAGATACAAATAGTTGATAAATATAAATCCCAGTCGCAATAAGCGGCAATCGCACAGAAGCAATCTTGCGGCGTGCACGCTCGAGAGAACGCATCCCTTTGAATATGCATCGACGCGGTGACGCCGCGTGCAAAGAACGAAACGCCCGTTTCTCCTCTCCGAAACCGGGCATCCTTATTTCTCATTTTTGTCACTGGTTCGTAATGGGCTTGATTCGCCACGCAGGACTTTCAGTCTCGAAGTAGCTCGACGGAGAAACCCATAGGAACGGTGGCCCTGCGAAGGGAACGCGGAGGAGGAACGTGAACGGATCTTTCTCGCGCGAACAGCGAACATCACACACAGCCGGTTGCCGTACCGGGGCTATAATCGTCCTCCTCGCGTGTGTAATGTACGATCGGTAGGAGGACAAGACCCACTGGGTTTCTTCGTGAGCCGAGCTCGCCCCATGGAAACTAGTGTGCGCCCTGATGTCAATGACACTGCAACGTTGCAGCTGCTGCACACATAAGTCAAGCCCAACACAACACGTGCGAGCCGCAGGTACACTCGGGTGCAACGCGCCTCCTTTCGATAACGCGAATACTTATCTATACTTGATGGTCTTTGATATTTCTTTAAGCTGCAAGATTATGAGCTTTCGAGTTTTTCAGTTTACGACGGTTCTAATGGGCCCATAGACTTTTGGAGTTCCTGGTTTTTCGAATTTCATATTCGTGAGTTCAGTAATTACTGAATTTCCAAGTGCACAAATTCTCAAATTTTAAAATCACCAGAATTCCAATTATCAAAATTTCTGAATCTCTAGAAATTTCAAATTTCTAAATTTCTAAATTACTACATTGCTAAATTTTTTAATTTCTAAATTACTATATTGTAATTTGGAAATTTCTAAATTTCTAAATTTCTAAATTACTACATTGCTAAATTTTTTAATTTCTAAACTACTATATTGTAATTTGGATATTTCTAAATTTCTAAATTACTACATTGCTAAATTTTTTAATTTCTAAATTACTATATTGTAATTTGGAAATTTCTAAATTTCTAAGTTCTCAGTTTACTATATTTCTGAATTCCTAAATTCTCAATTTATTATATTTCCCAATTCCCAAATCCCTACATTATTACACTTCCAAATTCCTAACTTACCAGCTTACTATATTTCCAAATTTCCATCATTTCAAATTTTGTGAATTCTCAAATCGTGAAATTAACAAATTTTCTAAATTCTCAGATTGTCGAATTTCCCAAATCACTAATTTTTGAAACTTTCAAATTTCTACATTTTCCAGTTAGCAACTTACCAATTCACAGAATTTCTAATTTCCCATATTACTAAGTTTCCAAACGTACGAATTTCTAAATTTTCATAAACGCCCACTTCTCAGAACTCCTAATTTCCCAAATCACTGAATTTCTAAATTTTCAAGTTCACACACATTCAACTCTCGAATCACTAAGTTTCCGAATGCAAAAATTTGCAGACGTCCAACTTTGAAGTTCGCGAATTTCTCGATCGCGTCGAACCCCGAAATTGCTGAATAATTAAATTTCCCTATGGAAACCAGATTTGCTGGTGACTGTACGTGCGTGCTCGAACCGGGCACCACCGGCGTCGAGCGACCCGGTGTCAGCTACGATACCTGTGTTACCGTATAGGTATTTGTTTGGTTCGTTCGTATGTTATGTACTCAGGAGAGCGTGCAACAGTGAATACTGGGTGTCCCGCAATATGTGCTACACCTTCCAGGTATTTTTTTCCACGATTCGATGCTTTCGGCAACGGTGGTGCAATTACAGGAGCAGCCGTAAGCCACAGAGAAAAACACGCGTGGACGAGATCGAACCTTCATCGTCAGTGATTTTCTAGACAAATATTTTTCAATTCGTTAATTTCCACATCCCAAGATTTGGAGTTTTCCAAGTTTGCAATTGGGAAGTGTACGTGATACATGAATTTAATAATTCAGGAAATTTGAGATGAGATTATCTTATATCGTCACTTTAGATTAGCTAATGACCTAATCAAACTATTCACCTTGTGCAAAGTTATTTTATATTATCATGTGAGGTTAGGTTAGATCATCTTATATTACCAGTTTAGTTTAGGAAATAACCTAACGAGGTTATTAACCTCATTCAATGTTATGTTATGTTACTACGTAGGATTACATTAGATCATCTCATATTATCAATTCAGTTTAAGTAATGATCTAAAAGGGTCATTAACCTTATCCAAGGTTATGTTATATTATTATACAAGGTTATGTTAGATCATCTCGTATCATCTAGTTTAGGTAATAACCTGACAAACTTATTAAACTTGTACAAGATTACGTTATATTATTATATAAGGTTAGGTTGAATCATTTCACATTATTATTTCAGTTTCGGTAGAAACCAAATAAAATTATTAACTTTGTAAAAAAGTACATTATATTACAAAGTAAGATTAGATTAAATTATCGCGTTAACTTAAGGTAGGTTACGTGTACGAATTATTTTTATTAATTTCAAAATAGAAATTGATTCTTGGAACGTATGCAATACATCCTGGGACACCGTGTAGATCGCCAGCCATAAGAAGGAGGATCCTTACGTCTCGCTCCCTCTGTGTATAAGCTTCTGAGGGCAAAAGTCAAATATTTCCGTTCCTTCTGTGACTGAACGACCTAGCTGGACCCTCACGCACCCTTCCAACCAGAATTAAAGATGCACGTCTCGTTCGTCTCGTTTGTAATTGGAAAGTTAGATACTGTGCGTGTAAACAGTAGTCGAAATGAACGTCGTACGTCCCATCATATTTTTCGAATATTTTCTCATTCCACTAATGCTCACACATTCCCAACATCATTATATTCGCATATAAATATTCCTACCGATAGTAATCTTATTCAACGATGTTCTATCACTTTCGTACATGTTGTAAACGTCTAACGAAGGTAATTTTCTTTATTAAGCGTGCTTCCAGGAACTTAACGAAATCGTTTGTGCTTGGATAAACGGCAGCGTTGCTCGTTGAATAAATGTTATGCTCGATATCCAGGAAACGGAAACATCAAGGTAGCCCATTAACGTTTTATCGCGAATAGAAACGTTTCGAAATTATAGGAAACGTCGGCGAGTATGGTCGGAGATGATTTTAAGTTTCATCGGGCAGAGGGTGAATTTTAAAGACACATATGTTAGGCTGCAGAGAACATCAAGTAGCTGACGCGCGTGCCCAAAGTGTAATTGCAACCTGACAGACGCATCTGACGCTGAATTAAGCAGAAATATACAGGTACTTCAACAAAGCATGCCGTCTAATGATAAACTACCGAAGAAACTCTTTTTCGAATACCTGCAACATCTGGACGTGCTCTGTGGATCACTTTCGATACGCTTAAAAATAGATTCCACTATAAACCGACTGTAATCTATATAAACATCCTTTTACTGTTTTCGATTATGCCACTAACGTTTACTACGATACACTATGCACGTTGCAGGTTCCGTGTTCAGAAATATATCGCTATTAAATTTTCATATTTTTAGATCTTTCAGTCGCAGGAGCGATCTTTTGGGTTACAAATTTTTTACGCACAAATTTGGTATCTCAGAGCTTTGGAAATTTCAATTACACATTTCTAAGTTGGGTCAGTTGGATAGTATAGGAACTTTGAATGAACAAATTTGGGTAGAAAGGAACTTTGAATGTATTGATTTTCAAATTTGAAAGATTGGTAATTTGAAAATTTGAAAATGTAGAAATTTCAAATTTAAACATCTTCAAGTAGAGAAATTGAGTAATTTGATCACTTTCAAACGTGAAATACAAGATATTAAAAAATGTAGTAAATAGAAAACTTGAAATTTGAATACAACAAAAATGTTAAATATCCAGATTGAAGTTTAAGCCTTTTCATTTTCGAATTTCTCAATTTTTAACCTGTCAAACATCCAAATGTAAAAATGAAGAAATTAATAATGACATAATACTATCGTAACATCGAATAGTGATTTGTAAACGATCACCACAAGCAATAAAAGAAGATGAAATATAAAATATCCTACAAAGTATCTCGATTAAAGTAATTATGAACATCTGACGAAGCAGGAGTACATTTAAGGTTGCAGTCGCATCAGTACGATCATGGTAGGATAAAAAATAAGTGCACGTATCCTTTCATCGCGATAAATTGGGTTAACTAGAGCAGCATGCTCGAGAAGGGACCAAAATGGAGGCTCGTGTATGAGATACACAGAACCAGTTTCGTGAGAACATTTTCCGCAGTGGACGCAGTGATCAAAGGCACTGTAATCGACTGAACTCTGACCTACGACTGGAATTTAAACTAGAATGAATTAAACCTACTTGCGGCACGGAATAATGCGTCCCTTTAAAAGAAGGCCCTAACATCATTAGCTCCCTCGTTCATGAAATATAAAATATGATAGTTACGATCGTTCACAAATACGTTGAAATAAATAAACATATTATATAAAAATTGTACAAACTTTACCATCGATATTCATAAACTTATAATGAGTACTTATAATAAGTAGCAACATCAGTAATTATAATGTGCATCAATATTTATTTAATAAAAATTAATACAATTATTTTGTACCTAATAAATTGAGTCAATAATAAATCTTCACTAAAGCAATCTATTTTTAATTACTTATCCCATGTTCGGTAATACATGCTCTAATACATAATATAAATAATTGAAATGATAATAATTAGTAATCAATGAAATCGGTTGATGTTAAAGCACCGAATATCCGTTTCTAAATGAATTAATTGATTAACAAGACCAGTCGATAATTCTCAAGCACGCAATGAACTTCTAATTACTTACTGCTTTCTCAATACGTACATTAATCACGACTATTTGTATAATATACCAATTAACGCGATAATATTTCGTAACACGAAGTGCATCAACCCTCGAAACCGTGCATCCTTTTCTTCAACACCTACCGCAATAAATCACCGGCACGTAACATCATGAAATAAAGAAATAATTCGCAGGTAATCAAAATGAAACATTAATTGAACCGATACACGGTGCTCGCAGAGCCGCGAACTCTCTCCTCCCCTTTCGGAAACGAAAAGAATAATCGAAACGATCGTCGAGGGAGAGAAAAAGAAGATACAGAACGAAAGGGCATTAATCAACGGTGTCTCGCGATCGTGTACGGTGCATGTGCACGTGTTTCGTTGCCACGCACGCACACACGCGTGGGTGTTCCGACTTTTTTCGCCGCGATTGCAATTATTATAAATCCGCTTTCAGCTCGAGCGTGCTTTACCCTCCTCTGGCTGCTTGTAGCGTTATAAATCCGTGAGAATAATTCGACAAGTAACTGCGGCAAAAATTGTTTACCATCTTGCTAATGCATCGATTATTTGTTACCGACTGCGCCACATAATGTCGAATCATTAATATTTTGCGATCTATGTTAGGCTTACATCGCCGAGGACCGAAAGTCACATGATTTATTAATTTTATGGCAGAGAAATTTTGTATGAAAGTATACAGGGAGGGGCAATAACTATGTCCACCTTGTATATTGCCGTTATTTGTAATAATATGAGAAAATGTCTTATATGAATCTTACACAGTACAAACGGGGACATATTGTGATACATTTTTTGCCTGGGTGGAGGCATAGAGGAGCTTTGAAGGTCATGTCCGGTGTTGAGACGACTTCAACAAGCTATCATTGCAGGCCATGCAAGGTCAAATATGGTTTTAAAATGAACATATTAGGTGGATTTGAAACTAATGTCGTTTCTACGCATGCTGATATTCATTTTTTCAGATATTTTGCTCAAAAATATTCTACTCAGAAAATTTGTACAATAGATGGCAAAAAACTGTTAATAACAAGAGTGATTACATCATCGATTAAAAATAAAAACGTATTAAAAATTCATCTGTTTGACTTTACTGCAAAAAAACGACATTACTTTCCGGTCCCTCTAATATACATATATGGAGGAAAGTTTTCCTACAATTTTGTACAGGTTTTATTATATTTAATTAATTTATTGGGAGATACATGAATAATTGTATGTCTACGTTCGACACTCAACTTTATCCAGTGAGAAAAATTCGTAAGTTTGTGCATACAGGAAGTTAAAACTTCATAAATGTAGATACTAAAAAATGTCAAATTCGCACATTTTTAAATTACCAAATCCCGAACTCGAAAATTCGCAACACCACGACTGCGGGAATTCGTTAATCAAAGAATTTGGAGGTAAACGCGATACACCTCGGCTGAACACCGTCCCCCGATGAAATTATGCAGCGCAAACATTGTCGAGGTGCAACGACCGTCCTCCAAAAAGTAAAAATTCGTGGTGGCAGGTTGAATTCAATTGTGTCTGGTATCAGCAGGAAGAATAATGCCTTGTATTGACAATGTAGGAGACGTTGGAAGAGTAAATTACGTGGGTCGCGTCAACGGTGGATGTAATTGAGCGTGTGTGTCACTGTGCTTGATGAGCCATTATAAGAATCACCGTGAATCAGTCATCCCCGTACGAAATTTGTTGCGGTGTACGGGACCGGGTTCGGGCGTATCGTGTAACAGCCTGGTCGAAACTGGAGGAAATTACGTGATCGTTTCACTTTCGCACGCGGAAGCCAACTCGAAGGTGAAGAGTCGGGACGACCGAGGGCAGGAACACGTTCGATGCAAAAAGAGGAATCGGTTAACGGTTAACGCTTGTAAGAAGCCGACATAGCTCAGCTTATTCTCATCAACACCTCCGAGACCGCTCGTTTTAACGTCGTTTTCCTTCTAATACCCCCGCGTTGTTTTTTGTATTTTTATCATCTTTCGTTAGGGACGTCTTTCGCTCCAACGATCCTCCTGGGAGTAATAGATGAACCTTCCGCCATTTTGTTGGACGGCGGAGTGGCTGGAAAATTCGAATCTGTTCGTTCGACGACAAATTTTCGTAATGGAGATACGATACGAATGTTCTTATTGATTTATGGTGTACTGTGACTTTATTTGTTACAGGGTTCAAGCTCTGATGAAATAGAAATACTTCGACCTTCAGGGATGATATTTTGAAGATTAGAAAAATATTTTGGAGGAATTGTATTTTACTCGTTTTAAATCTTTAACTATGACATTAATGAATCTTTCAAAAATTTATAATGTATAAAAATGGTAATATTCGTATGTGAGACCTTTAGTTGCTGCAATTAAAAGTAAATGTGATATTCACGATTCTGTGAATGTTCTTGATGAGGTTAAATCACCTTTATCGATCTAATATCTAACCCTTTGACTACCAAAATAAAATTTTTTGCGAATTTTTGTGGTTATCCTAATATCAGATAAAAAGTGGATAAATAATGATAATAAAGACCTGATTTCACATGGAAATGGTCTTTGAATAATTTTGGTGGTTTCATCAAGTAAAATACAAATGCCAATATTTGGATTTGAAAAACAAATTATTGAATATGCGGTTTCACAGTGAAACCAATGGAAGCGAAAGGGTTATCCTCTACTTTTATCGAACATAAATTCAGAAGGTACCAATATTTTTATATACGATGAACGAAGAATATTAATTAATGATAATTTGTGTATTTAAGATCCAATCGTAATATTTCATACCATAGGGATAAGAAGTTATAAAATTATGATCAATACTCATTGAGTAATTTGATCCTTTTCTATCAACAATAAGAAAGTGGAACGAAATTCGACCGTTTCGTATTGTTTGCAATTTGTTCGAAACTTGTGCACAGCAAACTTCGATTGGTCGTCGATTATTAAGAAATTCGATTAAAATCGAAGGAAGAAAGTTGCCACTTAAACGCAGGAAAATGTCCTTGTATCAACGCCGCGGGAAACTAATTTGAAGAAAGTCGAATAGTTTCAAGATTCAATCTGGAAGGCACAGTCTATTTCGTACTGGGGGAGGAGGATTGTTTTAATTAGTTGCATCCAATTAGTAAAATGATTTCAGTAATGCAGTAACTAATTCAACTTGCATTTTGTTTGTTTGCGAACTTTCGGGACTTCAACTTTTAAGATATTAATCCATCAGTTGACAGAAATAGGAAATACGTCTTCGAGATATTAAATTTTATTATATATTTAATAATTATATTTTCATATAATTATGTACTTTGATATATTATAACATAATGGTAATTACATTTTGTTTATACGTTTAAATTAATGTATATGTTCATATAGCAGGAAATATTGCAAGTAATTGTTACTTATGTTATTGTGTTATAGTAATGTTTAATCACAGTATTGTATCATGATATGAGATATTATAGTAATCCTTGTTTATAGTTTTATAACTACATTATAGTACCAATAATATATAAGAAGAAACGCTTTATATTGCTACCTTTCAGTTACTATCATGCACACGAAATTTATAAATTTCAAATTCCCCAATTCTTAAATTTGACAATGTGCAAATCTTTGTACTCGATAATAAGAAATTTTGAAAATATAAAATGACTAAATTTCTATATTTCTAGAATTTTCATATTTGAAAGTTCGAAAATTTGTTAATTCAAGATTTCGAAAATTCTAACTCAGAAAATTGATAAATTAAAAATTTCTGAAACCCCCAAAAGTCCAAGAAAAAACTCGCATCGCAAGTCATACAGCCCTACCAATAAATATTGCATAAAGTAAATGAATGTCAAAGAAAGTAATAAAGGAGCGTGTATTCAGCTCCGAATATAAATGAGCGGAAAAAAACTTGGACCGAGACAAATTTCTTCCGATTGTATTTCAAAGGAGATAAAAACGAAACGCAACGAAACTAAATACAGGGGAGTTCCCAACGCGAGAAAATAAGTTTAATAGCTTTAGGAACATACAATTATCGTGCGCCATCTTTCCGATCGATCGAGGCGAAAATATCAAATAAAATTTCGTTCCGCATCGATCACAATTAATTCACCCGAGTGGCCATTTTCCCCGATTCGATGTCGCTGATCGATCGATCGATTCGTCGGCGCAATAGACTTAATTACATACGCGCAAATTAGCCGCGCGTTCATTTGCCAAAAGCTTCGAGCAACCACGCGCGATCCGACATAAGAAGAAGAAGAAGAAAAAGAAGAAGAATGAGAAGAAGAAGAATGTTTTCTCACGTGTTCGCGGATATGGCTCGTCATCAGCGCTAAAAGTTAACGGTAACTAACAGAGGCACTGCTTACTAGTGACTCACGCCTTCTCACCGACAACCTCGTCATTTAACCCTTTCGGTGCTGATTATGTGCTTTTGATGAATGGCTTGTTGCATACCGTAACTCTTTCGATGCCGGGTATTCTTCACGCCGCAAATAAAAATCAACGCTCCCTTCGTTTTCTCGTCTTCCTAAATAGCGTGGCTGAATGGCCTTATAAGAAGCTTCTAAATAACCCTTTCGAGGCTCGAAGCTCCGAAATAACCCTTTCGTGGCAGCGCACAATGAGTCACGACTTTGATCCGAATTCTGCGATAGACGATGACGCGTATGATTTCGTATTTGCGTGGTATGATCAAATTTCTCATGTAATCACGTAATTGAATGCATTTTGAAAATGGAAGGACATTTTGAAAATATTTTGTCGCGTTATCTTCTGATAAAAACACGGCCGTAGTTATGTAACTGGATACATTTGGTTAAGATGTATTTTGAATACATTTTGTAAATGCGTATTATGAATATTTTTGGTATGTAGTATATTATCTAGCCACGTGGTCTGATGAAACATAAAGTTTATTCATGTAATTGAATATATTTTATAAACTTACATTTTGAATGCGCTTTGCAAACAAGTATTTTAAAATACATTTTCTAAATAGATTTTCCAAATACATTTTTTAAATAGATTTTATAAATATATTTTCTAAATAGATTTTCCAAATACATTTTTTAAATAGATTTTATAAATGTATTTTCTAAATAGATTTTCCAAATACATTTTTTAAATAGATTTTATAAATCTATATACATTAACTCATCCTAAATACATTTATTATTTTCTAAAATACATTTTTACATACATTTTCTAATAATACGTTTATCTTACAATTAGTCACGTGGTCAAGCAAAATCTTAGGTACAATCATGTAATCGAATACATATTATAACCTGTACTTTGAATACATTTATCTTAGTCGGGGGATTTGATAAAATCACAGGCATAATGACATAATTGAATATATTTTATGAACTGGTATTTTGAACGCATTTTGTAACCACGTGTTTTGAATATACGTCGTGGACACATATTTTCAATACGTGTGATGAAAACATATATTGAATACACATCGTGAACACATATTTTCGATACATGTCATGAGCACATATTTCGAATACATGTCATGAACACATATTTCGAATACATGTCATGAGCACATATTTTGAATACATGTCATGACCACGTATCTTGAATACACGTTGTGAACACGTATTTTGACTGCATTCCGTAAATCTCTATTTAAACAACACTTTGTATACGGCACTTTTCTGAGTCACGTGATCCGACAGAACCTCAGCTATAATGATTGGTCTCTCGGTGAAAACGAGAGCGACTAAGCGAAGTTGAACCTGACGGAATTGAGTTCAACACTTGAGTTGCTTCTCTCGCTCCTCTAGAAACGGGCCCCCACACTTATTTGGTCTCTTCCCGACCTTCCTGTTTTTCAGCAAGGAACGAGGATATCGTACCTGTCGTGCAAGAAACGTGGAATCGTGGAAAGTAGACGATACCGATCGAAAAATCGTGCGTTCATTATTTGATTCTACAAGGAGTCAAAACTAACCAGCACCGAAATCTGATCAGATCGATGACCTAGATAGATCAAACGATACACGTTCGAACGATTTCGATTCCTTTTCGCTCATTCACTTTCTTTAATCGATACACGTGTTACTTTTATTTTATGAAATGTATACAAATCAGTAACAGTTACAGTACAATAGTATAGGATACATTAGTAACCGTTAAAACAGAGTTACATTACAAATTGTAATCAAATGTGTAATTTATATCACCGAATATTACAATATACAAAACTTAACAAAATTCAAACGTAGCTCGATACAAATTAGATTAATACAATTATTGCGGTGTTTGGAGAATATATCTGTTTAATCGTGCGAAAATACAAGGATTTCTGAGTGGAAATAATGACGATAGAATTTTAAGGTAAAATGGACGGTGTATTGTAAATTTTTGCCCCCATACGAAACGATGGGAAATTCTCCTGTTTCACGCTCACGATTCAAGTTAGCCGTTTATGGAACAAGTTAACCAGCGATTGAAACGACTAATGAAACGTTTTTCACGCGCTCCTAAGTAAACGCGGATGCTAATCGAACCTCTTCTCGCGAACGCAGGAAAGTTAAATGAAAGTGTGTTAACTGGTACCAGCGGCGTTAGACGTTGATTTTGCTTCTTGCACTTTCATTCATTCGGTTTGTTACTACGCTAATGAAAACGAGACCTTGGACTACGGTAAAAATACTCGATGACCCTTTGTACGCGAGTTCAAAGCACGTATTTGTTACTTTACTTCTTTCAATAAAATATTTTAATGACTCGATGCATTTGCCCCGACGCATTCATCAAACACCAACAGACTGTAATTAGATTACAAGTCTATAATCAATTATGGTCTTCTTGATTTTTTAGGAGAAATTTCGGAAGTTGGTTTTTAAAATTGATGATGTTTTGTAAAGGGAAATTGATCCTTTTATTAATCGGCCTTGGTAAAAATATTAAAATTTGCAGTACTGAACGAATATATATAAAAAATATGTATTGAGGATGTTCACAAATATTTCAAATTATTAATCATAAAACGCTAAGAAATAAACATGGACAGTTATTAATTATGAACTATTAAATTCTAAATACTATTAAGAATATTAATATTTAGAACCAACCGCTTAATTATAGACTGTCAACAAATAAACATCAAGCATTTAATTATGCAGTATTAAAAAGTGATGATGCATAAAAAATATGTATTGAGAATGTTTACATAAATATTTCAAATTACCGATTATAAAATGCTAAGAAATAAACATGGACAGTTATTAATTATGAACTATTAAATTCTAAATACTATTAAGAATATTAATATTTAGAACCAACCACTTAATTTTAGAATGTTAACAAATAAACATCCAGCATTTAATTATGCAGTATTAAAAAATAAAGATTATAAAATATTAAATATTGTAAAATATAAAAAAAACTGAATATCCTCAGTTCAATTAAATAATACTAAAAACCGAATACCCCACAGTTTGATAATAAAATATTAAAAAATAAATATCAACACTGTAACCATAATATATTAAGAAACAAACATCGACGATGTAATTATAAAACCTAAAGAAATAAAATCCCGTGAAAGAGCATTGCATGGAAACTTTAGTATGCTCCAAATAATAATGTTCGCGTATCTCCGCTTAACCCCTTGATACTTTTTCATCGGCAAGACACATTGTACGGGATAATGTGTACATTATCAAGCTTATTAATAACTTGGTTGTAATCGGTCGTCCTATTTGCTCGACGTCAAATCGAAACGCTTCACGTTCGATCCCCCGTCGAATTAAAACAAAGACATGCAGCAGTGATCGCGAATGAAACGAGTATCGCGAGTAGTATACCGATGCGAGCGATCCGTATATCAGTGCCAATTTACCGATCATTATACGTTCTCCTCGCTAACAGCCACTCTCGAATATAGATTAGTTAGTTTATTGGTCGAGCGCGAAAATGTTGCGCGTAACTTCCGACCTAAATGTTTTAACCCGAACGATGATTCTCGATAAATTCTGCATTAAACGATTCCAAATTATATTATATGCGATCTAGTAGCACGATGAGGATGTTTATGAGAATGTTTCTTTATTTATTTTTTTTTTTAAGTCTTTGGTTTATGTGAATGTTCTTTATGAGAATGTTTATTTGGAAAGAGTTGCTCGTGCAGACGTTTGCGTCGAATTTATTGTTATAGCACGAACAATTTATTTTTCGAATTGATTTTATCGAACGTGAGTGTCCGGAATATATCGTGGATATTTTTATGACGAAATTATAATATGTGGGATAATTATACCGGTATTCGGTTATGCCCCGGGCAGTGCATTTCGGGATTTTGGAATGTAGGGAATCGGAAATGTGGAGATTTGGGTATTTGTGTGTTTGGGGATGTAGAAATATGGAAGTTTGGGAATTTGAGGAACTTGAGAATTCGATAACTTTGATGATTCGGAAATGTGAGAGTTCGTTAAATTTGGGAACTTGGAAGTTTGTGAATTCGGAAATTTGAGAGGTCTGAAAATTTGAGAATTCGGAAATTTGAGGACATAAAAGCTTGAGAATTCGGAAATTTGAGAGTTCAGAAAATTTGAAAAATCGGTAATTTAGGAATTCGGAAACTTGAGAACTTGAAAGTATAAAAATTCAAAAATTTGAAAACATGAAAGTTTGAGAATTCGGAAATTTGAGAGGTCAGAAAATTTGGGAATTCGGAAAAATTGAAAATTCATAAATTTGAGAATTCGGTGAATTCCAAAATTCGCAGACTCGAGAATTTGGAAATTTAGAAATTTGAAAATGTGAGGTCTTGAAGATTGTGAAAAAATGACAATTTGAAAAAATGAAAATGTAGAGAATTCGGAAATTGGGTAAATTCGAGAAATTATGAAGTAAGAGCAATTTCTGCGTCGAACGGATTTAACAAAATTTGCTTCGATTCTAAAAGACTTTGTGTTTCAACCGAGATTAACGGAGCGTAGTATCGATTTTCCGAGTTTTGTTACGTTTTTACCAAATTCAAAGAGGACGTGCGTTGATTCTGAACGATTTTTTTCAACTCAATTCAACTGAACAAACCACAGTATCGATTCGGTACAATTGTATTATTTCGGCCGAGTTAGCAAATCTCGGTGCAGAATTCGGGATAACTCTGTTAAAAAGGATTTGTATTTCATTTTTTAAAGACTTTCTTTTATTTCGATTCCGTACAGAGAAACGGTGTAAAATGTTTCAATAGAATTTCAAAGGATTTAATCAAGTGTATAAGGTTCTCAGTTTCAATCGAGTGTAAAGAAATCGTTTCGATCGTTGTGAAATTTCAAAGAAATTACACGGAGATGCTTTCTAAATTTCTCACTATTATTATTTTATACTATACGTGGTTTTGATTTCAAAGTAAAATACACTTTCTTCTTATAGAAACTTTAGTCTGTGACTTCGAAGCAAATATTCCTTTCCACGATGATGTTATGTTATTAATCAATTTTTATTGTACATCGTTTGTTCACAAATTTTTCATATTTTCTAATTTTCAAACCTTTGGATTCTCAAATGCTCGATGTTTCAAATTTTCAGATTTCTAAATTAAGTTTGTAGATCCTGGAATTGTCAAATTCCAAAATCTCCAGGTTTTTACATTTCTGAAAGCACAAATTTTAAAATCCTCAAGTTCCTTGATTCCTAGATTTTCAGATTCATTTCTACATTCCCAGAACCCTAGGTTTATAAATTTTCATATTTATTTATAAATTCCTAGATTCCTAGATTTCGAGATTTCGAGATTTCAAGATTTCTAGATCCCTAGATTCCTAGAATTCTACATCCCTAGATTCCTAAATTTCTAAATTTCCAACTTCTAAAATCCCAAGATTTCTGAGTTTCTAAAGCTGGAGATCCCTAAATCCCCTAGTTCTCGATCCTCACACTTGCCAATTCATTAATTCTAAAATTTCCAAATTTTTAAAGGTCGAAATTGAGAAATTTCTAAATTCCTGAGATTCCCAAGATCTAAAATTTCCAAATACCCAAATGCCGAGATCCCACAGTTCCAACATTACCAAATCTCCAAATTCCGAAAATTTCCCAAATCGTCAAATCATCAAATCCGATAAATCCACAAATTTCTCAATTGCCAAATCTCCAAATCCTAGAATTATCAATCATTCTCGATCCCTAAATTCTCGAACCCTAGTTCCAAGCTCCCGCGTCCCTAGATTCCTGACTTCCAAAGCCTCCGAATCCAAAATCGAAAATCCCGAAATCGTCGGATCGGTTCTCCGGACGTCCGTACATGAAAATCCGTAACCTCTGAAGTCAATTTTCTGCTCCCGACATCCAATCGACCAGAACCCACCAAGAACGAAGGCGTGTCCTCCGTAAAACCCATCCGAGGCACAAAAATTCCCTTAAAAATCAGCGTCAATGTTGAAAAGAATGTCCGGCAATCAACGAAAATCTGTTCGGAACTCGAGGGAAGCATAAAAATTCAGGCAAAATCGATGCTGCACTCCGTTAAACCGATTCGAAAGAAAAAACCTTTTAAGAGCGTTTCGCAATCCTCCGGAGCTTGACTCTCTTAAGCCCCCTATCAAGCCACCATTTACAAGTCTTCATGGCGCCTTAACCAGCAGAAGGATTACGAAGGGGTCCGAGCAACCTCGTTACTATAATCTCCCAAAAAGAAAGTGGCCGGAGTTATACCTTAACGACCGCATTCGAACGAACGATCGCTGTTTATCCTTCATCGACGTTATAGCAAGGAGCCGCGAAGCTCACGTTCTGGAAAGCCATACTCGCGATCCGTTTCGAGCCAGACCAGGCTGAGCATTCGAAAGGAATGAGGATAGAAGGAACGGTTAGGCCAAGCCAGATATATTTAACTTCTTCGCTGCGCACTACGTCCACAACCGGCAACACTTGCTCTCCGTGATTTAAATAAATGCACGCTCCGAATACCGGTCATTGTTTCGATGCAACCGCTCATCACAATTTTCTGCAACAAACATTGCTACCGGTCGATGCTACCGTCAGCGTCGCGAAGGCCACGCGACAGGATCACCAGGATAAATCAGCTGCTACGAGAGATCGTTGTCGCTTGTCGCTTTTCTTACTACGCCCGGGGCTACTTGTCTACACGGGTTGGAACGAATGGTGTTTGTTTGTTTGGATGAAACGTGTTTAGGAAATTGGGGTTCGTTCTCCGAGATGGCGTTGTGACACGTTTTGTTGAGAATTTTGGCTATTTTATCTAGATCGTGTGTGAGGATTTGAAAAAATATTGGAGACTTTGAAAGAGTTTGCAAATGTCCTCATCCGAACACCTCTATAATCTCATGTGTTTGCATTCTTTTTTAATCGAGAAACTTTTGAATTCCCAAAACTTCGAATCGTAAAATTGATCAATTTTCATGTTCCTGAATACGCAAGCGTTCGTGTCTCCACATTTTTAGATCCCTAAATCCTACATCGCTAGATTTCCGAAAGTTTCAAGTTGCCGAAATTGACAAATAGTTACGCATTTTTCCAAGTTTTCGAATCCTAAATTTTGAAATTTATAAGATTCTAGATCATGTGGTCCTTGAATTTGAAAATACAGAAATGTTCAAGGTCCAAAATTTACAGATACATAATTTCCCAAAATTCCTAATTTTCAACTCTCCGAATGTCTAACTTCTTTACACACAAATCACCAACTCCTCGAATTCTTGAATCGCAACCTTTGCAAATTCTCAAATCACTAAATTATCAAAATTTCTATATTCCCAAATTTCCACATCTCCAAATTACCGAACTCCCAAATCTCCACATTCTCTAACTTCCAAACCATCAAATTGTCGAATCTCTAAATCATCAAAATTTCTATCTTCCCAAATCCCTACATCTCCAAATTACCAAAACTCCCAAATCTCCACATTCTCGAACCTCCAAACCATCAAATTCTCGAATCTCTAAATCATCAAAATTTCTATCTTTCCAAATCCCCACATCTCCAAATTACCAAAACTCCCAACCCTCTCAACCGCCAAATCTTCAAACATCCAAATCACCAAAAACCCCAAATTCCATAATAAATAAAAAATTTCGCTTTCAACAACCACTCTAACCCCCAATACAGTTCTTTTCTCACAACAACCGAGCAAACGCTAAATTAATTAGAAAATTTAATTGTAACAGACACGTAAAATGGAAAGTTCATAACAAAAAGAAAACCAACACGTATTAATTGCGCTGTGCATCCGATAATGTTAAAATTGAATTAATTAAAGGCAAAGAAGCATAAAAGAAATTTTGTTTTTCAATCCGATCATGTCCATGGAGCAACACCTTTTTAAGTGAAATCTCGTGTTATTTGATTTACTAATAGATACAGTTTTCACTCGAAGTGAAAGCGTTAAATACCTGCATAGAGAAATATCAATTATCGTGAGGTTATTAAAACGCGTTTTAATTGTTCTCTTCCTAACTAAAAACAACATCTATCACTGAATAATTCTAATTATCCATTCATACCTCTTAATGTTTAGTATTCTACTGGCCGAACATAGTAAGATTCGTTTATTTTCAACGTTTATAGTAACATCTGTTTATTTTGAACGTTTATAGTAACATCTGTTTATTTCATCCTATTTTTAAGCATCCGTAAAAAGTTTTTACAAATACCTAATCTTTGATGACCTCGAAGGAAACAGCTTGCAGTTTGCATAGGACAGTTAATCTTGTTTCTTATCATACTTTGGAGAACTAGATAAATGCTTATGTAGCAAGAGCGAAGATAACTCAGATAAAACGACAAACAAGCTTATGATCTCTTATTATCTACAATCTCTATCTGAAGAAACATGAATCACCCTGTGTGTCTACCATGTAGTTCCTTTCAGCTGCTTCCAAAATATACCAGTGTTTTAAATTAAGCCATTTTTAAACAGCACATGGTACAATATAGTCTGACACGCATATTTCCTTCAAACACAAGATGATAGAAAACTGATTTCCTAGTTCGGTTCGTTTGCAATTTAAAAAAACCGAGTAAGACGTAATAAGATAAAATTTGCATGTTATATGCACAAACAAGTATTATTTAAATTTATTTATTAGTATTTGAAAATTATAATACACTGTGTCTCCAACGACTCTATATAAAACAGCAATTTTAGTGAATTATCTGTTACAATAAAGTCTCGATATAAGTGAACCTCTCGGGTTCAAATAATTTTATAAACTACAAATGAATGCAAACAGTTAATCACACAAATCAAAATGAAAAATTAATATACAGAAACTACTTACTTTTAAGCTGGAAAATGAATTTACTATAAATAGTATTTCATAATGTTACATCCTCGAGTCTTGAAAGTGTTTCTGAATCCAACATTTGATATATTGGTCTAATATGACCTAATTATAGGTCAATATAACGATCTAACCTACACAGATGATTTACTAAATGCACGAAACAATTAATGAAATTAATTTACAAATGAATCATCTCCTTTGACCGAACAATGAACACGTTTATAATTTGCTGTTGTTTACGATGGCCGGAGGAAAAGTATTTTCGTCGATTGACCGTGTGGCGAAGGAGACACCTGTTTAAACAGAATCACGGAATTTGCGGTCGACTTGAAACGCTCGCATAAATCCTGTGTCCTTAGTCACCTACGCAAGTACTTTGGTGGGTCCGATTTGGTATAGAAAAAGTCACGCACTGTCGCGTCACTATCAAATTTGAATGTAGCCATTGGACTGAGTCATCGACTCCCGACAGCTGTTCGATTTCTGAATCAGCTATTAAATACCTCGTTGCGAAACTCGATGCCTCGCCGAGAGGCATGCATTTCCGGCAGAAGATTCTCGCTCGTTTAGTATGTGAACATTTTTATGCGGTGTCTACACGGCCGCGCCTTCTTGTTTTTGGAGAATACGCGTCTACGACGTTGAACGAAATTCGCGGTTAGGTGAATCACGGACACGGATAATCATAGTTTTTAAGTTCGGGTATTTGGAGAATTAGAATATTGGGAATTTCGAAAGTTAAGCAAATAGAATTTTGGGAACTTTAGGAATGAAAATTTGGTGATTCTGAAGATAGGGATAATTAGGGTTTTGGGATGTTGCAACTTGGTTAATTAAGATTTTGGGAACCTGGAGATTGGACAATTGACATTCTGGGAATTTGGAAATTTGAACAATCGGAATTTTAAAAATCTCCAAATTCCCAACTCCCCAAAGTCTCAAATCCCCAAATTCCCAATTCCCCGAAGTCTCAAATCCCCAAATTCCCAACACCCCAAATTCTCAATTCCCCAAAATCTCAAATCCTCAAATTCCCAACTCCCTAAAATCTCAAACCCCCCAATTCCCAACTCCCCAAAGTCTCAAATGCCCAAATTCCCAACTCCCCAAAGTCTCAAATCCCCAAATTCCCAACTCCCCGAAGTCTCAAATTCCCAAATTCTCAACTCCCCAAATTCTCAACACCCCAAATACTCATCTCCCCAAAATCTCAAAGCCTCAAATTCCCAACTCCCCAAAGTCTCAAATGCCCAAGTTCCCAACTCCCCGAAGTATCAAATCCCCAAATTCCCGACCCCCCAAAATCTCATATCCCCAAAATCTCAAATCCGCAAATTCGCAACCTTTTAAAGTCCCAAATTTCCCAAGTCCCGAATTCCCAACTCCCCAAAGTCCCAAATTCGGACAATTGAAATTTTATAATGTTCAAAAGAATTTTAGAATGTTTAGAATCTTCAGAATGTAAATTTTGTAATTTTGCAAATGGGAGCAAGTAGAATTTTGGTGTTTAGAAAATTGTTCAAATTACAATTTTGGAAAACTTAGTACAGAAGTGAAAATCAAAATTTTAGGAATTCAACAAAAGCGATATCGTGTTCCAGACATCCTGTATGACACCATTAGCTCTGTCTCTCGTTCTCTCATCGATTCCCCCATGGATATTGCATCCTTTCGTCATGATACGTGCCGACGTCTCATCGACGTTGCAACGTGCACTTCCGACCAACTGGCCAACCACTCCATGCCACTTACGCACTTAGACTCGACGAAAGGGTCCTCGCGGATGTTTCATGGTCTATTTTTATCCAGACTCCCATGTATCCCGCAGGGTTCGATACCATTTCTCCTTCTCGGTTTCAAACTTTGTGCCATGGAACGCGTTTCTGCCACATCGTCTTTTCTTTTCCGACAATCTTGCTTTCCTCGTGCCAAATAAACAGGCTACTTTTCCCTCCCGAATCATACTACTCTTTCAAGATACAATTTGTGGAAAAGATTGGATTGGGTCAAACTTTGTGAAAAAATTAAAATTTGTTTCTATTTCTGCGACATATTAATATTGTAACATTAATATGATTAATATGATAGGAACGTACAATATTAATATGACAAGGTCAAATAAAATATGATCTATTACATGTTTAATATGAACAATAATTTACTGCAGGTGAATACTATAATATACGTAATGTAGTTATGTCTGATCATTGTATAGGAATATTGCAGGACGATTAGATATATATGTTACAATAAAAATATTGTTGGAATCCAAAAATTTTGATTTTGAAGACGTACAAAGTTCTAAATTCCCATCACTCCATCAATCGCTCACTCTATCCATCCATTGATCAATCAGTCTATCAATTCATCGATCTATCAGTCTATCAATTTATCGATCTATCAATCTATCACTCTGTCGATCTATTAAACGAACCTATATCCTAAACTCAAAAAAAAAAAATTGATGAAACTACAAAACATGTAAAAAAGCATGAATCCCTAGAAACACGAATTTAGCGAACGGATCTAATGTCTAACGCGAAGACAATACCAATTATAGCGGCTCACGGTGATTTTCCCGCGGAGCATCACGAAATCGGTAGGAAACAAATTATGTATCAGATTTTAAGGATCGATTCGCGATTATTACACAACACACGGCTCGGCGAAATGGTTAAAGAAACGGGACACACCGTGATATAATCGCGTAATCGTTGCGTCGAGAGAAGTCAAAGGCGCAAAGCGTGCACACGATCGTTTCGACTCCGTTCGACTCGTGATTCTTCGGGCTCTTCTTCTTGTGCCCGGGACCCGAGCAAAGAAAGAGAAAGAGACGTAGATGCAGAGTCGTGCCTCAACTTTCACTCTGATCTGTTACGCCTCGACAATATCCCTGCTGCTTACTTACCTGTATCCCTGCCTCTCTTTCGATCCGTTCACCTTCCACACACCGTCTCCTCGATCCTGTTCTGATTCCTATTGCGAGGGTACAAGGTAACGAGACGTATAAACGCGTACACCTATACGCGCCGGTCACCATAAGGGCCAAAATTTAGCGATTCTGAAGATAGGGAGAATTAGAGTTTTGGGATGCTGGAACTTGGGTAATTAGGATTTTGGGAAACTGGAGCTTGGACAATTAACATTCTAGGAATTTGGAAATTTGAATAATCAGAATTTTAAAATACCCCAAATTCCCAACTCCCCTAAGTATCAAATCCCCAAATTCCCAATTCCCCGAAGTCTCAAATCCCCAAATTCTCAACTCCCCAAATTCCCAACTCCCCAAATTCCCAATTCCCCGAAGTCTCAAATCCCCAAATTCCCAACTCACCAAAGTCTCAAATCCCCGAATTCCCAACGCCCCAAAGTCTCAAACCCCCAAATTCCCAACTCCCAAAATGTCAAATCCCCAAATTTCCAACTCCCCAAAGTCTCAAACCTCCTAATTCCCAAATCCCCAAATTCCCAACTCCCCAAAGTCTCAAACCCCCAAATTCCCAACTCCCCAAAATCTCAAATCCCCAAATTCCCAATTCCTCGAAGTCTCATATTCCCAAATTTCCCAACTCCCTAAAGTCCCAAATACGAACAATTGAACTGCTGCTTATTTACCTGTATCCCTTCCTCTCTTTCGATCAAATAATAAATGCAAGTATTCATGGCAGAAAGAATAAATCGCAATCGTAGTTGCAATAACAAGTTTCACTCTGTATCCGGAAAAATTGACCTAGAATTTTCCACTAACGATAAGCAACGTCCGTTTTATTCTCTTCCGAGCATCGGAATCGATAAATTATTGGATCTCTACCCGTGTGCTCCAATTAAATCCGGCAGTTCAATCGTATCAAACTATCGTCCCTTCGTCTCGGGACACGGTAACCAACAGAAGTAATTCCGGAAGATGAACGAGATAAAAAAAGAGACTAAACGGACAATAATATACGAGAACGTGCTCCATTCGCCATTGAGAAACGTAGAGCCGTGCCAAAATCTTGAAATGCCGTCTACTCGGATACGAGTAGGCAAGACATGCATTGTTCTCCTTTCGTTCCTATCAATTTGGCCGTATACCGGGTCTCATTGTTAATTGAACGGTTCAAATGGTAATTGTTCAACGTGAGTGTTACGGGAGAAGCCTATTAATCGAAGACAATCTATTTATTTAACTATATCTTGAAATTTCTATATCCCCAAATCTTGCATTTCCAAATCCCGGAATGACCAAATTCGTATATGCTCAAATTGCTACATCAATTCCCCAAAGTCCCAAATTCCCAACACCCCAAAATCTCAAATCCCCAAATTCCCAACTCCCCAAAGTCTCAAATCCTCAAATTCCCAAATCCCCAAATTCCCAACTCCTCAAAGTCTCAAATCCCCAAATTCCCAACTCAACAAAATCTCAAATCCCCAAATTCCCAACTCCCCAAAGTCTCAAATCCCAAAATTCCCAACTCCCCAAATTCCCAACTCTCCAAATTCCCAACTCCCCAAATTCCCAACTCCCCAAATTCCCAACTCCCCAAAATCTTAATTCCCCAAAGCATTAAATCCCCAAATTGCCAACTCGCCAAAATCTCAAATCCCCAAATTCCCAAATTCCCAAATTCCCAACACCCCAAAGTCACAACTCCCCAAAGCATCAAATCCTCAAATTGCCAACTCGCCAAAATCTCGAATCCCCAAATTCCCAAATCCCCAAATTCCTCAACACCCCAAAGTCCCAAATTCCCAACTCCCCAATGTCCATAAGTCTCAAATTCCCTAAGTCCCAAATCCCCTAATTGTAATAAATTCAACATCCCAAATTTCAACTCAAAAACTTAACACCTAAAAAATGAAAACTTAATGACGAGTTATCCAAAGTGATAGGAAAGCTAACAACTTCGCTTGAACAGTGATCTTTCTATTGTACGCAGAAACAAGAAACTATTGTCGAGGAAGAAGATTAGCAAGCTCCCGTTATCATCTCAACTAAGTTAATCGAACTGTTTTGTTTTCTCGGCGTGTTTAGATAAACGTATTTCCCATTGTATTAATCTTTGCTTCCGATGCACAACTTCTGACCGTTAAACAACTGATTTGCAAAGTTTTTCAATCGCTCCGGAGTGATTTACAGTAAGCTGAGTTTGGGGTCACCGTATTGTTCGCGGCTACCATAAATCAATCGTAGCAAGTTTTCTCGAGTGGAGAGAGAAGAAAAATTTGAAAGTTTCAGGGAAACGAACCCCAGATTCGATAATATCTCCATTGTTTTGCGTTCGAGGATATTCTATGCTACTTATATGTGTACGTACAAAAGTTTCAGTTTGTTGTTTCGCCGCTCATTATACTTCGATTGTACATTTGCTATTAAATCGAAAAGATATTGGTAAAATGAATAAACGAAACGTGGTGAATAAGTTAACGCATTTCCTTTATTTCGATATAGATATAATTAAAAATGTACAAATACTAATTAATAAAATTATATCGAGTAAATACTATTATTCGTTGTTCCAAAATATTTCTGTCATTGTCGAAAAGATCCTGATTAATGCATTCCAATGACTATACCGAAGAACTTCAGGACTTATCGAAATGAAACTCATAATTTCTCAATGTCATTAGTTTAAGGGTCAATCGATAACCAACTTCAATATTGATTTTGTATTTTATCAGCGTGGACAATCATCAACCATAGTGATCGTAATTCATTTGTATATCTTGTGTATACACGAAGGAAAAGGAAGGTCATAAAAACCCAGATCACGAAAAATGAGATCATCAACGCGAACAGTCACCCTCTTATAGAACCCCGTAGAAAATTGTTATTTTTTTATTATATCACCACTTATGACCCTCCGAACATTTATTGAATATTCTCGGAATTAAAAGGATCGTACCATAAAGGGTTAAGAAAATGGATGTCGATGTTTATTATTCGCGTGAGGGGTGACTATGCAAAGAATGTCAGAGATTAATGTTCTCTTTGAATAATTAACAATATAAAATACACATAAAATTCGTTTGTGTCTTTAAATAAATTTACTTTCGTTTATACTTTAATTTTCGGATAATTAACACTAAACCTACCAAAGGAGTCAAATGATCCCTTCCACAAATTTCCCACTTTAAATGACAAAATTTGTTAAGCTGGTCTTCTTGATATTTATGGCGATTTTCATCAAGATACTGAATCTATAAGTGTATTCATTTATGTTTCATCGTTTGTTCATTTACTTTTCAACTTACTTTTTAACATCAAAATAATTATGCGTTATACGTCGGTAGTTTTAGTGTTAACGAAATAAATTATTGTTTGTATGAAAATAAATCATTTAAGGTGTTATCGGATTAAAAGTTTAGCAAATAAATTATAAATGTGTTTTCAATGATACAGAAAAAGGTTGATGAATGTCGTTTCGCGTATTTCATCCCCTATTGTTTTTGCTTATCCGAAGTAATACTTTCGCGTACGGCCCTGATTAGTTTCTCGATTTCTTTGCGAATCGGTCGCAGTTAACTATGCTAATTATTCTCCCTTCGTGATACAGACAAATTTAGCGATTCTCTCGATGCGGCAGCGAAGATTAACGAGACCTGAAAATGCGTTCGGTATACGTGTTTCAGCAGAGATCGATTGTCGTACTGCGACACTAGTGTTGGAGTTGGCACAACTCGAGGGTTGGCGTCCCTGAGATCAAACCTAGGACCATAGAGACCTTCCTGACACCCTCTCAACTTTCGACGATAATATTCGATCAAATTTGCCCCCAATCACGAACGTAGTCGCGTTTTTCTGTGTCGCTATTATAACTTAAAGATTTCGACTACTTTTTCATTTTCTTTCGAATAATCGTCTTCGTAATATTATCGATTTGTGTATAATTCTATTTCTTCAAGAATCTCTTTTTTAATTGATACTAGAATAACAATTAAACTCGTCGAATGTTGTATTTTATGTTGTAAAAATGATCGACGATAAGTTGCAATTTATTTTGTACCTTTTTACAATGAATTTTCTTTACCGTTAATATCTTTTATTCTGCGAATGAACGATCGTGTAAATAAATGATAGCAATAGAACAATCGCAGAAATATTGAATAATACCGGCACCGAAGACGATACTGAAAAAATTCGAAGATTAACGATGATGTATACCGGTGCTTCCGTTTTACGAAACGAAACTGTGTCACAATAAATAATGTCCGTGTATTATGAGGACGTCGATGAAGCCTGGAATCTTGATAACAAAAAGAGCAGGGTCGAACGGGGTTAATATTTCAACGGATACACTAAGTGCGAGCAAAAGAGTTAAAAAAATCTGTATAATCTTTCAGTGACGGTAAACAGAGTCTTCCTTTAAAATACTGCTAGAATTTCTAATTTAAAAAGCTAAAAGACTGCAATTATAAATTGGTGAATTAAGAAATTGTCAAATTTTAAATTAGTAAATTTAGAAATTCTACAATTGTAAATTAGTGAAATGAGAAATTCTACAATTGTAAATTAATAAATTGGAAAATTGAGAAATTTTGCAATCCTAAATTAAAAATTTGGAAAATTCTGCAATCCTAAATTAGAAAATTGGAAAATTCTGCAAACCTAAATTAGTAAATTAGGAAATTCTACAATTCTAAATTAGTAAATTAGAAAATTCTACAATCCTAAATTAATGCATTGTGAGATTCTACAATCCTAAATTAGTAGTTTGAGAATATCTACAATTCCAAATTACCAAATTGAGAAATGTTGTAATTCTAAATTATTAAAATCAGAAATTGTAAATTACCGTATTTTAAATTTTCCAATTACTATCTTACATTCTTTTATCGATCATCGATACATTGTACACATAAATATAAAAATTTTGAAATTTATTTTTAAGATTCTAAATAGACATCTATGGGGTGTGTTCCCAATATCGATCATCGATATTTCTATAAATTAATTATAAACGCAAAGGATCACGGGTAGTTGGCTCGTAAACGATAAAATTTTAAAATATGAACAATTTAATGTCGAATACCAGATGGCACCAACAACGAAATCTTTGATTCCTAACTGATGGTCAGTTATTTCAAACCGAATAAAGTCCTCGACTTTGTCCGTCTGTTTATAGATTCTTCCGTTTGCAATTCTGTGCTACGCCTCGACTTTCGAATCTCTGCCATGATCCGTTGAGAAAATAAAAACAAGGAAACAAGCAACACGATAAAACTTGTTTCGCGCGTCCGATGTATACAATGAAGTACCGAGACTGATTTATCAATAACATTCGCCGGCCACATGATTTCTCCGCGAAATTTGCAAAACACCATGGACAAACATACGAGACGAGCGCTCCCAATATGATCGCATAAAACTCTCGTATCAACGAACAAAAATTACTTTTAAAATACTTTTTTCAGATTACGTGATTAATTGTTACTTATAAATGCTTCGCGTTAAATTATAATTGATCTACAACTGATAATTTATATAATAATTGATACATATGTAATTGATAATTTGTACAGTAATTGATATATTTATAATTGATAATTTATATAATAATTGATGCATCTATAACTGATAATTTACATAATAACTGATGTATCTATAATCGATGAACTATAATTTGTTCATCGATTTAATTTTTATTGGTTAATCAAAGTAACGCTGTTCGAGATTTTTTATTCTTAATTTATTCGAATTCAAAAAGATTCCTTAAATCGATCAATAATTTGACTAAAAATTTGTTTGAAGAAAAAATAATTGTTTCATTGATAGCCAAAGAAGGAAATAATGTATGGAAAAACCATTCTGATCCGCAAATAAATTAAAAATAAATAACATCCAGGTAAATAAGATTTTCGTTCGAATAATCTTTTTAAGTAGTCTATCTGATAATGATACCCAGCAAGGATTAATTTAATTTACAAATGTTCTACGGGGATTTCATTCCATACTATTTACCGTAAAAGGTTCCGCGGTTTCTTAATTCTTCTCGAGCAGAACAAATTGCGCGAATAAGCGGGAGAAGAAACAGTAGCGAATAAACGTTGCATTCAGAACGCACCTTGAATACCGCACGAAGTACCTTACGATTATACGGTGTAATTACGCACAATTTCGAACTCTTATGTTACTGAAAGCGCCACCGGTGTTACTGCACACACAAACACACGCACACGCACGCGTAGGATCATTTAAATTGTATGCATGTCATTCTTTTAAATGTACACGCAGAAATATTCGTTTCAATAGCATGTGTACTAGGTAAAACGTGTATAGAATCAATAGGAACCGAACCCTTGATATTATATACACTAATTATTTTAAAAGGGGGGTCCCTTTTCACAATAGCGTTCAACTTGCACTTCGTTTTACGGCACGTAACTTTTTTCATTACTCCGTCGATGAATTACGTTAAATTATAGTCTATTTGGCGTTCCTTTATATCGCAAAATTGACCTGCCCTCATTCACGTGTTTATTAAAATGACAGGATAGCAAATTCGTACTTGTACTGTTTAAAATTCATACTTGTACTTTTCGTTCATTCAGAGATAATAATTGCGGTTTCTGTTATTTCAGGTACAACTGCGTGTCTCTTAAGAAATTTTGTAAACATTCGTAAAAAAAGAAGTCATTTCCTTTTAAATAGATTATAACTTTTTAATAGATAAATTACTAATAGATTATATTTGTCATCGATCGTTAATGTCGGCGGAGAAAATTAGCAACAAACAGAATGAAACAATAATGAATCTACTAATTTACATTCTACAAATTCATTATAATTAACCGTTTTCAGGATACAATATAAAAAAATTTTACAACGATAATTTCCGAGTCACGAGAGCATGTGACTTGCAAAACATTTTGCTCCACAAAGAAAGAATACATTTTATTACGCCGAAACGCGAGAATCTAGATACGCTTTCAAGAACGAAAAATATATTTGACCGTTTTCATAATGGTCCGCGGATAATGGTAAGATTTGCGGGCACAATCACGTGACGTTATCGCGGGAAACGGTACCGGTTACTTTTCGTCGCGAGATTCAAAAACCGAGCCACACAACGCGCTCATCCTTTTCCACCTTTTATTGCATCATATCACCGCGACCGCCAAGTTCTGCCTGCATACACGTGCGAAAACCTTGCCCAACGTTCGTTCCCTTTCTTCCGATCTAGCTCGTTAGCCGCGTTCGAGCGAATCGCGTTTTCTACGCGGTACCGAAACGTCTTCGTTCCTCGCAAACGAGCGAGCACGCACGGGTTCCCATCGACATTCGATCGTTCCGCTATACACGGTCGTGAAAGAAGGCGTTGAATTTGGTGTACTTACCATGCAGAAGAACTTCACGTCGGCGTTACGCCCGCGCACGAAAACAATCTCGAAGACGTACTCCAAAAAATCCAAAAGAGCGGTTGTTGGCTGTCGCGTGAAAGGGTCCTTACCGGGACACAGCTCACGCGGTTTCCGTCAGCGTGGTCACCTTCGCGGGTAAGGACGGTTAGAAAACCGGCGAATAGAAAAAGCTCACACGCGTGGTTCAGCGATGGAGGTGTAGAAAAGGAACGTTACGCGACGACTCGTTGCCGAGAATGTACACACGGAGAACCGCACGGCGCGCGGGTTCAGCGGCCGACTGAAAGGATGCCGTCGCCTTTGGTCCGCCATGCTCCGCTCACGGACCCCTGTGGCCCCTCGTGGTCCAGCCACCCCCCACTACCGCCAACACAGAGACAAAGCAGCTGCGCGCGCACCTACACATTTTTTGAACCTCCGCCATTCTCCCCTCACTACCAACGGGACCCCACTCTACTACCCTTAGGCTCGATTCACCGTGCACCGTTTACAACCTCCCTTTAATCGCGTACATGCATATCACCTAGCGATGGCATCGATTCCCCAACAATTTACCAATTTTTCGTCCCTGCTGCCTTTATCTATTATCGATCAATTCGTGTTAATTGATCGATTCATGACTTGATAGACTCGGCATGGCCAACATACAGCCCGTGTAATCAATTTATGTGGCCCGCGAACAATTTTTTAATATATGCATTTAACTTCCAGTAATTAATCGATTGAATTCTCGATACTTCTATAATTTTTTTTAAAAATCCGTTATAAAGTATCAAAACTTTTATTATGTTAATTTGTTGTACTGATTTGCTTACAATTATTCATAAACAAATTTCGTAATCAAATTTTGTTCTCTTCTTTCTTTTGTTTATTTAAGAAATATGTGTTTTGCTTAACATTTTTTAATTTTAATATTTCGTTCGACTCGTGGAAATATTTTTTTTTCAATTCGACCCGGAGGCAAAAAATGTTGGCCGTGCCTATGTTAGACACCGTAACTAAACAAAGTCTACCGATAAGATCGTGCTTAACTTATATCTCAATATTTGTACAAATTACTTCGTAGAAACTCGCGTTAGGGAATCTTGCATAATTATTACTTCTGCCTCCTTTCGTTCACTCGGCAATATTCTTTTCAATTTCCATAAAATTTTAACCATTTGCACTTTCAACTTGGTCCAGCAGGATGATTTTAATTAATATTTCTGGAATATTTATAAACATTAATATACAATCCATAAACATCTACAAATATATTTACATCTATATTATACATCTATATAATTACAGGTAATTCGGTACAAAAAAGATTGTACGAAGCTAGCACGTAAAACGTGCTCTTGATGATTGTGTACGATGTATGACATTACGTCGGTTTGATGTAATTAAATTCAAATTTGTGAAAGTGCTATATGACGCGTAAAAGAGCATGACATTTTCGAGTATATCGTCGAACATATTAAAATACATGCGATGATCGAATAATTGAAAAGGTATCATGAGGATATTGCTCCCATCGCTAATAAGGCAACGTACACATCGCTACACGGGAGCCTTTTAGTCGACGATCTTACCTGTGCTACCGCGCACCCCCTCCTCCTCTTGCTTGCTGACTCGTCATAGGCCCTGTTTACACCCCACGAGAAAGAAAGACTGTTACCGGTCTGGTAGCTTATATCGATGTAGGAAAAAGTATCGGCCGATACTATTGCACCGGTGGAATCAAGCTAACCACGCTGCAATTCGACGGACCAGCACCGGTGGTAGCAAAGAACTAGATGATCTCCTAATGCCTTCTGATAACGCATTACTTTACTACCGACTACGGAATGAAATACGTGATTACCGATATTTCTGCGCCGACGATACGTTCCGATCGACTTCGCCGATCGTACAGATGTTCATGATAATTTAGATATTGCACGGCGATTAAGTAGTAATCGCAAAACGTGCGAAACAAAGGAATAGTTTTTTGCCGGGATAACGATCGCGAAGAATTTACAATCTTATTACTTAAATTATGAATAACTTTGAGAATAGACGTATCGAGAGATATCTCTTGGGAGAATTGTTAGTGACACACATTCTCCTTCGTTTAAACGAAACGTATGGATTGTTATTAATTCCCTTGCCGTGTAATTATTACGTACATGCAACCTATTGCTATTACAAAGCAGTAATTATTATACCTCATTTCCTGATAGTGATGTAGCGGATATCGTGCTTGATTACGGGGAGTTAAGTGCGAGTATCATGAGGTCTAGAAACGAGAGCTTTGATACGCACTAATTGTCTTAAATTACGCGAACAATGTATTGATAGAACTATGGTTTGTACTTAATTTAATGAATGTCCAGAAAAAGGATGTATACAATGTTTTGTGCTAAAATGACAAATCGGCCTACTTCTATCAGAAATCTAATAATAAGTTGCTGAATGTTGTAATATCTTTTCATCTTCAAAAAAAACTTCTGAAAATAAAATGTAAACAAATTTTAGATTTTAATTGATGCGATAAGTGCTCAAATTATCGGTGTAATATATCACACAAATTAATTGTATACTATCAAATATAAGTACTTCAGATTATTTTTTTATAGAAAAGAATGTGTGTAGTTTTTTGTATTTAAATGTATCACTTGCGACATCTGTGAAATACTGTTCAGTTACTGTTTAAAGAGGTTTGCATCATAATACGAATTTTATTAAAAAGAAATATAGTAAATGTTAGACAATATCATAAGTTTTCGTCAAAAGGTGCACTCCATCTTTCCTTTACAAAAACAGAAATATTACACGAATAAATTGCACTAGGTAATATCCTAACCTTCTTCATATTCAATTGTGTGGTGGAAAATCTGAAATAAGTGTTATATTTATACTGGGCAAAAATAAGGTTTTGTCATAAAAACTTTGAATCATTATTTACTAGACAATTGAATTGGTGATATAATAATGTTATTAATTATTGTCTTTTTATCCATGTTTAGAAAGCATACTAAAGAAAACATAATTGCACAACATTGCTCTTTCTTGGAAAAACAAAAGATGAGTGCATGATAGTCATGTTAAAAATTACTGTACTATGAAGAATAAATTAGTTTTCCTTGTTTTGGTAAGAATATTTTTCACATATACTTATGGAATTAAATCGTCAATTGCAACATTTTGATTGAAGAAGAACAACATTATTTCAACAGATATCTTATGTATTAGCTGAAAATGAAAAGTTTTCTCGTTATATAATTGATGAAGTTGCAGCAGGTTCATATAAATATTATAGTTTAACATACGATGGATTTATCAGAATAACACTAATATCGGAGTAAGCAAAGCATTAAAGTTACTTCAACAATTAAATTATAGATATTATTCATCTTCATGCTAAATATTAAATTTCATGTTATTTTGTAGAACCGGTGATGCAGATTTGTATGCATCTCAAACAACAACAAAACCAACTTATGAGCCAGATCAGTATTGTCTTCAGTCTGCAACATGTGGAGAAGATACTATTCTTATCCCCGATAGGTATACTAAAATAGATTCACTATAAAATAAGCCTAAATATATTTTAATTCATATATTTTTAGTTTTAAAAGGCCTGTTAGTATAGGTGTTTATGGACACCCATCTCACGAAGTTAGTAAATATATCCTGATAGTCTATGAAACAACAGATACTGAAAACTTATCCTATGAACAAAACCAAGAAATTAATACTGATGAGGTACATAATCATACAAATATTCATATAAATTATTTTTTACATATGTTTGTATACCATAATTATGTTTGAATATTTTAGGAAGAGGAATCATCAATTCCAACATCCATTACATGGTACCTTGTAGATGTACTTTTCCAGATCTTATTTTGATGTGTTATAGTTTAGTGCATAATTTATGAATTAATCATGTTGGAATACGAGAATCAAATGTTTTTGGAAATAATCCATGAAGATGCATTAGTTGTTGTTGCAAAGTAAATGTTGTTTTATTTAGCTGATATATAATTTTAATTTTGTATGATATCAGTTCATGTTCATATTATCATTATTTACTTTAGGGGACTTGGCATAGAAATAGTATTTGCAAATACATTAAGGGCATACACAGATCCAGGAAACTTGATTATAGTTTTGGGAACTACTAGCCATGATGAACAATATTTTATCGATATTTTAAAAGGTCTTGGAATCAAACAGTTACCACGTGTTGTAACATGTGAATGTACTGCAGATGAAAGGTTTGAATTATGTTCCTTTTCCTGACTATAATATTCCTGTTAAATTTGTAATATGAATACTGTTCATTGTTTATTATTTAATTATAGGGAGCTAATGTATCTAGAAGGTGGAGTGTTATTTCTATCAGGTCGAATTCTTGTAGTGGATTTACTAAAAAATAGAGTTCCATTAAAATTAGTTACTGGAATCCTTGTATATAGAGCACATAATATATTAAATTCATATCAAGAGGCGTTTGCTCTTCGATTATATAGACAAAGTAATAAGGTACATATTGCAAGAAGAAAATTACAATGTAAACTATTCATTAATTCTATACATTATTCCAGACCGGTTTTATCAAAGCATTTACCAATTCAGCGTTGGCGTTTACCGTTGGATTTTCGCAGGTAGAGCGAATAATGAAAGCTTTGTTTGTAAAAAAGTTACATTTATGGCCACGTTTCCATGCACTTGTAAATAGTAGTTTAGGAAAACATAAGGTAACGATTATCACTAGTACAATGATGTAATGCGTATATCGTATTAAAAACTGCAATAACAATTTATTTATTTAGCCTGAAGTTATTGAGTTACATGTAAAAATTACATCAAAAATGTTGAATATTCAAACTTCTTTGCTTGATATAATGAATTATGTCATCAAAGAACTTAAAAGACTTAACAAATATGTAAGTACAGTATTTTTTAACATATACAGTTACGTCCAATACTCGATTTCATATACTGTATTTTATTTTTACAGTTGGACTTAGACGAATTAACTGTTGAAAATGCAATATCTAAGAAATATCACAAACAATTACAATTACAATTAGATCCTTTATGGCACCAACTTAGTGCTACTACAAAACAATTGCTGTCAGATTTGAAAACATTACGTGGTCTTCTTGCGTAAGTATTCATAAAAGAAAAATGACGAGAAAATGAATCTATTTTTAATCAAAAGAATTGTTTGAAATTATGTAGATGTTTGACATACGAAGACTCGGTATCATTTTATTCAATGTTAAACTGTTTACGTACTATGGACTACGCCGTAAAAAACAGTGGTTGGTTAATGTTAGATTCTGTAGATACTTTATTTCAAAGTGCCAAAGAAAGAGTTTACAATAAAAAAAATGGTAAGTTCGCAAAGATATGTATTAAAAAACTGATTTTTAATTGTTTTTGGGGTTTTGTGATACACGTATTATTTATAAACAGAATTAAAACCTGAAGTAACTCCAAAGTGGACTGCTTTATCGGAGGTATTGCTTGAAATTCAGCAGCAAAATAAAAAAAAAATTAATACCGAAAATGAGAAAATTCTGATATTGGTACATGATCGTAATCTATGTTATCAGTTAAAAAATTATTTAATTATGGGTCCTAATGAATTCTTACTTTATGAAGCAATGAAGAAACTTTCTCACAAAGAAATACAAAAGCCAGAGTACGTAATTAATACAAAATAAAATTGTTATAAAATCGGTATATGTAATTGATTAATTGGTCTACATTTATTGCAGTAATAAGAAAAATGCAGAAGGAGAGTCTTCATCTGTCGAAAAAACTGAAGATAATGAAGACGATGAGAAAGACACATATATGCTAACATTATCTCAAAAGGTTCCTGACGGAAGTCAGTCTGATTCAGCATCGAACGACGTTAATCATCTAACACAGTTTGAAGAATGTTCACAAGTAAATATACGAATGATGTACATAGTATTATAAGAATCCAATATACTTATGTGTTTAATTCTCTTTTCGTAGATTGCAGAATTAGATTTGACAAATACAACTGCAAATACACCTATTATTTTAATACAGTCTTTGAAAAAAAATGGAGACCCAATGGCATTGCAACGTGCTTTAGCGGAACACATGCCAACTAATATTATTATGTATATAGCAGATATTTCCGCTGTACGGCAAATTGAAGTATGTATTTAACAAAAAATAAATTCGTTGACCAATATGTAAAATGTAATCACAAATATTGAAACAAATATACTTTTTGTAGGTGTATCAAAATAATAATCCATCAATAGATTTGAAGGTGTATTTTTTAATTTACGGAGGTTCCGTGGAAGAGCAGGAATATTTAACATCGCTGCGACGAGAAAAGGAAGCATTTCACACGCTAATTAATAGTAAAACTGTATGTCACGATGTTACAAATTAATTTTTATGCGTAAATTTTTTTTAATGTATTTCTTTCTTTAGACAATGGTTATACCAGATGATCAAGACGGAAAAACTGAGGATTGTTTAAGTTTAGCAATACAGAAAGATACAGTTGATGAAACAAATACCCGTAAAGGTGGTATATCTATGCAACCTGAGGTGCCAAATACGATCATAGTTGATATGAGAGAATTCAGAAGTGAATTACCTGCTATACTTTACACAAGAGGCATGAAAATTGAACCCGTAACATTACAAGTATAGTTGAAAAGTTATGGTGTATCAAAAATCCAAAATGTGTTAATGTACGAACTGTCGAAATATATTTTTTTGCAGGTAGGAGATTACATCTTGTCACCAGATATATGTGTTGAAAGAAAAAGTATTTCTGATCTTATTGGATCATTAAACAGCGGAAGATTATACAATCAAGCCATTTCTATGACCAGACATTATAGCAAAGCAATGCTTCTCATAGAATTTGATCCAAATAAACCATTTTGTTTTCAAGTACATATTTTTGCATATAATAAAAAAATTATATATGTAGTTTGGCACTTTTGATAACAATAAATGTTCTAATTACAGGGATATTACTATGCTAGTAAAGATATACAAAATATGTTTATTACTTCAAAACTTCAACTTTTAACTTTACATTTTCCTCGATTAAAACTTGTATGGTCACCTGGCCCTCATGCAACTGCTCAATTATTTGAAGAATTGAAGGTAATAATGCAAATAACTTACTTAGTATAATCAATGAAAATCCAACACATAAATTTATAAATTACAAATAGTATATTATGCTTGTTATATAAAAATTTATAGCAAGGAAGAGAACAACCAGATGCGTTTACAGCTGCTCAGATCGGAGTGGAAGAAAATAAACAGATAGCGGTAGAAAAATTTAATCCTCGAATCCACGATTTTGTTTCCAAACTGCCCGGAATTACTACAAAAAATTTACAAACGGTTTTGAGCAAAGGACAATCATTAGACCATCTTAATAAACTTACAAAAGTATGCAATATATCTTATAATGTTTTGAATGATTGGTATTATTTCAGATACTTCAATATTATTTTATATCATAAATTTCTTCCGTTATATGTATTAATCTAACTCTTTTTAGGAAGAACTTACGGAAATGATGGAAAATAAAAATGAAGCACAGATGTTATATAGCGCATTGCATGAAAAAAGTTCTCCAATTGAAGAAAAGTCCAATGCAGCTGGCAAAAGAACTGCTACCCGAGGACGGGGAAAAAAGTTATTCACAAAAATCAAGCATTAATATAGATGTATGTTGTTTTAAAAAATGGCTGTTGTTTACCATTTGCGTCATTTTTTGTATAAATTTTGAAATCAATAATAATTATTTATAAACTACGTATGTGATATGTATAAAAAGATCTTGCAAGTATAAATTTTTATAAAAATTGAGTATGTATTATACTTCCGTGATCTTCATAAAAATATTCATACATTTACAAATTTATCCTTCAAACATCTTACAAATGGCTTTCCTTAACTGAATAACGTATTATTCTTGCACATCAATAATTTGTATTAAACATGATATAGCTTTGTTTAATATATCTTGTAGCAATGACATACAATTTTCAGACGGCAATATATCTTGAATGCATGCATCGAACATTCTACAATTATAAAATACGGTTTTATTAATAAAAATGTATGATCTGAAAAATTCTCTACTTTGGTTAAAAATTAAATGTACTTCGGAATATTTAAATCGCCGCATTCGCGTGAAATTATAGATCTTCTCTCAACCTTTTCAACAACTTTCTGTGCTATTTTATATGCAATTTCTAATATTTTATGTATTATTGTGTGAGTGTCCATTGAAATATGTTGTAAACAGAACTACATTATATATAAAACATATTATTTACATAAACAGTTACTTAAAACTTTAATAATTGTTAACATACTTCGTTACTTTCATGATAAAACATATGAGCTAAAATGATTTCAGAAATTTCTGAAATAAATATTGTTTTTTCTAATTCCGACATTTTATTAGGCTGAAAATGTATTAGTAATTGACGCAGTTTAGTGGTTGTTGTATCACGTTTTGGAACAGAAACGGTACTAATTTTTGTATAAATGCGCATATCCATCGCTATGAAAAATATATATTATATATTTACACCAACAATATACGTAACATAGTATAAGTAACATTCCATTTTTGAGTACCTGGTTCATGATTACCGGAGAGACAATAAATGCCGTTCAAATAGCGTTCAACCATAAATAGTGATGGTGTGTCACGAATATCTATTACATCTACAATATTGTCGAGCCATGATGTAATAGAATAAAAATCAAATACGTTGTACCTAATTCCTGTAGCTTCCCCTTCCATACTTGCTGGTGGTTGATGTTTCTAAAAGGAGGACAGACATTTAAAATTTAACCGGACATAAACGAGGCATAATTTCAAGTGCACTGACAAGGAAAATTTGTGATTCTGTCTCCATTTTTGGTTCATCTCTAAAACTATACTCTCCGCAGTGTGATATCAATATTTCCGTAGTAGGATGTTCATAATAAGTCGTAATGTTTTCTAATAATTTCAATGTTCTGGCACCATCTATAAGTTGTCTTAATACAAATTACAGACAAATTTTAATTATCCTCAAATATTATTTACTTTTAATTGAACGGGAGCATTTGAGAAACAATTCTGTTTCGCTCACCCAAAGGCAACGTAATAATGATTCATCCAAGGATTCGGTTTCAAACATATAAAAATTTGAGATTGATTGCAATGTTTTCCGTCGTTTGCCATTGAAAGAACACCGCGGCGATCATGAGGAATGCAATAAGATTCATCAGGTATCATAACCACATTATCTACTCTATCATCATTTAGTTGAGGTGATTCGATACCTATATGAAATATAAATTTAAAAGATAATAATGATTAAACTTTAAACAATGTACAATCGAGATAAATATTAAATTTACCCAATTTTACCTCCACATTGAATCCATCCATTCTTGACAATACGATGTACACATGTATTTATGTAATAAGCTTCTTTGTAACATTGTTGTATTTCATCATATCCATTACAAAGATTTAAAAAATGTTGACAAGTTGATGGTAGTAAATCAGAATACAACTAAACTTGTAAAATATTCTATAAAAATTTTTGTACAAAATGTGATATTACTATTGAGTATCGCTTTATGGGCACGGGATTTTAGAAGTGAAAAACTTATATCCTGTAAAAATTCTACTGTCGGCAGCTTATCGCTAAAAATTAGGAAATGTAAAATTATAGATCACTACTTATATGCATGCTAATTCGTGTGAAGAGAAATTTAACCAGATGACATCACCCGGGCTATATGTATAAAAGGGAGCCACATAGCGAAACTACATTCTATATGAAATTAGAAGTAAAACTCTTACCATAAAAACGAATGAGCCTATTATACGACCTTTTACAGTAAATGTAAAATAAACATATATTCTCTAGAATGTAATAACGTTAAATAAACACTTCCATTGTTATAATCTTATAGAAATCAATCATAAGTCACAGATAGTAAGCAGTTTCACCTTAGATTTTTCCATAAATTGCTTACAACGCTCTATAGCAATATTTTCGTAATATCCCACTTTAAAAGGTAAATTAAGAATATAATCTTGACTTAAACAGTAAAAAAATTCCACATCACTACCAATAAATTCGTAGTTTATAAAAACAGCTACTGGACGTGTTAATGCCCATATTCTTTTTCCACCATTTTTCTATAAACGATTTGCAATCAATGCATATTATAATGTAATTGTAATATATATTTACGAGTATTAACATAAAAATTGATTACTCTTTTAATCTTTTCAATATACTCATGCCAGTCTATTTGAAACATTTCAAGAATTTCTGGTAGTATAAATTTAAATGGCATATGTTGGTGCAATTTTTCTGCGCATATTCGTGCTTTCTGGAACGCGCTAGTATTTATAATACCAACGACTTTAATTTTAATACAATCACCCTCGGAAATACTTGAACAAC
Source organism: Coelioxys conoideus (assembly GCA_947623535.1). NCBI lineage: Eukaryota > Metazoa > Arthropoda > Insecta > Hymenoptera > Megachilidae > Coelioxys > Coelioxys conoideus. The sequence goes on along the minus strand of OX392449.1, from coordinate 8,875,796 downwards.
AATCTGCTTTTAAAGATTCACTTTTAAATCTATTTTGCATCATTGTAATCCTTAATTTTTTTTACCTTTAAATGTTATTAAAAATAAGGAATGAACCTTGTTCACTATGTTAAAATAGCATTATAGAAACTATATTCACATTTCTGAGCAAACTTGTCATATGCATATACATAGTGTCTATAACATTTCAACTGATTCCTTTTTTTCCTATATTTTAATTTTAGGAAAAATGTAATGTTTAAATTTAGTTTATGTGTAACAACTTTTTTCCTTAAGAGCAGCACAATAATATGATATGTTATAGTATTATATTGTTATAAAATTAAAAATTAGATTTATATTAACTCTTTAATAATATTATTTACAAATTCACTCTAAGCATAAATAATTGATGTAAAATATTTGTATATATTCATTACGAAGTTGACATTTCACATACTGATTTTGTAACATTTTCAACATCACTTTCCTCATCACTGCTACCGCTTGTATCCAAATTATACAAAAATGAGTCATTTTCACACATAGGAAAATAAAACCTAAAATTTCATATCATTAACATAGTAACTTAAATTAATTTAAAAACACATTGTAATTTTATATTATATAAGATACTAACTCTGGTTGATCCCAGATCTTCTGGGGTGGTATTTTAAAGTGATTATGTTCTTTCATATGTTCTAAGACATTATTTACTTTTGCTTCACAAAAAATACAATGTTGCAAATAAATCTGTCTCCTCACATAATTTATCACCTTTACCTGTTTTGAAGTTAGAATTTTAAGAAACTTTACTATTTTACTATTTCAACTAAAAAATTTAAAAGTATTACCTTGTGATAAAATATTAATCCCTTTGTTGCATCTTTAAAATCAAAATCGTGATTTCTTTTCATATGTATAAGAATATGAGGAAATTTCTTGTCCTTGTAATTACAAAATAAACACGATATATTAACACCTTCATCATCATCCCAATCAGACCATGTATCTTCATCTTCATTTTCACTGCTTTGATCTTCTGTTCTTCTTTCTTTAAAATGAGTCTAAACATATTAAAATAAAAATATTCCAAAATAACATTTAAAATTATTATTAACAATTATTAAAAAAATACCTGTTTATGTCTCCAAGATTTTCCAGGTTCCAAATAGTTGTTTATGTAAAATTTGTCATATTCTTTATTATTAGGGTTTATACGTTTATGCAACTTTTTGCGCATATGTTCTTTTAACACTGTACGATCTTTGAACAGTTTCTCACAGTATATACATATTAAACTAAAAAAAAATATTTATTAAAGAGGTGTATGTTTAATTATGTTATGTTTATTAAAGCTTACTTTTCTATAGTAGTCTGAATCTTCTCTAAAAGTTCATCTATAAACACCAAATTATCTGGCTTTCCCAAATATAAATTATGCTTTTGTGCTAAGTGCTTTATATAAGTGATACGTAAGCCTGAAAATTCCATTCGACAAAAGATACAACCACGTTTGAAGTTCATATCAGTTCTCTCATTTGTTTGTACAGTTAAAACCCATTCCTTGGAATAACAAGAATAGAGTGTTATTATATTGTGGAATGAAATGTATATAAAATTAATATAAATTATCAGTACCAATCTAGCCCTATGTATTTCATCTCTTACTGCTTTATCTTCAGAGATACAATCAGAAAGTAAAAAATATGTCTCATTTTCACTGGGTTTACCATCGGGTGTACAGTTCATTAACACAGTTGTACAATATGTAGTTAGAGGTTCCTTTTCAAACTTAATACCCCAGTAATGTATATAACTAAAAATAATTTTAATTAAATAATTTTATAAACAGATACAAAATATAAAATTTTATACAAGGAATTCAAACCTTTTTAAACTTGCAATTTTCCACACATCTCCTATTACAAGTCGATGTTCTTTAAATATATGAATTAATAGATCTTCTTCATTTTGGGGAAGAACAAATTTTAAATTACATAGTAGACATTTCGTAGTATGAGGTTTATCATCAAGTCCAATAAATTGTGATTTGTACACAGTATTTTCGTTACAAACATTATCTGGTGGTAATGAAGATTTATAGTTTTCTATTACATAAAATCATACAATTACATATTCTCAAAACATACCTTTAGAATTCATAATTGCAAAATTTTTAAAATAACTAGCCTGATTTGTAATTAGTTTATAATTATAAGTTTATCTTCAAAACTTCTCTTATAATAGGTTACATATCTACTGTTTAGTATAAAAAATATTACACCTATTGAAATATTTTCGTTTATTTTTGACCAAACATATTTAGGAAGACCAATTCTTTTATAATTTCCTAATTACTAAATATCAGAGAAATGTTAACAACAGTATTCAAGTTTTTAAGTATCACTCAATTCTTGTACAGGATTCACATAATCACATGTTTCCTATATAGCTGTCAAAACAGTGTAGAAACATTTTTCAGTGCACCCTCATTTCTTTAATTCTATACGAATGTGTCACTGCTTTACCGACATATATTTTATGGCTATTACAATAGTAACACGCCATTGGATAGAAATTATGAACACATAACAATCATAATTTAAATGCATTTAAATACGAAATAATTCCTTAAGGGATATATGTAATGATCACATTAATTTAAGTTTCAAAAATACATGTATTTACACTTTTTTGTTAATAATACAATTTTTATATTTGATGGGCATCATGTAACAATCTTTCAAAAATGTCTTAATTGTAAGTTAATAATTTAACAATATAGTGGAGCTACATGAAAAGGGGAAAAGGAAAAGTAGACACATGTCATAGTAAAATTTTTATTTGTCTTTTCCATTCTTAGATTTATTGTTCATGAATCCAAATAGTAATATTAAATGGCATACATGTAATGAAATACTACTAAAAATGGTACTTGGATAAGTATTCCAACATAATTCTATTACTCCCAAGATGGTCAATTTTATTACAGTCTTATAATTCGTGCACCATGCAATATAAGGTAATGTATGATAGTACCATATATAAAATTGATAATGCAATGATCTACTAAATACTATTCCAATAAAATTTGCAGCAAAAAAAGGGAAAATAAACAACTGACTCATGTTAGACATATCTACTTTTTCTTTCTTCTTTAGTTGCGATTGTACATTTTCTTCTATGTACTTTAATTTTGCATACGATCTCATGTATTTAATCCATGTTGGAACACAGTAAATTACGGTTAATATATGTAACACTAACAATAATATATGGAAATATGGATGAATAAAAAGATTCTCCGATATGAATCTCCAATTTACAGTCCATTTGAATTCAAAGACTCTTCCAAAATTAAAAGCACCTATTATATATGCAAGTGGATTATTCAGCAAGAAAGGAAGACCTAATATTAACTGAATGGAAGCACAAATAAATAAATGTACAGCTGTCTTAATTAAACCTAAATTACATAAGTATGCAATTAAAAGTGCAGGTGCAAATAACAAAATGTTCATTTTGACAGATACTGCTAAACTATAAAAAATGCTCCCCAAATACCAATGACTATCCAGAAATGCATTAAGGCTAGCAAACAATAGCACCATCGCAACTGGATCATTGAAAAGTCTTAAAGTAAATATAGAATGAACTCTATAAGACGTACAACACATAATAATTAAAACATATGGAGGTACTTTTTTGGTTTTTGCATAAATGCGAAAAACCAAGGTGAGCAATATTATATAGAGAACTGCAAAGAAGTACTGTGCTATTTTTATGTTTGTTCCATGTCCTGTGATGAAGTGTAGCATAGAAAATATATAAACAAATCCTGCAGGATAGACTAATGGGCCAGTATCACCTCGCAATTTCGAGTAGTCCAATGTTCCATTCAAAAAGCCCCCGACTTCTTGCATGTATGCCTTCCAGTCAATTTCTGTGTACGGTACTTTCTCGATAACCAATATGTTTAAAATGATTTCCAAAACAATGAACACTCTTCCAATTATAATTAATTTTCTTGGATCTGTGAATAAGGAAGTGAATTTTTCCCATTCTAAATAATTTTCGTACCAATTTTTGGTATTTTTCTTTGAAGTTTTTATTGAATTCAGGTTAGATCGAAATTCTCTGCGCGGTGCCATATTAGCATGGATACACGTGTTCTCTCAACTTATTCTTAGGAGGCGTTTACACTAAATGTTCAAAAATGTTGCGAACAATAACAAGAGCATGAACAAAAACGAACGCATTCGAAGTTGCTCATTTAGTGTAAATCATCGCTGAATGCAAGCAAATTTGTAGTTTAGATAACAAAATTTAAATGTTTCGCCCGCTTGTTCGTTATTGTTCGTTTAGTGGATAATATGAATATCCGGTAGGATGTTCAAATATTTCCTTACATGTTCTACCAATCACTAAAAACCATGACAAGCGTGACTCATATTATGTTGAACCAATCAGGATTCGCCAGCTGGGATTCCGGGCTTTTGACAGAATCCAACGTGTATAAAACGGAGCGTAAATGAGACCGATGTAGTTAAGTCAAGAAGTTGAATGAAATATTAACTGCACAAAGAAAAGGATTTAATATAATTGTGTCACAAGTTGATCAAAATATTTTTTACGCGATATACAAGTGTCGTTATCGGTGAAGTGACATATAAATTACATCTTATTGCTATTTTTATTAACCTAGTAAACATAGTAAAAGTAAGTATTTTTAAAAGAGCAATACCCTCTGCTTCTTTTTTTTCATTAATCTGCTAGTTGTATATTAATATCTTCCGTGTTAAACAACATATCACATTTTCAATTTAATGCAACATTACATATTGAAACAACATTTTCAGTATTAATACAAATTTAATATGCTGAACCAAAATATAATAAAATTTTGAAATCTTTTACCCTCAATAATTTCATGATATAAATTATTATCTCGTTATTTATATTTTGTATTCTATTATGTAACATAATTATAAAAGAATTATTGTTTTCGTGCAGATTACAGATTCAAAATGAACAACTCAATGCTATTAACTTTCACTATAATTATTGGAATTATATCTGCTATTACAGCTTTAAAGAATGATGAGTGTGAAGGTAAATAAATATATTCCATTTGTTTCCTCCTATTCTTTACTTATCTTTATGAACCCTGTTTATCTTTATCTGCTAATATTACAGTATGTGTTTCTACTGTGGACAAATTTGTTAAGACTTTAAGCGATGATGTAAAGAAAGATACAAAGAAAATAGAGGCAGCATTTAGAGAATTTTGTAAAGGTACCAAATCTAAGGAAAACAGATTTGTAAGTACTCATATTAATAAAAGTAAATATTAATAATTTTTGACATTAAACATATTAATTTGTATGTAATGTTGTTTAATCATCTTTTCTAGTGCTATTATCTAGGTGGTTTGAAGGAATCTGCAACAGGTATTTTAAGTGAATTGAGTAAACCTGTATCTTGGTCTATGCCTGCAAATAAAGTATGCGAGAAACTTAAAAAAATGGATGCTCAAATTTGTGACTTGAGATTTGGTATGTTCACTTTTTATTATTCCCACGTAGAAGTATTTTTTTAAACTATAACAATGTCATCTTATTCCAGAGAAACAAATTGATATTAATACCGTAGATCTGAAGAAACTCAAAGTGCGTGATTTAAAAAAGATCTTGAGTGAATGGGATGAATCGTGCGAAGGTTGCATAGAAAAGTCAGACTTTATTAAGCGAATTGAGGAACTCAAACCAAAATATTCCCATAGTTCAAAGACAGAACTCTGAAAAGTGTTTAGTGATGTAGGTAAATTATTAGGTTAATATGGCTAAGCTTTTTAATATTATTTTTTACAAAACTGAAAACATAAAAATCATAATTTAATCTTCTTGATAAATAATTTTGTAAAACTACTTAAAGACATTTTTCAAAGCCAGTATAGATATGTAAATTCAGTACGTAATGTTAAATTGTATTTCTTTAAATCATATTGATTAAGCAATATCTTAGATGTAAAATAGGAATATTGAGCAATGAAATTTGTTTAGTAGACTAATTCCTTTTCATGTAGCCATATTAATGGAAGTTATGAATCATAAAAGGTGCTCCATTTTTTATCATACCAATCTTAGACAAACATAAATCAGTCAAATTCCGCATAATAAAAAAAGTACTTAATACTTAATACTTTTCGTTTTGAATTTTCATTGTTGTTTATCAACTACTCTGATACAGCGCGTTTATACATGTATGAATCCTATTTATACCAAAATGTGATGTTCTGTATGAACAAATGTATATGTGGTAAATTACTAATAATGTACTGTTACATATATTTATTCTTTTCTTTCTTTATACATGATCCTAAGAAAGAATTACTAATTCTGAAACATATTGTTATATTACAATATTTCTATCAGTTGCATTTAATAATGCATAAAAGTTTGATTTTACCAAATAATTTATATAAAATCAGCAGTGCAACAAATGCTCAGTATTATACATACACTCGTTAATCAGTTAAAATCACTTTTACTTCATTCAGGAATTATATATAATATCAACATAAGTGTGTAGAATATCTTAAGTATAAAGTTCAAATTCATTGTCTGATTGTATAGTAATATTATTTTGTAAAAACATATTTACGAGATGTAAAATGGACAAGTCATTAAAGATTTAATAATTGTGGCATTTAATAAAAAAACTGTCAAACACATTTGCTATGATGGTTTATTGTAGATTCATGAATAAAATTAGAGCTATATTAGTCATGTCCCACGCTAAAGCTTATCGCAAATTGGTAGGTCACTCCATTGCCCATTTGCTTTACATGTAATGAATCCTTGCTTTTTACCATTAGGACATATATAAGTTAATTGATCTTGATACAAGTACGAACGACCGCGGATGGTAACACCGGTTGGAAGTTTTGGTTTATTGCACGAAAGTCCTATAAAAATTAGTTAATAGAAGAAACCTAGCACGATCTTATACATTTTATAACTTACTGGAACATTTGCTAAATGATCTGGACCACTTTCCATTAGCAAGACATCTCATATTTGGTTGTCCAAACATTAAATATCCAGGCAGACATTTATAAGTGATTATATCACCAAATGTAAAATTTGCTGTTTTCACGGCATCCTTCAACATAGCATTTGTAAGTTTAGGTGGTTTTCCACATGCTACAGCTAAAAGAAATAATTTACGTTAAATTTTTAATACTACTGTAGAACATAAGTCTTGTATTATCTTTATCTTTGATCTTACGTCTGCAAGAAGGAGTAGTGGACCATGTACCGTTCATGAAACAAACAGACGTTTCACTTCCTTCAAGAATGTAGCCTTGATGACATTTAAACATAATGGTGGTGTTAATTATTCTCGAATGATTGCTATTAACAATGTATCCATATTCTGGAATCTAATGGTACATTCTACTTTAATTCTTTGGGTCAATATTTATAATCAAAAGATAATTTTGCATTACTTACTGTGATTGAATCACACATAACATCTTTACAAATATCATTAATTTTGTTGTTAAACAAATTTTCGATTGTGGTAGTATTCAATTTTAAATTAGTTATCTCCCATTTACCATGTTCATTGCAAAACCATGTTAAATTAAAAACAGGTTCATCGATATCTTCATTGTTTAGTTTCATTTCTATATTATTCTTGCAACTAAGAATTATTTTCTTCATGTAAGTATAGCCTTCCACAAGGTATTCTATGTTCTCATAAGAGCCACTGAAATAATCTTTATTGTTCCATTTCATGTTTTGATTGTTTCTTGAAATATCTGTGTAATTGTCTTGAGTCATCTCATTGAAATGCCGAAAAACTGGATGATTTGATAGAGAGCATTCTTGAGGTTCACAGTATGAAGACACCGATGACCATTCTTCATTATCCCTACAAATTCGAACGTCATCGCCAATTATCTTATATCCCACGTCACATATGATCAGAATTTCTGATCCAATAACAAATTGCTCTTCCAAAGATTCTTTCTCTTCAAAACTATCATCGCTCGTTTCTGACGTAATTTCCAAATTTGTCAAATTATTTGGCGTTTTCGTGAAAAGTTCAATGGTATCATTGTTTTTCGTTTTCAATAACATTCTAGCTTTATTTATAACATTGGGCGAAGGACATTTTAGGGGAACGCAATCAGGAACGACTCCGATCCAGGTACCATTCTCAGCACACCGAAGTTTAAATTCATACGTCGAACTATGATTGCCTTTAAACTTATATCCTGGTTGACAATTATATTCAATATCTTCGTCAACATAATAATTTCTGTCAAATGTATCATTTGCCTTTTGCAATGCGAAACTTCTGACGGATGATTCTTGTAGATTGTTCGAATTTTCTGAAGTTGTATACCCATGTTGAATCCTACGTAAACATTATAAAATTGTAGTTCGATAAAATGATATAAAAAAGTGTTTCACTCATTCATGTTTGCACAGATTACGTTTTTGGGGGCGGACATCCAACAGCCGCACACGTGGGTCTCTCGTGATCCCACACTCCAGATTCCAGGCAAGTTAAAAATCTTTCACCAACAATGTGAAATCCAGGATCGCACTTGAATTCGATTTGTTGTCCTACCTGTAGAAAATAGTTGTTAAACGTTTGTTTATTTCTGTTTCTTTTTTGAACGACAATTAATATTACACCTGTAGAATAGAAAGATCGTCCCGTTCGTATTCTTCGATCACGTACTCGATATCGCCGTTCTCTGGAGCCAGTAAATTCCTGCACGTTCTCCCTATCAAAGAAAATCATTCAAATTCTTGTGATCGATTTTAGAAACAAACGTAGTATGATTTTCACCTATACAAATTGGAGGCAATCCACTCCATTTTCCGTCAGCATTACAAACTCTTCGTGGATTTCCTCGCAGCTCGTAACCAATTAAACAGGAATAACGTATTTCATCCCCGAATAAAAACGATCTACCGTGCATGCGACCCCGTGGAAAATATCCAGGAAATCCACATTTTCTTCCTCGAGTGAAAACAAAAAATGCCTACATTAAATTCTGTAGCAATTAAAATATTAACTTTGTAAAGTGTTATTTCTCCGAACAAGAGATCTCGAACTCTTCATGAAGTACAAAATTACAGATCTCATTGTGTACAAATACATGAAAAATCGCTTGATTGCAGTGGTGATTCTTAAAGAAAATGAATTCACATTTGGACTTAAAAGATAAGTAGTCTCTTTATACAGGTGTACAAAATTTTGATTAACTCAAGAAATGATGGATTTTGGTAGTTCAAATTGTGATACACTTTATATGTTTCAAAGTTCGCCGTTTGATATGAAACTATTTGATATCTTGTCAAAAATCGAATACAATTATTAAACATTTTTTTAAATTCCAGATTTCTTAAACACTTTACACGTAATAAAAAATTATTTTTTTCGAAACAGAAGTAAGTATGACAATATAAAGTTTCTTATCTTACTGGTACAGACAGGTGTGTAGTATCCCTCCCATTGACCATGTTTAAGACATTTAATTCTCAAAGATCGATATTCTTTGCCATAAAATCGCACCATGTAACCACTGTCGCAATAGTAGGTGATTTCCAGTGCATCGTCGCTGACATTTATGTTACCTTTAAATGGTATAACGGGTAAAGGGCAGCCACGGCAAAACGGACTGCCTAATATCTAAGAACATGAAATTTCTTGTACAGAATTTCGATAAAAATTCCACGAAACATTTTTCCATTTATTTCAATGAACGCGCAATTACCGCAACATCACCGTGGATATGTTCTTGCACCTGTGACCATGCAATTATATTACCGTTGTACTTGTCACAGGTGTTGAACAAATGTTTAACATCTGTCATTTTTAAAACTGTGCTCCAAACATCCAGCAATGTCAATTTTCCTAGAAATGATTCCAATTCGGAAAATCCACCTCCAACGCGATCTTGTTCTTGCCCAATTATTAGGGTTCCGCTACCTTTTGTTATTTTGAATATTGTTAAATTGAAAGTTACTTAAACGATCTTTGAAAGTTTAACATGTTTCTTGTTACATCGACCTTGTGAAAATTCGTCATCGACGCAATAGGTCATTTTCGTAATAGTACATATGCTAACTTTTGGGTGTAAAATCGAATAAATGTAAAGTAGACTAGTGTGATTCACTCACAGTAACAAACCATAATTTGAAGAATAGTTGACGCGATAAAAAACACGTTAAACAAATAAAATGTTTGATACCCTGAATTACTGTTCTTTTTGCCAAATGAGTTCCATTGTCTCTTAGAAGTCCATCGACGTATATGTTCCAAGAGCCATTTTCACTTTCCCAAGTGATGCATATAAAGTGCCAATGACCATCGTTCACCTTAATATCAGTCACCATTTTCTGACCATTGATATATATCACCAGTCTACAAAGTTGAATTATAAAATTTTTCGTGATTGAAAAGAAAGGTATCCTCTTTTTTTTACAAGGAACACTCGTTACCCATTATAGTCGGTTAAAGTAAACGCGTTATCGTAAAGACTTGTTGCGTAGGATAACACCGTACCGTAGTTAAATGTATCCTTTGACTGCAGCCATAAGCATGTCGTCAACTAAAATTTAATATTTAATTACAGACGATATCTTACGATATAATCATTTTTAAATACCTCTAAAAGATTCGATGCAGGACCGTTCATGCTAATATAGTCCGTCGTTCCTGATTTAGTAAACTGTATAACGTAATCGGACGACAATTCTGCAAGTATACAATGTTCAAATAGAAGAAGCAAAGAAATAGCCGACGAAAAATATTTTATTTTCACGAATGAATAAAACAAAGCTATTCGTTAATTCTATACTTTCCAGTCTCACAATGGCGTCCCGTGAACGGAACAGTGCATACGCAAGTGTAATTGGAAATCTGGCTAACACATTTTCCATTATTCAAACATGGAAAACTTCTGCAATGATCAATTTTTGTCGTACAATTGTCTCCAGTGTATCCGTCCGCACATTCGCATCTAACAAACAATAAATAGCCTTTTTATTCTGAATAACGGATACGCTGTTTTCTGTAGAAACTCGGACAGCAGACTCTCGTTATATTGCCGTCGACTGAAATGAAGGAACAGAAAATTCTTGAAGTTGCCAATGTATTGATGAGAAACATCTCTTTTTTATAATGTGGCTATTTAACTCTTGATGATACGATACGTGGAGATATAATTTGATGATGCAACGCTTGGTGATTGAACGCGATTTTACGACTTTTGTGATTTTTAGAGCATCGCTGGTGTTCATAAAAGTCCGTGTAAAGTGGCAATATTGCGAGAGTATACTGTATTATTACTGGCGTTCACCTGTAACTCAATCTCGTCGCATCTTTCTCCTCGACATTCACGCAGTACGAATTGCTATTACACGGTATCCAATCGCAAGGCAACAGATTGCAATAACGACCAAGAAAACCTGGTTTGCAAAAACACTGCCAAGTATCATTAACATTTCTGCAGGTAGATCCTTCCATACAAGGCGAAGGATCGCAATAATTTACAGCGGTTTCGCAAAACTCCCCTGGATAATATGTACATACAGAACAGAATGTATGAAATTTAATTTTGGTATAATTATAAATTGAACATTTGTTCAAATATACCTTCAAAGCCGTTCTTGCACTCGCAAGTGTAATCATTTTCGGTACTCACGCATGTACCGTTGTTTCGGCAAGGATTAACAGCACACTCGTCGATGTATAACTACAAGCAATCAGTTCTCCGTTTATTTATAATTTGTGTTCGTTCAATTTTGTTTCCTTTTTTAATAATATAAAATTATTGCATTACCTCGCAATTGCTTCCTGAATATCCGCTTTTGCAGCTGCAGGTGTAACAAACTGTACCGTTTACGAAAGTTTGCACGTTGCATGTTCCTTCGTTCAGACAAGGCGAAGAATCGCAGGGATTTTGAAATGTCTCGCATTTTGAACCTGATAAAAATGAATAATATTAATAATACAACATAGTATTATGTAGTATAGTAGTTCAAACGAGACGAGAATCGCAAGGACTTCGAAATGCTTCACATTTTTTAAAAGAGAATAATATTAACACAACATTATTAGAGAAATCCTTGTATATGTTCCTAATTCAATAACCGAGGATTATAAGTATTAAATACTCACCGATATAATAGTTTAAACATTCGCAACTGAAACTGTCCTCTTCTTGCGTACATTGTCCACCGTTCAAACACGATTCCGTTTGACAAATACCATTTTCGATTTCGTACAGTGGCAGACAATCATTTAGGTCTTTCGTTCCACGATATTTTGTGGTTGTATCGGGTGGACACGGAAGACAATGTGTTTGCCCGTATTCAGGTTGATAAGATCCAATATTGCACATTAAACAAGGCTCGAGAGTGAAACGTGGAACTTGATAACGTTTCCTTCGAGAATAGTATCCTGGTCTGCATATACCTGAAGAAATTGAAACGCGTTTTAAACATTAACATTTAAGTAGTTTATGATGAAGGCACAATTCCATCTTTAGAGAAAATTTGATCTCGTATCTTTTCGGTTTTTGGGGAAACGTTTGGCAAATTAAATTTTAGACAAATCGTTTATGGAGTTTGCGAAACACTGGGAAAATAATTACTTGATATACTTACGTAAACAGTCTCGTGAAGACTTCGAATGAACTTTTTTCGTGAAAGTGTATTCCGGACAGCGTTTACATTTTAAGGATCCAGTGGTGTCCTGGTATTCGCCGAAAGGACACGACTGACAACGTTTGGTCGACGAATTGAAGAAAGTACCCAATGGACATTTCACTAGAGTTCAAAAAAAGCTTACAATAAATTAATTACGACTTGAGTAAAATTAATTATGATGACAAATGAGTAAAACTGATCGCGTATTCACCGCAAGTGTGCTTTTTTAGAACAGTTCCCGGCTCGCAAAGCTCCTGAAAATTCTTGAACACAAGATGCAAATTCAACGCTAGCTTAGCAATTTCCTGATTGGTTTTATCGTTTAACAAATTCAGTTTCCCAGATTCAGACATCGATTCGATCTTCTCCCTCAACTTTTGCACGCCTTCTCGTGGATTTTCAACGTTCTCTTCGATTATTTTTCCTATGTTAATCATAAAATTTGTTTAAAAATTGTAACAGTCATAAAAAAATAACGCGTGACTTACCTAAAAATTCGAATTTTATTTCAATTTTATCCTTCTTCTTCCTCGTTTTTGTTGTACTTTTATTGATATTAGCGTTCAAATTTGTACTTCGCTTTAATTTATTATTATAGATAGGATTCTTTATTATTTTATTGACCGAGTGCAATTCGATATCAGGAATGTTATAATGATCATAGTCTCTTCGCCTCCTTGTCAAGTTCGAGTAAATTGTTGAAGAAATATTTTCTTCGCACTCGGGATCGAAGGTGATAAGGTTGCATTCGATATCGTTTCCACAAATGTCCAATAATGTTGATCTCAAGTCGGCGGTAATGTATTTGCTCAACTAAAATTGATAGTAACGAGGAGCTATTAGAACTTTGGGATACTGAAACATTTAAACTTTGAAATATCATAATATTGGGACTTATAATGCATAATAGATGAACAGATCATAAAATAAGAGTTTCGGGCTTTCGAAAGATCGTTCTCAAAAGCGTTATGAGCCTTGACCCATACAAATTCTAATAGTTTTCACCTATAGGTTTCAATAGCAACAATGAGTTAATTAAAAGAGCGGAGAAATGAATTAACTAAATAAATGAAAATGAATGATTGCATACTTCACGAAGGGTAGTTTGGTTATCGCATACAATCGAAACATTTCCTTCCAAGACAACGCTTCCTTCTTGGGACACTGTTTTTGGAACACTCGAGTCTGTAATAGAAAATAATACTGCGATATATCAGATTTGTACTGTTGCTGTTATGACCGAGTTTTACTCAGAATATACATAAAGTTCTTGTATAAATTAAACTAAATGAAACACCTGAGCAATCGGGGATATAATGTTCTTCGGTCCAACTTGAAGCGTTCGTGTTACATTTTAGTAACAAAATGTCTTCCACGACTTGATGGTCCGAATCCTCGGCTGCAAATTCGAATCCCTCTTCGCAATTTTCTGTACATTCGCTGGTATCGTTCGTCAAATTAGAACACCTTGAGTAGCTGTTTAGTATCTTTGGAACTTCTTCGCATATATCTAATTACAATGATAAATAATTCAATATCGTTGTTTGATAACACATAATGCGAACGTAACACTAGAACAATCGACTTTATATATAATTTCTAAATTGAAAATAAATTATTTAATCATTCTTTATCTCAAGGAAGTTGATGAGTTATTAATTCTGCAATTTCAAATGAAGAATCTACAACGTGTCATTCTGATTTGATTGTTCCGAATTAAGAAACCTTATGGTCTACTAGGTATGAGTTATTATGCAATATTTCGTAGAATATTAATTAATTAGCACCTTTTATAGTAATGTTTAGTATGCAACTCGCGTTGTTGTCAAACCTATCGATAGCACTGTATACTACTTGTGTTAATCCAATAGGGAACATGTTCTCTCCAGGACTATAGTTCTGTTCTACCTGGACAGGCGTTCTCGAGTTATCATAAAAACCAGGTTCATCCCAGGTTACGTTATTTACGCCAATTCCATTATCAGTGTAAAATATGGGCGGATTTATACAATTTTCGATCATTGGGGGTTCTTTATCTAAAACAGAAATATGATCATAATTATAGCGTTTTAATTACAGTCATAATTTAAATATTATTATCAAAGATGCACGTAGGTAAATATATATAGATAGTTAATAGTGACACGATTAATTTACCAAGAACTTTAACTTTAAATTTGCATCGAGCTTTATTGCCGGACGAGTCTTGCGACACATACACCACTGTGCGTGTGCCAATTTTTACTTTCCACGGAAAAGTAATATATGGTTTACTCCATAACGTTGGTGAGTCGTCTACGTTATCAACGGTCGTGGGAATTGTCCAATTAACATAAGCATAATTCTTTCCTGGCAGATTTTCTGCGATTATATCAGGCGGACACGTTATCGAGGGTGGTGTTTTATCTGGATAGAAGAAGGAACATTATTGCAATGTACTAATTTGATACTCGAGAGAAGTTTGAAAAAATTTATAGAATTTGCAAATTGAATTATTGCGAACTTTAAGTTCACTCATTTAACCTGCACAACGATTTACTGTCCGACGTTGAGTCCAGATCCCAGAACGTCCACCGCAAGTTCTACTTTTTGGTCCCTCGAGCACGAAACCTTTTTTACACGTAATTGTACAGTTTGTCCCAAACGATAGCTTTTCTGGTCCGGAACAGATTTTGGGAGAAATTTGTCCGTTTGCGATTTGTTTCAATGGTTCACATTTTATCGCTACGAATACAAAATGAACTTTATTGTACAAAGTTAATTTTGCAAACTGTGTCAGGCCGTCATTTTGTTCCACGTAAAGTTACAAAATTTTAGCAAATAATTCTAGCAAATAGGATACAATTTTACTCTGCTCAATAGTTTTATAAAATGTAGGAGAAAATTTGGCAGTACCTAACACTTCCATAAATCAACGAAGAAATTCAGTAATGCTTAACATTTCTATAATTGAACACTATTAAAAATTGAACAATTTTCAAAGCACCTTAAGCCTGTAAAATGGTTGTCTCATATAATTGTTTTAAATATGTTGCAAATTGTTAAAATAAATACCTTTGCAAGTAGCTTTAAGTCCATCCCATTGTGCTAATGGGAGGCAGTTACGAATTTTGCTACCACGAAGCTGATAACCGATTTCACATCTGAACTGGCAACGAGTATCAATCGGATATGCCGTAGAATTATCTCTGATCCGATGTTGATCCTCTTCATTTTGACAACGCATTCGACCATGAGCAGGAACGCGAGGTGCTGGACAAGTTTTTACTGTTCAAAGACAAAATTGTGTTATATACATTATATCATTATTACGTCTTCTCAAAGGCAACATTAACGCCATGACTCTTAACGTTCTTAATACTAGTTCTTTTAGTGTAGTTCGATTATTTTGTAAAATGCGTATTTTTGTTTCGCAATAAAATAAAATAAATAATTGGTACAAATGATGTTCTTATTACAAATAATGTACCATAAAATGAACAATTAGTTTCTTTAGTGTATGAAGTATAATTAGCGTTATTAAATGCAAAATAAACTTATATATCTTGAAACTTACGTAAACACTTTGGTTCATTACCAGACCAACTACCATCTTTCCCACAAAGTTGAATGCTATCACCTATGAGGTAAAATCCGATTCTGCATCTTATACCGCAGGCTGCGTGCACAACGTTGTTGCATGCACTGGCTTTCACTAAATATCCATTTTCCGGTATTTTCAATTTTGGACACGTTATAACTGTGAATAATCAAGAGAAGTGAGTAAGAATCTGAAATTACACGAATAACTTCACGACAAACGAATAAAAAGCATTTTCAGAACGTCAAATACATTTTGATCCCAGAAATCTACGTGTATCAAAATTTCGAACAATTGTAAAACTTTTGTATTGGGATTATGGACGCGCGCGATTACAGAGCACGAGACTTCGTTTCCACTATCAAGAATTACAGCGAAAAAGTGAAGAAAGAGCGATGGTCGCAAATAAAATGGTTGCAGAAGTACGAATGGTTACTAGAGGAACACTCGTATGTAATTTTGATTATTCGATAAAAATTAACCCTTGTAAGGAGTGTCGATTCGACCCAAAATTAATTCGATATCATATTTGAATAAGCGTGTATTAAAATCTTCTTCGTACTTCTAAATATTTTAAAAACATTCTATCTTTATAAACATTCAATCTTCATAAACACTTAATCTTCATAAACATTCAATCTTTATAAAAAGAAAGACATTTGTCAAGCGAACAATAATGTCTTCCATGTGTGTTTATAGAATTTATAGATTTATTTCGCTTATCGATATAAATGTACAAAATCCGTGCAGGGGTTAAACTGTATAATTTCTTGAAGAAGCGTAAAATAGTTATTGATGATGAATTATAAAGAAAACTGTCTGAAAATTTGAAGAAGCTATGCGAAGAAAAGCTGTCAGTAATTCCTGTAGACACGTTCGTTCGGGAAGAAGGAAAAACCTGTTTGCCTGCTCCTGTCACAACAAGCGGAGAGGTATTAACGAGAAATTGTTAACAATCCAATTTATTTTTCTGTATAATCGAGTACATGCCCTCTGTTTTTCTCGCAGTATGGCTGGCTCGCGTCAAAACCAAAATTTCAGTTGGAAATATACGGTTCTTACATAACGAAGTACCCTGATCCTCTCAAGGACATAGAACCTTTAACTGAAAATATACCATTTCTCGCTCCTGGCAAAGGGTATTATTGGTAATAATAACCAATCAATGATACCCAATAGTACGAGTTATTAAGGTTACTATTTACCTTCACATTTATGACCGTCCGTGGTAAATCCAGAATCGCAAACGCAATGTTCTACGGAAGTTGCAGGTATTTTTATGGTAACGTGATTAGCGTCGGGACACGGTACACACATGGACGTTGAATCCCCAGAAATTTCACCGGAAGCGTACGTGCCATTTGGACAAGCTGAAAGTAGAAAAAAATGATTGTATTGAAAAGAATTAAAGAAAAAACAACGATCGTTTAACTCACGATGACAAGAATCTGTGAAACCGGAACCAAAATATCCTGTGGGACAAAGGCAAGAGTAATGACCGGTAGTGGTTCCGCAAGTGCAGGTCGCGAAATTATCGCAGCAATTTCGCTCGTTTCCGACTTCGCTGATATTCCTGCATAGGAGATTGCAATTATCTGGATATGTCACTGACACGTATTTGCCCGTTCTTGAATCTGTAACAACGGAAGTGGACTGAATTCGTGCTAGATAATTCACACTCCGTACAATGACCGCATAGTGTGTTTCTCATTTACACATGTTGGTAATACAGCATCCGTGTCCCTTGATTAATTTATTTATTTACTCATTCCACCTTCATAACTCGATTGTATGTCCCCGGTGTTTCTCAATTAATTAATTAATTTATTTACTCATTCAATCTTCATAACTCTATTGTATATCCCCGGTGTTCCTCAATTAATTAATTAATTTATTTACTCATTCAACCTTCATAACTCTATTGTATAACCCCGGTGCTGCTCAATTAATTAATTTATTTATTTAACGTTCATAACTCGACTATATAATCTGGGTGTTCCATAATCAATTTATTTATTTATTTATGTAATTCTCGCACGTTGATAATGTCATATTTAAGTTTATATTAGTATATACTTAATTAAGTTATATATTTATTTTTTCAACATTCGAAACTCGATTATAGAATGTGGGTGTTCCATAATCAATTTATTTATTTATATAATTCTCGCACGTTGATAATGTCAAATGTGAGTTTATATTATTATAAACGGTATAGTTTGGTCCAGTTTGTTCGACTCACCTCTGTGAAGAGCTCGTCGTGCAAGAGCTTCGAATTCGGCAAAACTATCGAGAAAATAACTGTATGTATATCCAGGGTAACTAGCTATATCGTGAAGCTCATCCACGTTTCCCGTTCGTATTCCAAAAGTGAAGATTGTTGCACCTGTACTTTTCAGAAGATTCGCTGCAGGTCGTGGATCACCACCGTTGCTGAATCCATCAGTTATAAGAAACACCGCTTTTCTTGCGTTTGGTCGACCCTTCTCCAGAATCCTCTGACAATTATCAATAATTTAAATATTTTTAAGACGAATAGAATTACGCTTCATTCGAAGTTGCTCTTTAAAAACACTTAATAGGAACGTAAATTCAATTGGAAACCGAAAGTCTTTCATTGTTAGACATTTCGTTTCTGATGAAGTTTATACTTATACACCGAGTCATATTTAATTCATACTTCATTTAAAATTGTTGCTGAGGAGGTTAAAAAATGCTTACGAAAGCTTCTAACAGCGCGCCCCTCGTATACGTTCCACCACCAGTGTAATTAATGTTCCTCAACTGCTTGTTCAACAAATAACACTTATTATCGATCTCGCTGCTACGAGATATTTGATCGACGTTTCGTCTGACGTTTCTTCTGCCACCGAATGTTACTATTGCGACTCTAGTTATCGATGGTTCCACGGAAAAATCGGACAAGAGGTTTTTCACGAAATTCAGTTCACTCTGGAAATTCTTCAGACCGACTGATCCTGACGCATCGACGAGGAACACCAATTCCATCTAATAACAATTTTTTATTTTCACAGATAACAATAATTTAATGGAGATTAAGTATCTAAATTTATATTTTTACTTTTGTATTTTTATAATTATCACTGTATGTGCAGATTTAAAAATAAAAATCAGGAAATATGAAATGAATTAATTTCTAAATTTCTGAAACTTTGTAAATCTCGAACTTCTCCAATTTCTGAATTCCAAATTTTCACGTTTCCATATTTCCAAATTTCCTATTTTTCTAATTTCTTGATTTCCAAACTTTTCAAATTTCCCAATTTATTAATTCTCCAACTTTTCAAATTTCCCAATATTCTGATTCTTAAACTTTTCAAATTTCCCAATTTTCTGATTCTCAAACTTTTCAAATATCCCAATTTTCTGATTCTCAAACTTTTCAAATATCCCAATTTTTAGATTCTCAAACTTTTCAAATGTCTAAATTCCCGAATTTCCTAATTCCCAGATTCTCAAATTTTTCAAATTTCACAATTTCCAAATTCCAAGAATTTCGTAATTTCCAGATTCTCACACTTTTGAAATTTCCAAATTCTCGAATTTTCTAATTTTCAGATTCTTAAAGTTGTCAAATTCCCGAATTTTCCAATTTCCATATTTCTAAATTTTTAGTTTTCCAAATCCCCAATCCAAACTCAAGCGTATCGAAGCTTACGAATGAAGAATCAAACATCGTAGAATTCATCGACTACCTGATCGGTTTCGTTCCTCAAGCGATCGACATGAATTTTCAAAAGCCTCGACAACGCGTTAGCTTTATTCTTAAACGTTCTCTGAACGTTCGCCGAGCTTTTATTAAACGCATGCTGATTCGCGTGTCTCTTTTCCGTGAAATCGACAATCAACGACGTTGCATTGTCGTTCGAGCCCACTTCGAAATGCAGACCCTCGTTGAACCCGACGAAATCGTGAAAAGACTCGATCGCGATCAACAAACGGGACAGCAATGCGATTATTATACATTTTCCTGCTACGGAACCGATCATCTTCGCAATTTACATGCTTCACAAATTTCTCGGTAATATTCGAAACATTATACTTCGTCTGCGTCAGTGTTCCGAACACGATAGCTTGAATTTTGTCATAATCTTTTTGCTAATTGCTTTTCGTCGACGTTTGCACATATCATTCGAGTATCTCTCGATGAAACTCGTGGAGTATCGATCACGTGGTGCGAAATATAAAAGAAAAAAAAAAAAAAAAAAAAAAAACAAGAAAGAAAATAATGTTACGCGATACACGACGTACAGTCGCGCAACCGATATAAAATGGCGAACAGCCGTGAACAGCACTTATTTCCGGTGGAACATCGAAAGATCGACTAACTGCCGGTACTTTGGGTGAAACTGTTGCTACTTGTACGACGGGGGGGAATCGTGTAAACGAGTTGCTCAAGTTGCGTCCGAGCTTTGAAAAGTTGAGAACAAGGGACTCTCTGTTCCGTTTATGTATACCATGCACACGTGTTCATTCTCATCGACTGATCTCGACGAATGTTCGATTTATTAAGAAATTCCCTCGAGCCTCTTCCCGTACGTGGCTATAATCTAGTTCGCGTGCCGATCAAAATGGCGAGATGATTATGAGAAAGGTCACGGCGATTATGGGGAACGGCAAATTCTATCGTCCGGCTGTTACGTTACGAACGTTCGCTCGGTTAAATCGACAAAACCTTTAATGCACGATACGAAATCTAAATCAAGGATGCGGGAACGTATTTCCTGACGTTACAGAAATACCAGGTGTATGCATAAGTTTTTTCCGGCTGAACTAAGAGATGACTTGAGCAAAAAGTACGCAGCGTATTAATTCGAATCATACGTCATTATGTTCGTCCGACATTAAACGACAAGCACGTACAAGTTGAGTCCGCCAAAATCTAGTGTCTTTGTTTTATCGTTCAGTGATCATGCCGGATTTTGTGCCCGAGAAAAGAACATTTGCGGCACGCGTTGCTTTTCTTATTCGATCAAAAGGAAAAGGCTGTTGAAAGTCATCGTTTGCTGGTAGAAACATATGGTGAACACGCTCCATCGATTAGAACATGCGAGACACGGTTTCGATAATTTAAAAGTGGCGATTTCGATGTAAAAGACAGTGAACGCTCTCGTAGACCACATAAGTGCGAAGACGAGCAATTGCGGGAGTTATTGGACGATGGCCCAACTCAAACTCAACAGTAATTGGCAAAATCATTAAATGAAGTTCCTTGGTCTTTTATTGCTGTTATGTTGAACCTTCGATATTCTAAACTTTCTAAGATCTATAATAATGTCTTCACCCTTGAACATTACGTGTCTTCTTTACCAAAAAAAAAAAAACGGAGAAAACTTACACCTGGTATTTCCTGACGTTACAGAAATAAGGGTGTCGCGTTTAGGTCGCGTGGCCAGAGAAACGTTGGTAGGGTGTTCAGCAGCGATAGCGACCGAGGTCAGAAAAACGTACAGTTTCCGTGTGACCCGCATGCATATCGCATCAATGCGTCGTACATAAATTGATTTTTCTCGCTCGATATATCGCGCGAGAGTCAACACGCGCACGTCTATTCTACGATGATCGAAACTAGTCCGGTGTCTCCATGATATAGTCGTTCTCTCGCGTTTTGCATCGATATTATCTCGTCTGTTTCCTGTTCTCTCGACGAAGACATCGTGGTTCCCTTTCATCGAGATACGTCGATCGACGCCCGTGAAATTAACCATTAGGAATCAGTATTTTATTTCGTCCATTGCACGCGTCCGTTCTATTTTTAGAGGGAGGAACTCTCTCTAAAAACGATCTGTTAGAAACGGTACGCGGTTTGGTTCAGAAACGTATCATGTCGATTTTGAGCGCGATAATCGTTCTTCTGTCGATCGTCGGCTGCATCGGCCAACAGGAACGGAGATACCCTCGGACACCGGAAGTTCCCAGCTTCTTCCAACCATCCGGGGAGGGCCGAGGGAGCCAAATATTCTTCGAGCAATGCCGGGACACTAATCTATGGAAAGGTCAGCTGGCACGCGTCAACGTCTTCGCGTTTTTAGATCCTGCTTGGTACTACAGTTACAGGCAGACGATCATGTAAGTCACTTGGAACGACGATTCGATTATTGTTGGAACGTACGACAAAATTAATTCGATTGTTTCTGTGGGGAAAATAGAGGCGCTGGGGAGTGGGGAATGGTCCTCCTTAGATTCCGGGGTGGTACATTTTTTTAATTAAGAATTTAAATCTGAAGGTTGAGGCATTTAAAGATTTAAGGATTTCAGGTTTGAGTTATAAAGTTTGGGGGTTTAAAAATTTGTGGGTTGGGAGTTTAGGAATTTGGTGTTAGCAGATTTTGGCATTTCGGAATTTGAAGGTGTAGTCATTTACAAATTTGGTAATTTGTGGGTTTGGAAATTTAGAAACTCCAGAATTTGCAATTTTAGGAAGCAGAGACTTTGGAAATATTATTTAATTATATAAAATAATATAATTATATGATTACAAGTATTTAATTATATAAAATAATAGAATTATATGATTATAAATATTTAATTATACAAAATATAAATATTAAAAAATTCCAAAATTCCTGAATTTCTAGATTTGTTTCATTCACTCGATAAATATTCCCGTTTCTATTTCTTGAAAAATTTTACTTAACAAGCTTAATGAAATTAAAGCTTGTTCGTACAGAATTATTTTAATTGTTCCCTCTCAAGGTTGAAATTATTGAAAGAACGATTATTCAAAGCCGGCTTCACGAATATATTGTTCTTCGCCGTGACTCCGCCATCGGATATGCCGGAAAATAACTCGGGGAATCATATTGAGTCGAAAACATGGAAGGAAATGTCGAAAATTTTATGGAAGTCGGAATATTCCGTTTACCTGGACGAAAAGATGTTTAACGATAAAGATGACAAGAACGACATAATCGTACTTCAAGACAATGCTGAATTGAACATTTGGGAAAATTTTCGCGCCTTGAAGGATGAAGTGATAATCGTCGATGGGTGAGCGTCTTTCATATTCTATTTTAAGCATAATGGTATCCATTTAACAGTTATTATTACAGTTGCGGAAAATTGACTTATCAAGTTATAATTCCCTGGAGCATATACCTCCCTTATGTTAAAGCGGCCATTCTTGCGACGTACAACGAAGATCCTTGTGGTCCCTGCGATGTAAGCATGCTTCAAACCCGCGAATACAATTTATACCCATTTTTAGTCCATTAACAAATACATTTTTCTCCAATCCTTGTGTTCGCTGACTTTTATTTTTTATGGTCACGAGGTTCTTTTTCTTTTCCAGTACATTTGTTACTATTAATTATGTATACAGACATATTAATTATGTACACATAACATATGTTTTAGACTTATATATCTGTATTTATAACTAATAATGCAATCTCATTACATTAAACATTTGCATATATTTTTGTTTATAATAAGCAGTACCATTTTACAATATAAGAAGTATAAGTAGTTATGAAACATTAATTTATATATCCAACGATTAGGTGCAAACGTCCCTCGAAAGGGATTTAATGGACTATGAAGATGACCTTCTGAGAAATACGAATTCAAACGAAAAGGGATCAGAGAATTTAGATTTGCATGACAAAATAATTGAAGATGAGCAAAATACAAGTAGCACTGCCTCTTTTAATACGAATACAACTTCTGATATCATAGTAACAGCCATGGATCTAGATACACATTATAATAGCACGAGTCAATCGAATGAAAGTATATCGACGACGAAACAAGAAGAAATGCATATATCAGATTTAGGAACAACTGACAATTACAAGGAAACGCGGGATCATATTTTCTTAAATACACAGACAAATATAGATAATAACAATTCGTTTGCGGCGATTAACAATGTACATATCGATAACCATACGAATAATGAAAATAATTTAGGTGTCGAAGTAACCGAAAAAGGTAGTTTTCCAAGTTGTACATTTTAATAGTTTTTTTTAGAAATATTTAAATAATATTTAAGTTCGAGAAATTAAAGAAAATTGTGAATAACATTAAGTACATTCATTCCATAGATCAAAACGCAACAATTGAAGAGACACGGGAAGAAGGAAAAGTTCAAATTGGAGAAAGCAAAGCTTTGCCATTACGTATTATACTATATGCTCCTCATTTGCATCAAGAAGCAGATACATTGAAAAAATATACACATGTAGTATTGAAGACAGGAAGTCCTGATTACCACGATCATTTCAACACCAAGGATGCAATGTCTGAACAAGAAGTAATGCCAAATGTTTCGATTATTTTATAACGTATTTAAGAAGACAAATGTTTAATGTTACTAATCCTTTTTCTTTTCAATTGCTAAAACCGATAAGACAGTAGTATCCCAAAAATTGAATTCAACGACGTTAGAACATGAAAAGCTAGCCGAGTACGTAAACAATATAAACGAGAGCCCAGGAACGTATGGGGAAATCGCAGATTATTGGCGAACTCAAGATGGCGATGAAGTTATCGATAAAAACGAAGATGTAGAATTTCTAGACGACGACGACATTACGGTAACAACAGCTATAATATTTGTTATACATGACTTACATTCCAATCGAAATGTTTTTAGGCGGATGATACAGAAAGTAATATCAATGATGCTTTCGAAAGTGAAAGCGGTATCATAAGACCAAGTGATGACGATGCAATTGACGCAAATACAAATATTGACAATAACGATGATACGGATCAATTGATGCAGCAGAGATTAATAGAACATTACGATAAATTATTAACATGGATTTACTATAATATTTAATGAATAAATCGTGTTTATTCATGAAGGCGTATTCCATCAAGATAATAATGAGTACACTGTACATGTTCATACAAGAATGACATTTAGAAGATTGTAAGATAAAAATAAGAAAATCTTATATGTACGGTTTAAATTTTGTGAACAACACATTGCGTAGTATATATACACATGGGCGTAGTCAGATTGTCAATTAAAAGAAGGGAGGGACAAGATTTATTATAATTTTTTTCTCCAAAACAGCGTGAGTCTCTTCCCTCTACCTCCACACTATGCCCATGTTCATACATTGTACATATATGTATATTAATATGAACACATAGGGTACAATTATGAAATGTTACTTATATTATAAATAAATATAAGAATTTGGAGAACGTTTTTACAAAGATTTTTGGAGTACATTATTATCAACACAAAGTTGTAGAATTACATGTAAGATTTACACGATAAGTACACCCTTCTGTATTTTCTTCCGGTTCGCTCGCGTCATCAGAATCTAAACTGCTACTGTCACTTGTTGTAGTAGTTGAAGTAGTACTTTCCGTATCACTTTCGGAATCTGTATCACTGCTGTCACTCGAACTCGAACTGCTTGATAACCTGTACCAAAATAAGTAACATGTATATTATGTGAAAAGATAAATTGCATATTTTCTTTATTGTGCAATTTTGTTCATGCTGTGTGTGCACATCTGATTGCAGTTTGTTATTTTTATCATTGATAATAAATTTTGCGAGTTGATATCCACGTAATCTATCAAAGAGAAGTGCATTTCAGTTAGTATATTATATTCGTGTGTCATAAGTGAAGGCATACAATGTGTACAATTATTTGTTCCATCTATTAAGGGTATAGTCAATTAAGCTTTGTTAAAGCAATAAAATTATTGAAACAAGTTATTCAGAACAATTCTATTAAAATACTTACAAATACTTTAAAGAATGTTTGTCTTTAATGTAGTATATAGTCTTTGGCCTTTAAAATAAAATTATACAACGTAAAGACATATAATATTACCCAGTGAAACCTTAAGTTTGATCATATTTATTAAGAATGTTATTTGTTTCACTTACTTGTTCTTGTCATTGTCGTTAATTGCTAAATCATCGATTTGATCTACTATCTCATGAACAGAATTTTCTATGATAAGATCCTCTTCTTGAACAGAATAAGCTGCCTGTTCTAATTCTACTAAATCAAGTGCCATTTCTTCTTTAGTGGGTAGAATCTTTAAAAGATCATGTATACTTCAATATTTTGTATTAGTTTTTGTGTAGAATTGTAACTACTTACATTGGCAATTAAATTATCCAGTAACTCTATTAAAGATTCATTAATTTGTTGTAACCAAATCAGATAATCTTTTATGTACAACTGATTTAATATATATCGTGGTTCACATGAATTATTAAACATACCGTGAATTTCACAGAAACGTTTTATAATATATTTTTTACCTGTTAATAAAACCCATTTAATGTGACAATAAAAGAAATTAAAAATAATAATGTTTAATTACATACCTAATTTAATAACTTTCTTTACATCTTCAAAGACCTTCATAGAAAGCTTCCAATTTCGAAAGAGTGGATAACATATGGATCTTCTAAAACACGCCTTTATAACTTCTTCTGGTGTAGAAAAATCCTAAATAAACATTGTTATAAATTTATGAAACAATGTAATATTGATATTTTAGTAAATTTATGAGACAGTTAACATACATCAAACCAAGTCAATGTAGAACTTAATTTATTAACAGTCCAACTACTTTCAACTGTATTTTCTCCTAAAGTTGTTCTATGATTGTAACAGCTTCCAAATAAAATATCAACTAAGCTTAAAAGTACTTTATGCGTTTCTTCAGTATTTAATAAATACTCTTTGTTAGGGAGCTCTTTTAATAGATCTACTTCAATTTCATTAAATGAAATATTATCCTTTTCTAAATTGTCCCATTCTGCAGTAAATAATATGTATGGTTCTATACATTCTGGCTGCATAAGATCTGCTAAATAGTGTTCCTCATTAAAATCTGAAAGTTCACGTTTTTCTCTCAAAATTTTTCGTTCAGATAGAGGCGTTACATCAGGCATTGGAAGATCTATCACTTCTTTAATCCAAGATGACTAAAATTAAAAATGATAAAATTGTACAACTTAATCTTTTTTTAACATTAGTAACAATAGATAAACAAATATTCTCAAATGTATACCTCAAAAGCTACCAATGCTCCAGATATTTTGTTTGCAAAACCATATTTTGGAGAAGAAGATAAAAGAGATACAGTTTCTTCAGGATTGTTTTGATGTATGTACCATTCATCTCCATTTGTATTTTCATCTAAAGTGCCATTATATTCATTTGGTACTTCGTTTATGTCTTCTGAATTTGCTGATGGATTTCCTATAATATAAAAATATGAAAATAACTTTGAAGCAGAAAGAGTAAATTTAAATGCTGTAATATTTACCAATTACTTCGATATTAGGAACATTTATGTTTTTCTTTTTTGATGGAGCTAACAATGTGCTTATCATATCTAAATTTTCAAAATATTCTCCTTGATTTACTTTAGAAAATCTTAAACAAAAATCTCCCTTCTCACAATCATAAGATCCAAATGAAGAATCATTTTCTTCTATCTCGCCTGGAAGCTTTAACCTACAGTAAAAAGTTTTGCAGAATTCTTTTTAAATTATTATTAATCATTCAAAAATATACAATCATAATTCTTACAACACAAAATCTCACCTTAAATAATATGGTGTAGAGTAAAACCTAAAATCTGTGCCTTCAACATAAACCTCTGTATCCTTAATATTGGCATATGGTGCATGAATAATTATTGTAACTTCTGTATCACTTTGAGTTATTTCAAATCGTGGAGTCAACATATTTGTGATGTAGTTAAAGCAACTTATTTTATTTCAGAAAATTAAAAAATTAATATATTAAATCAATATTAATATTATAGTAGACATCTGTATTCACAATACATACTAATAAATGATTTATTGTAAATCACAGTTGTTTATGCACAATAAGGTATAAAAGATCATAAACAGTTAAATTGTTTACAAATCATGAGTAAAGTGTTATTTATTGTATAGTATAAGTAAATCTAATTTCTTAATTTAATATTTAGGTTCGACCTTCTATTTATCAATTACACTCCAATGTTAAAAGTCAATTTCTTTCTTTAATTTCATTAATTATTTGTTTGACGTTTTGCGATCTTACAATATTATAAACATCAATGTAACTGAATGTAACTAACAATCACTCCAGAATCAATCGTACTTACTTATATAGTGTAGCAACACTAGCGCCGTTGAGAGCGGTTTACCAGGTGGTAAGAATTTTATAACCTCCGTAGTTTGTAATTAATTTAAAAGTTGTTTTAAATGTTATAAAAAGTTACTCATTGTTCTTCGTAAAATAAGCTGACATACGAAAGGTATTAATAAGTTATTTGTTTCATTAATAAGCTGTATTATAACCCTTTTATTTTTCAGAAATTTAAAAACGCAAGAGATTTATCACAATGGTGCAATATAAACATACACGTTCTTTACGTACGACTGCAAAACATTTAGATCCAAAATGTTTAATGTTTTCTATGTTTACTGCAAATGATATAAGAAATTTGAGCGTCACGAAAATAAGAACACCTTTATCATTTAATATCTTAGGACATCCATTGAAAGGAGGTTTATATGATCCAGCGTTAGGTAAAGCAATAAAATAATTTATTATATATTGCCTGTTATACGAATACTATATGTTAATTTACAAATATTGTTAATCTAGGTCCACTTTTAGAAAGCTCAGATCCATGTGGAACATGTGGAGGTAACGTATTCAAATGTTCAGGGCACTTTGGGCACATAGAACTACCTATGCCAGTTGTAAATCCATTATTTCACAAGGGATTATGTATGTTAATTAAGTTGGCTTGTCTTAAGTGCTTTACTCTACAAATTCCACCTTATGTTAAATTATTATTATCAACAAAACTAACATTACTTCAACAAGGATATCTCAGTGATATTGAAGGTTTAGAACAAGAAATAATGTTTATTGTTTCAAACACAAATAACCCTTATGATATTGATCTAGAACTTCTACAAAATGTAATTGATAATTACACAGAGAATCTTATTAATAAATCAAGATTTGATCAGTCTGTTGTGCAATATAATGAAAATCAGTTGAATACAAAAAACATCAATATGCAATGGAATATGTACGTTGAAAATGTTCTTAAGCAATACACAACTCCAAAAATATGTATAAGTTGTCAAAATCCTATACCAAAAGTTACAACATTAAAAAATAAAATTATGACAAGTAAATTACCTAACACAGAGGACACAAATGAAAAGGTACACTCACGTGGAACAATTCACAAACTGGAAACAACCATGATATTGCCAGATCAGTCTAAGGAGTATCTTCGAAGACTTTGGGAAAATGAAGGAAATTTTATGAAAGTTGTTGTACCTTGTTTTGGAATGGTAGATATCGAATATCCAACTGATATCTTTTTCTTTGAAGTAATACCAGTTTTACCACCTATAGTTAGACCAGTTAACTTTCTAAATGGTCAAATGATAGAGCATCCACAATCTCAGGTTTATAAAAGTATTATTCAGGATTGTCTTGTCCTTCGCAATATTATTCAAACAATTCAAGATGGAAATACGAATCAGTTGCCAGAGGAAGGTAAACTTGTTTTTGAACAAATAAAAGGTAATACAGCAATTGAGAAATTACACAATGCTTGGCAAAGTTTACAAGTAAACGTGGATCATTTGATGGATCGTGACATGAACAAAACAGCGGATTCTGTAAATTGCCAGGGATTGAAACAAGTTATAGAAAAGAAAGAAGGAGTTATCAGAATGCATATGATGGGTAAAAGAGTAAATTTTGCAGCTCGTTCGGTTATTACGCCGGATCCAAATTTAAACATAGATGAAATTGGTATTCCTGAAACTTTTGCTTTGAAGTTGACATATCCCACACCTGTTACTTCTTGGAATGCTCCATTGCTACGAAAGTTGATTTTGAATGGTCCTAATGTCCATCCTGGTGCAGTAATGGTTGAACACGAAGATGGAAGTATGCAGAAAATTTCTGGCGATAACATTCAACAAAGAAAAGCTATCGCAAAACGTCTTTTAACAAGTGACAAAGCACATAAATTCTTCAAAGGCGTTAAAGTAATACACAGACATTTACAGAACGGAGATATTTTATTATTGAATCGTCAACCGACTTTACATAAACCTAGTATAATGGCTCACAAAGCACGCATTTTAAAAGGGGAGAAAACATTACGTCTTCATTATGCTAATTGCAAGGCATATAACGCAGACTTTGACGGTGACGAAATGAATGCGCATTTCCCACAAAATGAACTTGCTAGAAGTGAAGGATACAACATAGCCAATGTGTCGAACCAGTATCTTGTACCCAAAGATGGTACTCCATTAAGTGGTCTTATTCAGGATCACATGATTTCCGGTGTTCGTTTAACGGTAAGGGGCGCATTCTTTTCACGTTTGGATTACATGCAACTAGTCTATGCTGCTTTATCGACGATAAAAGATGATATAATTCTTCTTCCACCTAGTATCATCAAACCGATACCTCTGTGGTCTGGCAAACAGATTGTATCGACCGTTATTATCAACGTTATTCCGCCAAATCAAGCACGCATCAATTTAACGGCAAGCGCCAAAATCAGCGCGAAAGAATGGCAAGTTGCAAAAGCAAGACGTTGGAAATGCGGCACCGAATTCACAGATCCTAAAACAATGTCGGAAGCCGAAGTTGTCATACGAAACGGAGAACTGTTGTGCGGAGTATTGGATAAAACCCATTACGGTGCGACACCATTTGGTCTTATACATTGCGTTTTTGAATTATACGGCGGACATTGTTCTACAAAATTATTAAGCGCGTTTGGTAAATTATTTCAAGCTGCCTTACAAAGAAATGGATTTACGCTAGGTATAGAGGATATCCTGCTGCTAAAGAAGGCGGACACGAAACGCAGAGAAATTATATCTAACTGTCGAAACATTGGAGAAGATATACAAAAATCAATATTGGAATTACCCGATGATACATCCACGGATGTGGTCACCGACAAAATGGAAGAATCTTATTGGAGCAATCCTAAATTTCGAGCGCAGGTCGATCGAAAATACAAAACCGCTTTAGATGTTTACACTAACGATATAAATAAGACATGTTTACCGGCCGGTCTCTTAAAAAAGTTCCCCGATAATAATCTACAATTGATGGTTCAGTCCGGCGCGAAAGGTTCTACCGTAAATACTATGCAGATATCATGTTTGCTCGGTCAAATAGAATTGGAGGGAAAACGGCCACCCTTAATGATAAGCGGAAAAAGTCTTCCAAGTTTCCCGGCGTACGATCCGACACCGAGAGCCGGCGGTTTCATCGATGGTCGCTTTATGACAGGCATAAAACCTCAAGAATTTTTCTTCCATTGTATGGCTGGCCGTGAAGGTCTTATCGATACCGCTGTAAAAACTAGTAGATCGGGATACTTGCAACGTTGTCTGATTAAACATCTGGAGGGCTTAGTTATTAACTACGATACGACGGTACGAGATTCGGATGGCAGTTTGGTACAAATTTATTACGGAGAAGATGGACTCGACGTGCCAGGCTCACGGTTCTTGAAGAAAGAACAGCTAAACTTTTTAGTGGACAACAAAAACGCGATCGTCGATGAAGAAGAGGCGAGATACCTGAAAGAGGTTTCGGACACGGATAAAATCTTGAAACTGGTAAAGAGAATCAGGAAATGGGAGAATAAAAATGGGAACGCCTTGCAAAAGAGAAGAATTAGCCCGTTCTCGAGATTCTGTACTGAGAATACTGCTAAAATTAAACCGTCAAAATTTAAGAAACTGGATGAGAACAGCGGAAGAAGTAAAGCTGCGCTGTCGCTTATGAGAAAATGGATAAAATGCACGGAAGAAGAGAAACGACCGATTTATAGCCAATGTACCGAGTGTCCGGATCCAGTGATGTCGAAGTACAGACAGGACGTGGACTTTGGTGTGCTTTCAGAACGATTAGAAAAATTAATCGATGAATACATGGCTGGCACATCTAGAAACGTCAATGTTGGAAGAAAAGATTTGAGAGATCTCTTGTCGATGAAAGTAATGAAAATTGTTTGCCCACCCGGTGAACCGGTGGGTTTATTAGCGGCGCAATCAATAGGAGAACCGTCCACTCAGATGACCTTGAACACTTTTCACTTTGCTGGTCGTGGAGAAATGAATGTCACGCTAGGTATACCTAGATTACGTGAGATACTTATGATGGCGTCGAAAAATATCAAAACACCCAGCATGGAAATACCATTTAGAAAAGATTTAAGAAATGTAACAAAATGCTCAAATAGGTTGAAGCTAAAGTTGACAAAGTGCATTTTATCGAATGTTTTGGACAATATTAGCATACATAGAACAATGGAACATACACCAAATAGGCAATTAGTATATACAATAACTATGAATTTCCTTCCACATAAATCGTACAAAGGAGAATTCTGTGTTCAACCGCACGAGATACTGAAGAAAACGGAATTAATATTTTTTAAAGAAATGTTTAAGGAAATCAGGAAAGTCGCTAAAGTAACGGGCGCCTTGTTACACGTTGAAGAAGAGAAAAAATCGCTGTATGAAAACGATGCATTACTGGATCAAGCCGAACCCGACGAAGGAGCAGAATTCAAACCTCGAGCAAACTTGGGTGAGATGCACGAGTCTTCGGATGAAGAAGAGGTAGCAGAAGACGCGGATGCAACGGTAACGCGATCGATTTCTCGACACAATGAAAATCAAGAGTATGAAGATCCAGAAGAGGAGGAAGTAGATGATGCCAATGAAAGAGATGATGATATGGAAACCGAAATTGAGAAAGCAGAAGGTGCAGAACAGCTAGAAGAAGATGATGAAGCCGAATATGTAAGAACGGATATACGCAGGAACAATAAAAAGAGAGATGTTAAATCCATGTATCCTAATGCGTTAGAATATGATTATGATCAAGAGAAATATACATGGTGCAAATTAGCATTTTGGGTATGTATTACATTAAGGGTACATTTTATAATATATGCACACCCACGCTTACAAAAATGAAATTTTCTATTTTTCAGTTACCCCTTAAAATGATAAAATTAGATTTACCAAGAATAATTAGAACTGTGGCAGATAAAGTTGTTTTATGGGAGGTT
The DNA here is from genome assembly GCA_947623535.1 of Coelioxys conoideus. Taxonomy (NCBI): domain Eukaryota; kingdom Metazoa; phylum Arthropoda; class Insecta; order Hymenoptera; family Megachilidae; genus Coelioxys; species Coelioxys conoideus. Next base: position 8,842,397 of record OX392449.1, on the reverse strand, counting down.
CCCTATATAAAACGTGCATTCACGTTCCAGAATAATGAAGGAAACACTATCCTTAAAACGGACGGCATTAATATAATAGTAAGTAAACTTATATATTTATATGTGATCTTATATTTATTATTCATATCGCTTACGTATTTTTTTATAATGTAGGAAATGTTCAAGCATGATACAACGCTAGATTTAAATAAATTGTATTCTAACGATATTTATGGCATTTCTCAAACATATGGCATCGAAGCAGCCAACAGAGTTATTAAGAAAGAAGTAAAAGATGTGTTCAAAATGTATGGTATCACAGTCGATATTAGACATTTATCATTAATCGCGGATTATATGACATTCGATGGTACGTTTCAACCTCTTAGTCGTAAAGGAATGGAGGATTCAGCTTCACCATTGCAACAGATCAGCTTTGAAAGTTCTCTTACATTTTTGAAAAATGCTACATTACAAGGTAAAAAGATAAAAATTGGGAATATTTATGAAGACAAAAATTCTTGAAGAATTAGATTTTAGATACTAATTCTTATTTTTTATTTACAGGAAAACGAGACAATTTGGTATCTCCTTCTAGTAGATTAATGTTGGGTCAACCTTGCAAAGCTGGTACTGGAATATGCTCAGTATTGCTAAAGATACAACCAGAACTAGGGAGTACTTTGTCAGTAGGTGCATAAAGAAATGAGAATAATGTATTTTTAAGAGTTTTATGTTGAAAATACGGTAATAGTGATATAATTATGTACATAAATTTAATATTTTCTGAAAAAGTTATCGATCTCCTTTTCCATTGTCTATTTAGATAATAAAATAAAAATAATTACAGTGTGAATATATATTTTTATAAGCTGTTTATATTTTATTTTGCAACAAAACGTGTATAATAAAACTGACAATGCATTATCAAAAAATTCTGTATCTCATATGTACTTTACAAGTAAAGCATAACTTCATTTTTGATGATTATATGGCTTTTTGCTAGTTGCTTTTACTGATTAATATTAATCAATAGACATTTCTGCTTAACAAAATTTTATTAATAAAATTTATTATATTCACTTGTATTTTAGAACTGTGTTCCTAACTTTATCGTAGTTTGCGCCTGCAAAGGTTTCAACCTAAAACAAATTTAAGACGTTAGTACTTAATCACGATTCTCTTGTAGGATAAAGTTCCTATTCATTTAAAGAAACACATACCACTTTGCCATCCTTGATGAAAACAAAGGTAGGCATACTACTGATTTCGTATTCATTAGCAAGATCTTCACACTGATCAACATTAACTTTGAAGAAGAGAACACCTTCCATTTCCTGTTAAACAAAAACATACTTCGTTAAGGGTATACCAGAAATTGGATAGAAATCTTTCTAAATAAAGTGACTGACCTTTTCTAACTCTTCTAGTTTCGGTGCAATCATTTTGCAAGGGCCACACCATGTTGCGAAGAAGTCGATCACAACTAAATTGCTGCCTGCCTTCTCCAACTTGCTCTTCAAGTCAGCCTATAAAAGTAATTTATAAATTGATAAAAAAGGAATTTTGAGAAAATTAATCAGTTGATTACATTATTGTGTTATTTCAATTGGATCACAATTATCGGCGAAATCGGAAATTTTGTTGTTACGCTACTTCCGCTACATAGCGTGATTCTCGTTTTAAAGCATTCCTAGTTAATACGTAGAGACAACCAAAAATAATTTCAAAACGAAACAATTACAGTAAAAATGAAATTAACAATAAAGGGTAGGCCCCGGTATTTTGATAATTTCGAAATATGTTATTGCAGTCAACATCCTAACAAACTTTGCCTACATATAACAGCTTTAGAATGTAGTTTTTGTAATATACCTAAAAAAACTTCAATTAAATCTACGTTAAGAAAACAGATGATGTTTTCGTGTTATTGAGACACAAATATTACATTATTTTTAATCTCCCCTCGTGTACTATTGTATATCGCCGTTATCGTTTATACGCTGCCACATAATCTCAGCTAAACTTGAATTCAGATCATACTGTTTTTTTTGGTGAATATCTTTCAGATATGCAATGTCAGTGTTTTATTGTAAATAAATAATTTTATTTGTTAACAGTTCATTTTGAACAAAAACAAAAATTAAAATGAAACTTTTTAATCAGTTCAGATATTTCAGAATCAATATTGTGTTGATAGAATCAGGTTGAACGGCCATTCCAGTCAAATTGCATGCTTTCATATAATAAATTATTTCAATTCCACGAACTATACATATACGTTTATAGTTCTGGTCACGACAGCATGTACATTCCGGTGCAACGTAAACTTTCTTTGGCTATGTAAGAGCTGGGGAGGACTCCCCACTACTTGTTTTAAATTCTAGAGGGATGAAACGTGTAACGTTAAAAATTCAAAAATTTCCGCATTCTTATATATTTTAAATATTTGCGAATCAAAAATTAACAAACGGTGGAGCCTTTTTTATTACATTGATATTTTTGGAACATAAATGTACAATATGTTTACCACTATATTTGTTTTTGTACATTTTGGTTAAATTCAAAAAGTTACGGACTACCAGTACGATGACCATCTACCGTATATTTCATATTTTGTGGCCATATACGGAATAGACAGGAACAGACGAGGATAGCAGAAAAAACGTTGAAGTAGGGGAATGTACTAAATAAAAAATTACCGCATATTCATGCCTAGTGGCATAATCGTCGTTTTGACGCATGCGTGTCACACTTGATTACAAAATATATTAGAACCAATCAGAGCCAACCTGCACAGAGAAAAAACTCGTCCACCAATAAGTATGTACACTCGAGAGTAAATTTGACTTCCTTTGCGGCTTCTTACATTGAAATCGAGGGAGCCACTATCCACGTGCGGCTATGCGCGTTGCATATTAGTTAATTCGTAATCAAGCCGATCTAATGCAAATCAAAATCAGTCCTACTTTTAATCCGTTATAAAATGAAACAGTTTGCTTTTAAAGGTAAACATGAGAAAAATGTTGTTATTTATCCATTTCGGGAATGCCTCTTTTGAATTAGGCCTGTCAATGCACTTATACTATGGCGCGTAGTGGGGACCGCTTCCCCTTGGCCGCCATTTCCTCCGGTGAAGCCAGATTTTGCTCACGAGTGTACAATCTCTCGTGACAGGGACTATAGTAATTGAAATTATTTATGGTTGACGTAATGCTGCACGAACACCATGCTTGAAAATATTCATTGCATATTCTGCGGCGTTTCGATCGAATAAAATATTGCCAGTATACGTGATTTGCCGAATTGTTGTGGCCGCGATTACACATGTTTCGAAGAAACTTTTTTATAAAGAATATTTCACAGTCAAGTCGGACAAACTGGAATCAATAATTTCAAGGTCAACTAGTTTCACGGAAAGTAGGATAACGATCGAATAAATTGCGCTGCAAACGAATATAATTGTGTTCTTCTCTTAATTAGTACGGTTACTCAACGTACAGAGATTTTATACGCGCATTAAACGAACATATTTAACACGCGCAGAGAAAAAACATGAAAAATTAGTATATGTTTTTGGTTACTCACGGAATTCTCAACCTCGACGATCATTTTTGTTTCTTAAATGGAATACGTTTAACGCTTAAGAACACGTAGCGCACGACTGGTCGTTTCGGTACTTCGTTAGCGACTGAGCAACTGTGGTCAGAAATTCTGACTCAGAATCCTCGATAGTTCCGTTCTTTTCTCTCTTTCTCCCTCCTTCTTTTAAGCTACCTCTTTTTCTCTTTAGGATTCGCTTTCTCCTTCCAATGTTTGTGTTCTTAGGGTGGTGTCACGGTTAAGCACGAAGTGTGGCGAAGCAAAGCGAAGTGCGTGCCGACCATATTTTACTCGTGGTTCGACGAAAGAGCTACGAAGATCCACGAACATCACCGAACCGAGTAAATTACGTAGTATGTGTACGGTATTGTACCTACTATGTGTAACTTCCTAGTAACTTATGTCGTAACAAGGAAGCGGATTCGATTACCAAGGAAATTCTATAAATTCAACAAATACATGGGCGGATTTGAAACCGCATTATAGTATCGTATAATAAACTACTATTGTCATTTTATATCGGTTTAAATCCTTACACGATATCCCTTCTGTTCACATTAATTACGATACAATTCTGCACATCGAAGTCTCGTCTTTATCAATGATAAGATATTACACGGACTTTGTGTTCTCACATTTTATGTTACAAAATAATATAAAACATTATTAAGATTTTTTAACATTTATATCTCGTTTCATCGAATAAACATGAAATATATTCGAAACCTGCGATGCCTCTGTTTTCAATCGAGGTAAATGATACTTGTATTTTGGTTTTCGTTATTTGTAAAATGTAGATTCGTTAGCGCGAACAAAACGATTTTGTAAATGTTGGTTTACAAAATACGCGATCGTGTCAAAAACTTTCACCGGTAAACAGCTTTATGTAGTTCTGAAACGATGTGGGCCACAGTTATCGAGCATCGCGAGATCGATTAAAAGTATGGCAAGAATAATTTATAGATCAATGTTAAAGGCTACAATGTAGCGGTAAAAATCAATTTATTTCTACCTTCTACTTTCATATCTACGTTATTTCCGATAATTAACAGGAATTTCAAATGAAACAAGCGATGACAACAAATTTATTTAAGGTGTTGATTCATAAATATTTGTAATATTATACTGTCATCGCGTAATCCTCCTTACCGCAACATGGCGTTAAATGAATTGCAAGTCAACTTTCAGTATCCTTATCAATATCATTAAACGTATTAATTTGTAACAGTATTAGAACTAATTTTTTGTACATTCTATATATATTTGAAATCTCCGAAAAATAGTTACTTCAGATTGCGTGAAACAAATGTTCATGACGTAATGCATAAATGACCATGCAGAAAGCGATTGATTCATATACACGGTGAGGCAATAACTACGTCCATGTTGAATGTTTCTATCGTTTGTAATAATGTGAAGAAATATTGACTATAAGATATTCAATTAATTATTATTACGTAATACATATTTTATACCTAAATTGGAGAGTGTGCGTTATTACTTATTCGATAAGTAGTCGTTACTTGGAAAAGTCTATCATAGTTTCCTCTTTCCTCGATCTTTATTAATTTCTGACAAGATACGTTGGAAAATGATTAGTTTATGAGCATTCTTTTAAATATTGTATATTTTATTTAATACTGTCTCAGTTAAAAGCGATAAATAGTATTTTAATAGGTCTTTTATGTATTTAACGATTCCAAAGTGATATAATCACGTGTGAGCTACGGTAATCAAAGTTTCTACGTATTGATTAAACATTTTCGTAATACAATACTATAGCAAACTTAGAAAACTTATCTTATAGTATCGAATGACAAACATAACTGTTACACTTTTATTATTGTCATACTTGATAATAATACGCTTTTATAATCATAATATCATGTGATTATTAGAAAAGTAGAAAAGATAAGTGTGTACTAATCTAAATGTAGTGTTAAGAAAATTATCTCTATCCTCAAATCCCACCAAATCCTACAATCATCAAATCCCACCTGCAGAGAATGATAAAATCAATTTCTATATTATGTATTGTCGGTAATGGAACATTAAAACGATGAATACGTTAGGAATAATAAATTTTCTTTGAAATTACAAACATTTATTACTATTAGTAAAATATATCATAGATGCTTATTAGTTTGTAAGTGTTTACTTTTAAAAATTTCCTCGAAATATTGTCGAATAGTAAAGAAAGAGCTATTTTAGTATTTTGTACAAATGCCGACGAAACATAAAAATATCTATTGTGAACGTATAAACAGTTACAGAGGTAATTTAATGTGAGATTTGTAATCAGATTTTCGCGAATCTGTTAATCTTACTCAATGTGTTTAAAATACGATAGAGGATAAGCCATTGTCTATTGATACAATGACATTTTTAATTTTTATGAAAATGGAAATAGATAAGATATGTATTAATACCTACATAATATTTGCCTCGAAGCTACATGAATCAATTGCAGAAACCGCACGAAGCATTTGCACGACTTGCAGGTAATAATAATAATAATAATAATACAAATTATATAAGGCTCGAATAACGATGTAATGAATATTATTGATTTATCGATTTACTCTAATAAGAAGTACAAAACAGTTCTTTTATTGCTGTATTTATAAAATGAAGAAAGGAAGACAGTTCACACATATTTGTGGCGCAATGAGGTCGGCTATTTTTATACTACGTATGAATTAATATATTTAATGAATTATGTATTAACATACATATTATCATAATAAATGAATTATACATTAATTATTCATGAAGTAATTTAAAAGTTTTTTACAAAAAGAAAGAAAAGCGAAGTTCACTTTTAAATAAATGTGTAACATCGCTTAAAAAATATTATTGTTTTTGCATTTAAGATATGTCATTGTAATTAAATCCAGAATGCGCGACTGAATATATTGGATATACATATTAATTAAAGAATTATATTCTTTCATTTTTTAATTTCGTATTAGCGGACATTTAAAAATTGTTCCACTGGAGGCATCTGACAAAAGCTGTCGGAGTTATGGGAACAATTTCTGTTTGATCACTGGTAGGAAAAACAGTCTAAGTCAATAAGGTAGGATGTGATATAACGGGTTTTGAAAAACTCGTAAAATTTCTGTTGAGATAGAAGAGAGCATCGTCGGTATATTTTACATTTATCTTGACGATGATACAAACTTTTATAAAGTGGTTTAAAAATGATCCGCTTTTGAGATACTGTCGGTAATATCGACGAAAGTATGATAACATAACCACAGGGGCTCCAATAACACTTTTCATATTTCTACACTTACAAATTTTGTGTTTCGAAATTCCTACGTTTCCAAAATCTTAGATATCAAATTCGAAATTCCCAAACCTCAAATTCTCAAATACCCAAATTTCCAAAGTTCTGAATTTTCGAGTTTCGAGGGTGACATCTTTTTCACCCCCGAAATCCCAACTGCCGAACTAAATTTTCAAGTTTCCACATCCGCAGATTCTCAAATTCTCAAATTTCTAAATCTTCAAACAATCAGATTGGCAAAGTTTCCAAATTCCCAGTGTTTGTAGGAAAATACATTCACACTCTCGATTGGTTACTCAAAACACTGTACCGCTATGCATCTGGCTACCCTCTTCATCCCCAATCCTTCACGTTATATATCATACTCGAGCTTTTACCCCGAATATCCTGTCTCTATCCCCGAATATCCTCTCTAATATAATTTCTCTAAATGCCCTATCGCGCAATAATAGAAAGAAAATGCATTTAACGTCGATGCAGAGTGGATCAGCTTTTCGTGAACCCGTCGTTCAATCGATACGGCGATCGGGTTTATCGCGATCCTATCGCGTACCCGTTCGTCGTAATTAACGACGATAGGTACGGGAAAAATATCGAGGTTATTGAGCTTCTAATCGTAGCAATTGGATACGACGAATCGCGAGTACAACGACGAACGCGCAGGCTCGTGGAGGGCGCGAACGTCTCGGTCAGAGACGAGACACACCGAGACGAAACGAAACGGAAGAGCGTTGCTAAATATAATACGCGAAGGCACGCGATTCTCTTACGGTTGGGGACCGCAGAATGGTCATGAACATCCGAAAGTGCAAACATCGTAGTCGGTGGTGATCTTCTTCTATAGTTCTCGCAGTGCTAAGTTTCCGCTCGGAGCAGCTCGTACTGGAATAAGGTGGTGAACGAGACGAGCCCGTGAAAAATCACAGTGCGATTTTACGCGAGTGAAAAGCTTCTCCCCAGGACGATTTTACATGTATTTTAGGCATCCTACCGATGTCGTCTCTGTCACGTGGTAACCGGCTGAATTACAGGTAAGCTGCCGTTTCGAACGAATTCATGGGAGATGATGTAATATTATTTGCCATGTTGACTGGTGAATCATCTTTACGTGATCGATTATGGTGGTCGAAAAGTAACCGCACTTGTCGCATCTGAACACATGTGTAGGATAAGGGAAATTGCAAAAATATTTTTTAATATTTTCATAAAATGGGGATAAATGATTTGCATCCAGTACTTGTATATTTTATACTTATATCAAATATGTGTTAAAAAATTTGATAATACGACTAAGGATAATTCATTCTGCTGATTTTTATAAAATAAGTGTGTCCAGAGTATGTGTCCTATACGGTTAGACCTGCTTCCTGGAGACGTTATTTATATTTACATGTTACAATGTATATTTTAATATTCATTTAATACGTAACATAATTCTCGAACATTATAGTTTCTCCTTGTACGCGCATATATTTGTTTTATAATTTGTGCGTTCGTTACGGGCCAAATTAGTGCGGTCGTCGGTCGTGTGACTGTTTCCTTTTATTCTTGGAGCCTCGTGAACCGAGTGTAGAAATATATTTAAATGTCTATATTGACGTATGCACGATTAATGTACTAGCGTGGTTAATTACATCTTCCGCTTTCACGTACTGCAATCGATACACCTTTATTATAACGGCGTAATTTGTTTATTACCGACCTTACCTTGTACGTCTAACATGCTTTTATCCGGTTTATTGTACACTTCACCATTATCTTTCGATATTGCTTAGCTCTTTAAATGCGTGTTTACCTACACCGTACACTATGGCTAAAAAGTTCGGATACACATATTGCGCGTGTTTCGTGCATTTAACACTTTCATCACCACGATAAAATCGCACGAAATCCTTTCAGTTTATAATTTTGTTTTTATCACATTCAGTATACCATTTTTATTGCACGTACTTTAACATCGCCGGACAAACTTTTGAGCACTGAACAAAATATCTGGTCGTTGGTTAACTAAAAGTCGTTCACTCGGAAATTATTGCGAACGTTGCACAAAATCACCTTGCGATAAGTCGCGTACCGTATTAGGTTTTATCGTTCCATTTCGTTTTTATGCCACGATCGGAGCATTTAAAAAATTCTTGAAGTTTGCAACTATATTGACCAAAAAACGATACCTATGAATTAGTTCCCGTTAACTAATTATTTATTGTGATCAATGATTATATCGCCAGCATATCATGACAGCTGTTAATACAAACTGAACTCTTATTTTATAAAACAAAAATTTATTTTTAATTCGAGATAGTTTTCATTTTCTATCTGTATTAGTTTTTATTTCTAATGAAATCCAATGTTGTATAAATAGTATACTTGTTTCCCCGTGAAATTACTGCATCGATTTGATTTTTGTGCGACAATCAAATCCCATTTACCGCCAGACGGTGATATAGCGAGCTTTTCGAATGCACGACACTCGAGGATCGTTTGGACAGCCCTTTTCGGTTTAATGGAGTAGGGGAGAAAATTGTTCGTCCAAAGCGTCTTTTATAGAATTCCTCGATCAATAGCCGCGCTCTGTGCCAGTCCGTGTACAGTTCGTAAATACGACAACCATGTTCAGATTGTGTTTCAACGTGTTCGAGCGTATTATGTGACATAACCACGTAAGAACGTCGCGCCCGGCTACTCATGGTATATCAAATTTCATCGCGAAATGTACGATTGCAATTTCACCCATTAATTTGCTGTCGCGCGAAACTCGATCGAATATAAGAATGCCACGTGATGATTTCATTGCTTTCAACGAACTTATATAATTTGCCACAACCGCGTACGGGCACGTATTCGATAATGAAAAATCGCGGCGCGGTGAAACTAGTGTCCGGTTGAAAAAAAGTAGCCGGAATTTGCAGTTTCTTGGAATCGCGGAGGACATATTTTGGACAGGTAAATATAGAGAAAAACCCGATTTATTTTTGTAGGTATCCACGTTTCAAAAATTAATGTTTTCCTTACACATTTTCGTCTCGTTCATCATTTTTGTTATTCATCCTACACTGTTTATGCATTTTCATCGCGTTAACATCGTGGACAATGTAACCGGAGTATGATCGATTGATGATATTTTTAACTTCTGTATCGACCAACAATAGACTGTTGACTCGCAAAATAGAGTTTCCTGAAACATCTTGGTTTTTCAATTTTTTACGTAAATTTGAAAATTTGTTTTCGCGCCTCGCTTGTCATCTTGCGACTCGGGTTGAAAAAGGAAATGTGTGTTTAACACTAAAACTACCGACATGTAATATACAATTATTTTGTAGTTTAAACTGGAGTTGAAAAATAAGTAACCAAACGATGAAATATAAATTCATACATTTATTAATTCTTTATCTTGACGAGATACAGCACAAATTTGAACAAAAACCACTGTAACAAATTTTATCAATTGAAATAGGAAAATGAAATGGTCAATGGACCGCTTTGGTAGTAGTGTTAAGAGCGTCTTGTAGCGTTAAAGATTGAACATATTTTTTCTCAAAATTCACGTCTTCACGCCGGGAAATAAAATAACTAATTTTCTATGTTGCACAGAGATGAATATTCAGAAGCCCGAGGGACTGTTATCGGTAGTTCTACCTACTGAACTGGCGTCTTCGCCCAGTTCACGGCAGCTCATAAATCAGGACCAACAGGTGTGTTCGACGTGAACAATATACCTTTTGTCTTCCATCTTTTCCGTTCCTTTGTTCGGTCGCATGCTATATCTTTTACGCTTAACGTGCTTCCATAATTCGTATTAAGATTATTATCCTCTAATTGTTCCGGTCCTTACAACTCCTAATATCGATTATGTTAAAACAAACATCATTTATACAACAAATCAAACCTTATCGCTATTACCGTTTCATTTAAAACATTATCGAGAAATAAATTCATTCATAAATTTCATTTAAAAAATTATCGAGAAATAAAGTCATTCATATATTTCGTTTAAAAAATTATCCAGAAATAAATTCATTCACAAATTTCATTTAAAAAATTATCGAGAAATAAATTCATTCATAAATTTCATTTAAAAAATCATCAAGAAATACACTCACTTATAAATTTCATTAAAAAAATTACTATAATAATAAACGATCAAATGTTGGTCGGGTATTTAACATCGAGTAAGAAGTGTAAAAACAATTGTTTACTACCATTCCGAATAATTCTTGCTGGGTGAAATTTTGTATGTGATAATCTTTAAAGATTATGATACTCGTTATACTGTTTATTGCTTAAAGTTTGAAGTCATACAAAATTAATGTTTTACGATGTTCGATTTAGTACATGTGCGTGTTATTTTATACAAAATGAAGAAGTACCGAATTGCCTGATTTTTGTTTGTTTGATGTTACACAGAATTAATGTTCTACGAAGACGTTTGATTTGGAATATTCGCGTATAATTTTCTGCAGGATGAAGAGGCATCGGATTGCCCGCTTTTGACCCCTAGCCCGCCCGGCGCGCAAGCGAGCAGTGCCCTGGAATCCGGCGCGATTTTCGTCTCTCTGGAAGGAAATCCCGTGGAATCGATTCCACCGCCAACGCTCGACAACATTAATAAAGAGGATGGACTCAACGAATTCATGAATATTGTGAACAGCTCGAGCAAAGTGCTGAACGATGGTACGTTTTCGTCAATGGACGTCACGTTACGCGTTAACACCCTGACACTCGCACATTTCGTGAAATTGATCGCTCTCCTAACATCCACTTTCTATATTTTATTTTGTATACAAATTTTCATGGTTAATTTATCGCGAAAATAAATGGTCAACCTAGTTTTCAAGAATACTTTATGGATGCATACGATGTTTCAATAGAAATTTTATAGATGTATAAAAAGTTTTGATAGAAATTTTATAGGTACATAAAATGTGTAAAAAAGAAATTTCACAGATACATAAGATGTTTTAAAAAGAAATTTTATAGATATATAAGATCTTTTAAAAAGAATTTTATAAATACATAAGATCTTTCAAAGACAAATATTAGATGCATAAGATGTTTAAAAAAAAAATGTTACAGATACGTACGATATTTTAAAAAGAATTTTATAGATACATAAAATGCTTTGAAAAGATATTTTGCAGATACTGTGATGTTTTCGTAGAAATTTTTGGTATCAGATATCTTTTATATTTTATTTTCCTTTGAGCATATGCTCAACAAATAAAATTTCTGTATTTTATTTTATTTTTTTATGTAGGTCCAAATGATTCAGTGACCATTTTGCAAGGAACGAGTCAGTTAATGATATTGTTTGTATTCCTACTCAACACGCGAACAGAATTTCAGCCTATTTTACGAGCAACGATTCGCGTCCGTAAGAAACTTACGTAATCACACTGCGTCGATATGCACAGTGTTCTCGGCCTGAGAATAAAGTACTTTAATAGGATTCAATTTCAATTGTGGCGACGAATTAATCTTAACAAAGCCCGGCCTCTCGACGCGTGCTCGACACTGTCGTCCATAGTTCTCGTTAATAGAGTTCAACCCAAAGAATGCCGAAACTCGCGCGAAGCTTTAACGAGTTTAACCCTTTGACGGATACTTTTGTTCAGATTCAACAAAGAAACTTTTGTGAAGTTTCGATAGTCTACCTGCAAAACAGTTATGCAATATTGCAAGCTTGAAATATCACGCGAAAGAACAACACATTGCAGTCACAAACGATAACAAAAGGGTGCAATTTATTTACATTCGTTAAAATGTAAGGATTTCGTAGAATATTATCACAAATTTAAATAATAGAATAGAAATATAAGTTTCTATTAAATAAATGAAAAATTAATATGATAGAATGAAAGGGTTAAAAATGAGATACCTAATTGAATGAGTCATTCAAGACACAGATCAGTAACATTAAAATTATAAAGAATGATAATGATACTTCACTAAATTGATACAGCAATAACAAACAGTAAATTGTAAGAGCATTACATGAAAGAAAGATTCTTGTTTCGTGAAAGTCAGGTTAGGCAATAATTATAATAAAACTAAAGTGCCAAGGAAAATATTTGATGTAAGTTACATAAATGAATAATTAAGTATAATATTAAATAATGAATAATTTAGTATTCGTTTTTTGAACGAAATTAATAATTAAGCATAACTAATACTTTCGACTATTATTGCCCATATTGGTTCGTAATAGTGGTTACGTTATACTTAGAGCTTACAGTTTCTACCCCATTGACTCAATTTCATTATACTTTAATTAAACACCATTTACATCAACCTCATCATACTTCAATTAATCCCACATGCATTATCTGTGCAATAGTAGTAAATAAAATGTTGATAGATAAAATTAAATGCGGTTAAACAGTCTTGTTGTCGCCTATTGCCACATTTTCTCAGTTTTTGAAAAGTTCGGTTCTTCCACAAAGCTTAGGAAGAAAGGTAAAAGTTCGAAAATGATGTTTGCATTGTTGGGTCATGTTCGACCCTGTACGACAACCGCGCTATCCAAAAGTTAATTTTGCTGCGTCCAATGTGATTGGACTCGGTGAAATCACGAGACCACCAATAAATATATCGGCGATTGTTGTCGGCCCGTTTTGCCGCTTCATAACAATTACGAAACACGGACGAAATTTCGTTTCTGAAAGTCAATAGCACCTCGTGACGAAAGAACATTAATTATTGTAGAGCCAAGTTCCCGTGACCCGATGGTGGAGTCGACGAGCAGCGGCAGCAGCAGCGACACAAATGGACCCGTTTGTGCACAGTTGTTGACGCAGTTGAACACGGCCTATCAACATCTTGCTCCCGATGCACAAGCACTGGTAAGCATTTGACAGAAATTGGCACCTCTGGCTAAACGGTGCACCACGATCGAACGTATACTTAGTACAACGAGTACAGTGAAAAACTACCATGAAGACCGTACGCGTAGATGATGCGATGGTAATACCATTGATCACCGATCAACTAGTAGTGGAAAAATCAGTGTAAAGTGATTTCCTTTTTTGGATGTTTGTATCTTTGTTAAAAAACGTTCGAAACTACGGTCATAATTTACAAGAAAAAATATATTATAATATTTTTCCCCTTTTCGTTATTGTGGATATCTATAATTGTCCAACTCCATGTGTTGATTTGCGAAAATAAGAGTTGCCTGTTATTATATTATTCAATTAATGTAAAGAAACGATGTGTACATTGATATACACAATGTGTATATGTGCACAACGCTGAAAGGTTTGAGAGTTTTTCATAAGAGTCGCAATGAAAATAAACAGGTATGATCACATTAAAGCTCCAATTATTGAGAAAAGTTCATTTAAAAAGTTAAGGTTTTAATTGTTCTGTCTTGTATTATTGTAAGGCAGACTGTAAGATAATGGCATTTAGACTTTCGTCTTGTCTTTTTTAAATTATTTGATTATGTTACTATTGTGGAGTTAGTATGTCAGTATATTGTAAACATAAAAAAGTAAGGTTTTGGTCAAAACTTTCAGAGTGATCACGTATCACATCGATTATACCTTTGTTTCGTTTCTTATGGTTGTACAGATTTGAAATTAAATTTTCATATTATGATAGACGTAATGAAACATTGTACTCGTTTCATTAAGTATACTTAAGTATGATTGTGTATAATGTAACGAATTATGTATTCAATTATTTTCATTTTTTTGTATTAAGTTTAAGTTTGACAATTTTTTATTTTATATAGTTTATAGAAAACTGGTGTTTCTTATGTTATGTTTCATTCTTTTTGCTGTCGGAAAGTATTTTCGTTGAATAAACGGATTTGTTCGATGGTTTAGTGTCGTGTTCGATCTAAGATAGTATGAACGTGACGAAACGCGATTATCGAGTCAGTGAAGGATTAATTATGTTACTATGATGATATATGTGTACATGTGTTATAAGTTGGTTATATACTATGAAGCTTTCTGCACATTTACGAATAACATTGTGTGGTGAAATGTTAATGGAGTTTGAACTAATTTATGTACAAGGCGGTACTAATTCTTTATTACTGTGATATATACGTAACAAATAAACTGTGAATATCGATTTGTAATGTATAATAACATGTATGATTATTCACAGTTTGTTTTCATTTAGTCACTAATACACGCTTTGTTTTGAGCACGCCCGATCACCTATTCTACTTCTGGTGTAAGTGTGTCAAGTTCAATTGCATCTGTGCTTTTATTTTTGATACAAGTCATTGTACACGCTTCAATCGCTATTTTAAATCACCACTGGAACTCTTCATTAATTATATGCAGTTGTTCACATTTGATCAAAATTTCCATGTATTTAAAACTTCAAATCCTCAAACTTCCAAATTCCCAGATTCTTAAATTCTCAAATATCCAAAGTCACTAATTCAGAATTCCCAAATTCCCAAATTCCTCAATGTCTCGAATTGCTACATTTATAAATTTCAAGTTGCGAAATTTCTCGATGTTTTAATTTTTCAATTCTTCAATTCGTCAACTTTTCAACTTTACAATTTTTCAATTTTTCAATTTTTCAATTCTTCAATTTTTCAATTTTTCAATTTTTCAATTTTTCAATTTTCCAAGTTTTCAACTTCTTACATTCTCAATTTTTCAAAAGTTCAAATTGGCAGCTTCCCCAATTTCTACTTTCGAAAATTCTAAATGTCCAAATCTCTTTATGAGCTATAGTAGTGGGGGATGCTACCGAGAGCAATAGCGGCGATATAACAATTGTCTACTGTATTTGACTCATCCGATGTGAATAAGGAAACAGTGTAAATTAAATTAAACCTTCACATTATTAATTATTCTTTCTACTCTGTCGATCGCACTTAAACAATTCTTTTTTTCCTAATAAGTCATGTAAATATGATTCATACTCTACAACGGTCTTTCATTTATTTGCTACGTCAAACATGTACATAATTCCCAGAAAATATTCCAGACTGTGTACTTAGGAACGGAAAATAGGAAGTTAAATATTAACTATAGTCCTATTGCGTAATTTCTTCTTGCAACACGTGAAATATGAATATCTCACAAGTTATTCACGGTATTAATCGCTTCATTTAGAACAACAATTTATTGTTGCTGCAAATAATATTAATGATTCAGCGAAGTTTAGTTTCAGATTTAAGTCGAATATCTTTACATGTTCTGCTGTCGTCTGTTCTTTGATTAATAAGCTGTAGTTCCTCTTTGAAAAGCAGTTTGTGAACACTTTAATCACCATATTTTCATCTGCTTGGCACAAACGAGGAATATCTTGCCAAACGTTGCGTGCCGTTTTTGCAATACATCCGATCGGTCATATCTTTCAACTATTAAATTAGTCAAACTATTGCATTCGTTAACATAATAGCAATGAAGGTTTATGAACACTCAGTATTATATTACTTTCTGCAGTATTTTTATTCATTATCTAACCCGAACTCGTACACCGATTGTCACATTCAATATTGCGATGCACAGCATGAGATACTATTCAATAATACAGTAAATTCTCGATAAGGTTGTAGCAAAAACACTGTATTATTATTAAACCTACATCAATGCTATATATTACGCCGTACACAACTTAATATACATTTTGATAGCGTAAATTTGTTCAAAAATCTCTGTTGTTTACAAACATGGAGACTCCCATTAATAATATTTGTAAGTCTGGGTAAACTTGGCAATACAATGAGCATCTGTGTTTACACTCTTTCTTTTCCGTACTCTATAATTATTCGATTGAATTAGGTGACTCAGCAAGATTGTACTTTACAAGATTTTACAAGGGATACCGCATTAATCGATCAACTTCGTTAACATGTAACAGGTTTCCGAGTCACAAATGTGCTTGCAAGCATCCTTTTAACAATGCTTTCTGGTACCCTATTATTTCATCACGAATTAGACACGGTGAACTGTATATCACGTCTGCAATAAGGTCTCACGTGCAACTTCTGGCATGCACTATCTTCCACGTTTTGTGTTATAAGCATCACATGTGTAAACAGAAGTTACTCAAATTCCTTCCTAACAAGCTTTATTTTGGGATTATCAAAGGATTCACTGCCTAGAAATGACCTGTAACAAGATAAAGTTATTAGATACACGAAATTCCACTCAGTAAATTTTTGTTCTGTTTTCTAACAACACACCGGGCGATCGATATAACGATCGCTATCATTTTTTAAATATTTTAATAGTTCGATAAAAAAAGCATTACATACAATAATTAATCGGTACTCTAAATGATATGTACACCAAAAGAAAAATATCTTTCCTTCAATG
This sequence comes from Coelioxys conoideus, assembly GCA_947623535.1. Taxonomy (NCBI): domain Eukaryota; kingdom Metazoa; phylum Arthropoda; class Insecta; order Hymenoptera; family Megachilidae; genus Coelioxys; species Coelioxys conoideus. The sequence goes on along the minus strand of OX392449.1, from coordinate 8,825,228 downwards.
AAAAATTTTCAACATTTTCGTGACACTATACAAGTACTTTATTACAATGCAAGAAGTTCCAAAGTTATAACGATCAAATTTCTCCATATTCTATAAATAAATACGAGAAACTTATTCAGAAGCCTGAATAACACGAGAAACATATCAACATGTAAAGACATACTAAAATGCTGAAGTCTCATCCACTTTAAGACACTCCGCAACGTTTGCCACTTGGTACCATCTTGAGACAAATTCAATGACACGAGGGTCCTTTTATTCGCCAACTTGTCAAGATAGTTTCATCCGAACTAAGAAACAGCAGCAATTGCACGCGTCTAATACAAAGATTCATCCGTTATGGTGGTGGGTGTGTTTAAAAAAAATGGGCCGATATTACGTCAGAGTTGTATAAATCGTTTGTACGTGTTGCAGAGAACTGTGCCAACCATCATTGTTAACCATGTTAACTAATCCACCGCTTGTCGCTTTCTAACATCCTTATGAACATACACTGTAACTGTTTAGTTTTACAATCAGGAGAACGGAGGGAAGCCACCATTGGTCGGGATTCAGCTGGTCGTGCCGAAACCATCGAAGGATTATCGTTTCATGAAATGGAACTGGCCACTCATACGAAAGACGTGCCTCTGGTCGTTGATGTCGTTGCTAGCTGGATGCACGGCGCTCGTCATCGGTGTTATCGCCACGATGCCAAGAAAGTGTGTACGAATATCTTGCAATCATAATAGAACCTCTATTTGTAGTACAACGATGTCCCTGTACTTGGTAGTACATCGAGATCTCCGTATGCTAACTGCAGAAATAATCGGACGATTTATCCGTGCATGCGACAAGGAAAAATTGAGAGAATGAGAGAACAATGTCGACGATTGATCTACGATTACAAAGAAAGAAAACACAAATAATTTATCGAGAACTTGTTGCGTGATGGTAGCAAGTAGCTGATGTGTTCATGTGACTGCCAAGTAGAGAGGATTTATTGTATCTACTAATAACCAGAGCTATCGCGTGTTAATTATCCTTGTGCAAAATTTAAGAAATTTCATACATTGGATATCGACGATTTAGCCGAATACACGTCATAGATATTTCTCGTAAGAACAGAGTTTCGAGTATGTACATATGTGTCATTATTTAAATCCTAAAAATTAATGTTATTATATGTATTTGTATGTATGATCTATCAAAATGCCCTTGCACTATTAGTACTCTGTCCTTCTACTTACACGCGACGGTTCTACTAGTAGCTATACACATAGCGTATATATACGATCAATCATTACCGTGCAATTTAATTTGTTTCAACAGGTGCGACCCAACGGTACAATGGTGGCAGGGTAGCGTCTTCTACGAGATATTCCCAGCTTCTTTCCAAGATTCGTCGAAAGGCGGCGACGGTATCGGCGACATACGAGGCATCACCATGCGGCTAGACTATTTAAAGGAATTAGGTATTCGAGGGATTCGTCTGAACTCGATCTTCCCGGCGGCGCATTACCCGGAATACTACTCGAACATCGACAACCTAACAGACCTAAACGAACATCTGGGAACGCTGGACGATTTCGCCACGTTGGTCCGAGAGGTTCATCGCAGAAACATGAGCCTACTCCTGGATCTACCTCTGTATCCCTTCATAAAGACACTGTTCGAGGATGATATCGTCGAAAGCAAATCAAACAAAACGAACAAAGTGGTGCGGGAGAGGAGGGACGTTACCGTCGACGCTCTGCCGCAGAAGATGGCGCCGACACCCTCCTCGTCGATCGAAGCGATTCAACGAGCCGTGTTCCCGACGGCTTCGTTCCTGGAGCAGTCGCAGCAACAAGCTTCTCTGTCGAATTCCGTGACATCCGTGACCGAGGATCCGATCACCACCGCGATCAGAATCTGGTTAGGGAGGGGCGTCGACGGTTTCTATCTGAAAGGGCTCGAGCACTACGTCGACGAAGAATCGTTCGCCAGCAACGTAAGGCATTGGAAGTCCATTTTGGGACCCGAGAGGATACTCGTTTGTCACGTAGACGCGCTGAACGCCGCGAAATCCGTCGCTGCAAAGAACTCCATTTTGAACAGGGTGGACCTGGTGGACGTGACGTTGCGCGTCACGAACGGAACCAAAGATATCAAGAGACAGATCGAGGACGTCACGAGAGGTTTGTTGTTCGAGAAGGCCGGTTATCCTTGGATACATTGGTCCATTGGCGGTGTGGACTCGGCGAGGATAGCTTCCACCGTTAGCGTGAAGAACGCGACCATGGCTACCACTTTGTTAGGGATGATGCTACCGGGAACGCCGAATATATTTTACGGAGACGAGGTACACAGTTGGAATGTAACACGAACGTACCTATAATCTTGTTAACGACCGAGGCACGCGTTGGATCTTGAGTAACACCGGAAGTACCGATTGTTGTGCGCGTTAATCTTTAATGTGCAGAATCAGTGGTTCAGGAAGGTGAGTCTAGGGCACGAGATAAGAAGAAAATATTGTACGAAGATACGTTGTCCCAGTTTAATATGCACAAATGAATTAGAAATGTCGAGTCCCTTTGTTGGTACAAACAAGCATCGTAATCGAGTTGTATTTTGTACAAACGGGATCAGTTATAATCCTGGATTACTATTGAAATAGATTAACCCTTCTTCGAATTGTCCAGCCCACTACAAACTTAGCGTAACTCTTATTCAATAAGTTTGCAGTCGTCAATTTAATCGAGATTACATTATTAATTGAAATGGTGTACTATGGTCTCAGAAGATCATCCGTTCAAATAGGGGTTACGTAACAGCATTCGTTGCACGCAAAAGTACATGTGGACACTCTATAATCATAGAATACTTTTTTCTTATTTTGTGATCTAGATTTACCTTTTCGGATATTGTCGTGCAATTAACATTTTCACCTGTGCCAAATAGTTCACGACGTTTCGCGCGTCATCGATGCTCGAAAGACGTTCGTCGCTAACAATTTTCAAGTACTGTTTATATTTAGATAGGCATCGTGGACTGCAAATGCGAGGACCACGAAGACCTTGCCCACGTGCATAATGTGCCCCCTATGTACTGGGACAAGAACAATGAATCCGGCATTAAGTTTACGTCCCTTCCCACTGCGTGGCTTCCGGAAGCTGCGAAACCTTTAGAGACGAGTCTGATCGGGACAATCGCTGCGATGGCGCATCTTCGATCAGAAACTACGCCGATTTATGTTAAGGCGGTGCTAAAACAAAACCAGGTGCTGGCAAACTGTGATATTAGGTAATTAGAGATTTATACAGATTCATACAGATTTTTTTAACTCAGGTCCAAGTTTTGTATCACTTAAAAGTACTGTGCATCGATCAGAAAAAATGACCTTGTTTCTCTATATGTTCCTAAAATGTCAGTAGATTACCCTAGGATTTTCCTAGAATGTTTGTCAGTTTCCCTTGGAATTTCCTTAGGATACTCCAGATTCTTACCAAGGTCACCCTAAGCTCTTCCTGGATATTCTTTAAGTTCAGATTTACTTTCCAAAGTAACAAAGTTTACTGAAAATGTTAATAGGTTTGCACGAAAGAAATTTTCAAATATGATTTTTTGATCCTTTCAAATATCTCCTTCATAAAATTCTAATTAATGCCGCAGTCGATAATGCAGTAGATAGTGTTAATTATGTTCTAAATGATGTAACTGTTGAATGAAATTTACTAACATCGAGCATTTTCTTTGTAGATACGCAGAGGATGAAATAATCGTCATAGAACGATGGTATCCACGGCGAAATTCGTACGTTTTTGTGGCGAATTTAGGCAATCAGACACGGACGAAGGACTTATCTTTCCTTTACTATGGCGGCCATGTCGTGGTGGGTCCGACGTACAGATTGAACCGAGATGTATATTTGAAGCAACTAGTTATACCTCCGGGGGAGGCGTTCATTATAAAACTCGATAAATGAGAACCCGACTCGAAATCAAAAAAATCTTACGTATCATGATGTCTTTTTTAATTGATGTTTTAACGTGAATTTGTGATATTTCATTTGGACGATACCGTTGCGAACGATATACAACGAATATTGAAATGCGAAAGTTCCTATTTATTGGAGATCGAGCGAAACACGCTTGGTCCGATGATGAATGGAAGAAAAAAATGGAGAATCAAAATTTAGATTAACGGTTTAGTCCGGTAAATGATATCGAAGAAGCACAACGAATGTTCGAGCATTTCACATTCCAGAAAAAAAGGCAGATCATTTCACGTTCGCTTGTGTTCATCTTTGACGATCAAATTCTAGAACGAGGCTATGCTCCTCCATTTTGTACGTCCCGATTGTTTTGATAATGAAACTCAATATGTATATTCGCGGCTCTATTAAATCCGTTCACGATCGTTTCAATATCGAGCTGTTTTACATTCGTAATGTAAAAGAAAATTTCTTTGTATCGTCGGGTAGGTCTTTTTTTAAATCTCAGGTCGAATTTGAAAGTAACACGAAATATTTTTATAATATATTTTATCGCGTGTCATACGAACTGTTCGCAACGTACGTAATTTTCCCTTCTTTTATAGTAAATTTCGTACCGATCGAGCGATGTTTTATCGATGCGTGAATTAAATGGTGCTTATGTGAAATCAATATTTTTGTATTTTCATTCAATACACCATGACTCGTCACGTGTCCTTTTGACACACGTTTTTGTATTTTGCCTGTGATTCATTATGTAATATGTGTTCGTTCGAGATCAAAATATTCTAGGTACAAATTGTGTATACAATAAACCAGTAAACATTAAACCTAAGTGATGCAGGACAAACTGTTTAATAAAAGTTATTAGTTATTAACTAAGCAATTAAGTTATTAGCGTACAATTACCCAAAACTATGTACGGGTAACTAGGTTATCTCAACGAGATTTACACATTATTATTAATAACACTAGCTTCCCTAGAGTAACTACACAAATTCTGATTTTCATATGAAAATAAATTATTTAAACACTGCGATCGAGGAAAGCAATCCTAGCATTCTCAAATAATGCATGCAAATTTATAATAAGAAGCACTTATGTGATATCGCATATTGATATTAAAATTGTATAAAAATAGTTCAAATTTGTCGCAAGGTATAAGATTTTCATTTAATTTTGGCGCTATATTAGTAGTAATTATTACAGCGCGGACTATAGGCGATAAACCGAACTAAATTAGTACGAAGAAAATGCGAAGTTGAGCACCACTTGTATCTTTCTCGCAAGTGCTCGTATGCCATAGTAGTTTCGTTATAAGGGTTCGGTAAAATGATTAGAATGGAGAGGTTTCTTCGAACAACACCGCGGAGCCACAATCGGAGTTCACAGTGACTCTCATCGCTCTGAGGAAAGTCCCTGGACCTTGGGCAGAAAGTGTCGTAGCGTCAATGCTACTAGCCTGCTGCCATCTTCTCGACCAAGAAAGGAAGCCATTTGGCTGATCTTCGAGTTGGGCAGTGGAGTATTGGTCAAAGCAAAGTAATGTGTCGAGGCGATATTTTCTTTCTTCCTAACTCTCAGGGGTTCAGGGAGAAAGAAAGTCTTACTCAATAGGGCTTATTACGAGGAAACCTTCTCTTTTTCTTTTTTTTTTTTTAAATAAATATTTTCATATGTTACACCATGCTTCCTCAAATCTTTGTCGGTCGGCACCCGCTCCCAGACTTTGTGACCTGCTGCCTTTGTAATGCATTATTTTCTGCGGTTCCACAATTTTAATATTTCAAATTAATTGTTTGTGTACTTTAATATAATATTGCAATATTTTTAATATTTCTTACAGTTCCATAATTTTAATATTTCAGAATTCTATAATTCCAAGGATACGCTGTTAAAAACATAATTTAAATTCATATTGTATATGAATTTAATGAATATTTAATTATCAATTCTAATTATTGGTTCTAATTATTAATTCTAATTATTAGTTTTAATTATTAATTCAAATTATTAGTTCTAATTATTATTTATAATTATTTAATAATTATTAAATTTATATTGTACAAATGCTGACCGGTATGACGAATGAATATTATGTTCTTCGCTGTGAAATCTTTTATTGAAATTATATTTCTGTTACAAAAAGTTATTACTATTCTTATCATAGTAGATTAATAATTTGCAATACCTTTGAAAGCACCACACTTTCGTGACAATTTGTATCCCCGAAAACAGGAATCGGGAATATTTAGGAGAAGCAGTTAGCTTTTTTCGAAATAGTAAAATATAAATTGGACGTAGAAAAAGAATTTTGTTTTAATCAAAATTGTATAGTTTAAGTATCATCAAGGCAGTGCTTCGTCGTTCTTGTAGAAAAACTAAAAAACACGAATTAATGTATATTTTATACACGTTGTATCTTAAGGTAATTAATACATTATTTTTGTTAACTCACGTTCTTTGCTGCTTCAAATAAGCTATTTGCCATTGTGGGACCAGTTTGTTGCACCATATTGTAAAAATAGCCTTTCTTTTGCAATAGTATATAAGGATGATCAAATTCCTACAACAATAAATATCAAAATTATGTTATGCAGCGTATATTGTACGCAAGCAACAATTCTTGCAGATACTCCAAACAGTATGTATGTATATTCTTATATGCAAATTTTTACTCACCTTTAATTTACCTTGGTCCATCACCAGTATCTTATCGCTATCCATTATGGTATTTAATCTATGCGCTATGGTGAAAACAGTACAATGCTTAAACTTCTTCCTAACAGTCTTTTGAATCATGGAATCAGTTTGTGAATCGACATTGGCAGTGGCTTCATCGAGAACCATAATTTTATTATTTCTAACGAGCGCCCTAACAAGACACAATAATTGACGTTGTCCAACGCTAAAGTTCGATCCCTCCTCGGCGACTTTGCTGCTTAACCCCGCCGCCATATCCGAGATGGTGTCCTTCAGATTGACTTCTTGCAGAGCGTTCCACAAATCGTTATCGGAATACTCATCGAAGGGATCCAAATTTCTTCGAAGACTACCGCTGAACAGCACCGGTTCCTGCGGTATGATACTGATCTTCGAACGGAAATCGTGCAATGCAACTTTGTCCGTCGGTGTACCGTCTATAATGATTTCACCTTCGATGTAAGCCAATCGAAAGAGCGCACTGATCAAAGATGTCTTCCCGGCGCCGGTTCTACCAACCACACCAATTTTCTCTTTCGGATTCACCACGAAGTTTATACCCTTCAACACGTAGGCACTGTTAGGCCCGTACTTTAGTCTCACGTCCTTGAATTCCACCATGCCCTCGTTAGGCCACTCTTCCGGGGGTTTCTTTTCTGGCACGCTGTCTAAGAACGGCTCTTCCTCCAGACGACTGTACTCCAAGACTCTCTCGATGGAAGTCATGTGATTCTCTAACTCGGCGGTTTGTCTCATACCCCATTGCAAAATTTTCGTCACCGCGGTGATCTGAGTGATTACCAAGCCGATATCACCGGCGATCGCGAGATCCTCGAATAATAAGAACGCGATCGTAATTACCGCTACATAGATCAGACAGAACCACTCTATGTACAGACCAAAGGCTCTAGATGTGCTTATAAATATGAACCAAGTGGACGTATGAAGGTCCTGATGATTGTCGAAGTCTGTCGTCACTATATCTTCGGCCTTGAACGCTCTGATTGTCGTTAAACCTTGAAGAGTTGCACCGACGTGATCAAACACTGGCGAACGTGCTGAAAAACGTTATAAGATGTATCAGATATTTGTTATGAAATCAAACAATAAATATTAATTATTTATTATTTATGTTTTGTCCGGAACAAAATCTTTAATTTGTAAAACCTAAAGTATGGGATAGTCGATCAAAAGGGATGGACGATCATGGACACAGTGCTGCGATTTTTACGTTAATATGTCTCTGTTTTTATAATTTAATCTGAGTTCGAGTTGATGAGTTCGAAATTTGTCGTGATCGACTATTCCAGTATTCTTCTATTTTACAAAATTACTCACTTGTGCCCTCCATACGCTTGACGGAACGACTAGTGGAGATATAAATGACTCGCATGTAGTAGAAAATGAGTAAAGCGACAAATGTCGGTATCAACAGCCACACGCTGACCGTGCCGACAATTACTACAGTTCCGATAAAAGTTAAGAACATTATTGTGACGTCGAACGCGGTAAAAGGAAGCTTCTTATCGATAGCACCAATGTCTTTGGAAAACCTTCGCAAACAGAACAAGCGACATTAGTTTTATAAATAGCGCTACACTTACTGCTATCTTCATTCATGAATTCTACTTAGAAATATGCAATTATAATCATATTATAAATTGTATAAATTATAAATTCTAATCGTGTTATATATTGTATAAATGATAAATTATAATCGTATTATAAATTGTATAAATGATAAATTATAACCATGTATTTCTGTGATAATAAAAGCTTAATGTAATATCTATTTTCCTTGGTCCTTTAAATTACTAACAGACTTTGAATGTATATAAATTAATATGAAATGAATACCTGTTCAATATACGACCAGCAGGGTTCGTGTTGAAAAAGTACATGGTAGCACGAACGATACTACGGAACATCTGGGTGTGTAAATTTTTCGATGCTCTCATGCAAACCCCATAATACGTGAACGCTTGGACAATGTAGATGCAGACGAATCCGAACGTTAAGCCGCTGTAAAGATAAATAATTCCATCGCGTGATAGTATAGTATCCCATTGAAAACCCATCGTACCGTTTCCGATATTAACCCAGGAGGCCACCTCGGTGTTCACCCAGAACGCGAGCAAGTAGTCTGCGCCGCTCGCCATCACTTGGCTAGCAACAAACAGAAACGCCATGAAAGCTAGCAGACACGGGTTCCTGCTAGCTTTCCAGTAAGCGAGAAAAACCGCGCTGGAAATTTTCCCCGCGGTCCTAGTTTCAGCCACATCGATCGGTTCGCTGCCGGCCACCGTTTCCTCCTCCTTCTTCGTCTCCTCGATCGTCGATTTCTCCTCCATCTCGGGTTGCCTGGCCTTGTTACTCTCCTCCACCTCCTTGAAGATCTTCATGAAGTCCAGACTCATTCTCTGGAGCTCGTCGAAGCTGCCCTTCGCTTGCACGGCGCCGCCGCTGATCGCGACTATCTGATCGGCCGGCTTCAAGTACTGTATCTGATGGGTGACTAGAATTCGTGTCTTGTTCTTGAGGAAACCGCATATGCATTCGTCGACTATGCGGCTGCCCACGTGTCCGTCGACCGCCGACAGAGGATCGTCCAGTAGATATATGTCGGCCTCGGCGTAGATGGCACGGGCCAAATTAATTCTAGCTCGTTGACCGCCGCTCAAATTGATCCCCCTTTCGCCCACCATCGTGCTGTCTTTGTGCGTGAACGAGTCTATGTCCCGTTTCAGTTGACAGACCCTGATCACCTCGTTGTAACGCTTCTCGTTGTAAGGCTGACCGAACAGTATGTTCTGTCGGACAGAGGAGGCGAATATCCAAGGTCGTTGATCGGCGAAGCTTATTCTGCCCTTGGTCTCTAAGACACCGTCTTGTAATGGTAACTCGCCTAGTATGGCTTTCAGAAGGCTGCTCTTCCCGGAACCGATCTGACCGATCACCGCTACGAAGCTTCCGGCTTGGATCGATAGATCCACGTTCTGTAATGCGCAGTCCCTGGACTCGTTCCATCTGGCAGTCACGTTCTTCAGGTATACCGGAAGCGATTCGGTGGCCACTTGATTCTGCGTCTTCTGCGTTGGAACGATTTCGGGGTGCATCATGAACTTCTCGAGACGCCTGACGGACACCATCGCTTCAGCTAGCAGATGGATACCTGAGGAAATATTTCGATATTATCATCTTTTGTTTTTGGTACAATTGAAATTTTGGACCCTGAAGATAAGAATTATTAAATATGATTCAAAGATAAATAAATGTTACGATATTTAGAGATTTTTAGTAGATAATTTGAGTGTTACTATTAGTAATCCTATTAGAAATTTGAGAACGTGAGGATATCAAAATTGAAAATTTGAAAAATATGACACCTGGTGAAGTAAAAAATGTAGGAATTTCAAAATTTATGTACAATATTCCGAAAATTTGTATCAGAATGAATACTGTTCCTAATTTTCTCAAATTTTATCTAACTAGCTATTTAGATAAATATGTATCTATAAGATCCTCCTACGAATGATTGTTGAATATAGAAAAATAGGTAACTTACTCAACGTGAATCCGACAGTCATAGAGCTTTGTAAAATGGCGTAGAATGCGGTTGTCATAAATACTTTCTCGGCGTCTATGGTGTTGCCGGTTAGTACATACGTTAATATCGTAATAAATAAACTGACCCGAGGAACATAGATATCGCACGTCAAACCTATTTGCTCGACAATCGAATATTTCTTGATAACTTCCACTTCTTTTCTAAAGAAAGTTCAGTTAATGATTTATTTTCAGCCTGTGTATCACAAATAATTATGGAGGGATTTAACAATTGTTCTTACCGTCTAGCTTTTTCAACTAGAAGAGAGTACGGTATTTCCCAGACGTACATCTTGATTAATTCTACACCGGCAATAATTTGGTTCATCAAACTTAACCTATTGTCAGTCTTCTGGGCTGATACATGAGTTAAACGTGATACCTTTCTTCCGAAGTATACTAAACAACAAAGATGATAACTTAAACGGTTGTTTTACCGTGGTGAATTTACGTAAGATTCAGTCATTATAGTATGAATGATACCGCATGCACTTGGAAAGTCATTCGACGTAAAACAGTTTATTTTTTTTTTTTAAATAAAATATACTACACCACGTAATATGCGATTTTGTAAATTACCAACACACAACGCAATTCGATTCTCATTCATTTTAACGCAAAGACGAAAAATTATCTCGATTATATATTATAATTATATGCACTCTTTTATGCTTACACTGTAATGGTATGCATAATAAAAATGTCATCATCCCGGTGATAGCTCCCAGCCCTATCTCACGATATATTAAATAGGCTATTACAAATACTTGTAGCGGTCCAATCCATAAATAATGAATACTAAAGACGAAGTAATCGAGACGATTAACATCGTTACTCAAGAAATTAACCATCTGAAAGATTAACATTTAGTGTCAACAAACCGATTTTTGCGATAAATATTATAGTACGGTGCAGTCTCGCTATATGGCCCTTTTTTATATGGGCCGATGGGATTCGATTTTATACGGGTACTTATACCTTCAATATTTTATACACACAATTGTTGAGGTTTAGAAGTTTCAATTTTACAAAGTCACAAAACTGTTATTTTATATTTATAAATCTACAAAGTTGCAACTTTCAAAATCTACGAGTTTACAAATGTTTAAACATTTAAACTGGAGAATCTACAAATTCACAATTGTTTAAACTTCCAAATTTAAAAATCTGCTAATGTAAAATCTTTCAAACTACCCGCTTCAAAAATCTAAAATTTTATAAATTCTCAAACTTTCGAATTTACAAATGTTCAAACTTCCAAATTCACGATTGCTCGTATTCCTAAATTTAGTTGTCAAAAGGTCTTGAATTCTCGGTGGAAGATTATCATATTTTAATATTTGAGTTACTCGAATTAATAAAATAATTAATAACTTTGAAAGTTATACGGTTTCTTACCTGACCAGCAGAGGTTTCATTTTCGAGGACAGAATTGGATAGTCTCAGTATTTTTCTATAAATCAACGTACAACAAGCTACTCTAATTTTCATTCCGACATGCGTCAAGGTTTGTAACGACCAATGCATAATCAGAACATCTAACAAAGGCAATAAACAAAATGCTGCTGCATAGTAATGTACATCGGAGGTCCAATCCTTTCTGTTCCCAGAAAAGTATCGCAATAATCTAGCGAAAAGAAAAGGATGTACGATCCTGAAACAAAATACGATTTCAATAATCATTTATTCTTTGAATATTTTCTTTTTTTTTATGCAATTCCCTAACTCGTCATTTTATAGACTTTCTTCGAAAGAATTTATCAAATAAAGAATATGTTTTGCTATCACTAAAAATACCTTCGAGTGCAAGGGGTTAAAGTATCTCATAGTTTGCTTGGAATATGTTCGAAGATCGATAAGTAAGAAAATTGTCTAAATTGTTTAAACTATTATTTGTATGTATTTATACTATACCGTATTCCGAATTCCAGGACGAGCAGTGCTAGTCCAGTGTTCACGACAGTTTTACCGAAGCATTTGTACAACACCCTAACTAAACTCGGTTTAGGGCTATCCTTTTTCTTGTCATGTCGTTTCGCTTCGATCTCCCAATATTTTACGATACGTTTGCCTAAATAACTGCTCTTGTCCTCTTTCAATGGAGAATACAGATCTTCTTCTTGTAATTCCTTTTTGTAACCAACAACGAATAATTTCAGGATCCACCTGTCAATTCGATAACAGAATTATAAGCATACAAGATAATTGTCGTGTTTATCGAACAATCGATTTTTGTCATATGAAAAATTGTTCCTTATCTTAATAATGAAATTAAACAGAAAAAATAAATTTGGTGTAATCTTCTTTTAATGTATGTGTCATATTTGATAAAAATATAATGTCTGATAAATATGAATGAATGCAACTTGTTGAATTGTAGTAGGTCTGTTATACAAAATTTTCGGAAAATAAAAAAAGTAAAAAAAAAAATTGGAAATTTTTATTGACATTAACTAGATTGTGGCAGGTGCAAAGTTTTAGGATTAGGTATTTATAGTCAAAAAGATTTGGGGTAACTATTTGTGGCGATCTAAAGACTGGCGGTATGATGGATGGCTATGCAAATCATAGCGATACCAGACGAGGCTCTATAATAGATCACGTGGTGAATTAACGTCTAACGATGCAACGTATAATAACGTAATGCATGGTGACTTAACGCGTGGTGATATAACGCAATCATATAACATGGCAATCCGTAATGTATGCCGATATAACGCGTAACGATATAGGATGTAATAATTCAATGCGTGGCGGTACAACCCGTGACGATACAACGCATGGCAATATAACGCGTGGCGATGTAATGCGTGGAAATTTATAACATGCAGTGATTTAACCTGTGACGATATAACGCGTGGCGATACATCGCTTAGTAATCCATAACGTGTAGTAATTTATAACGCATGGAGATATAATGCGTGGTGATACAACGCGTGGTAATGTAATGCGTGGCGATACAACACGTGGTAATGTAACGCGCGGTGAAGTGTCACGCAGCGATACGTGATGTAGTGATTTAACGCATGGCGATACAACGAGCGATGATATAACGCATGGCGATATAATGTGTGGCAATATAACGCGTGGTAATCGAACGCACGGCGAATAAATCTGTGACGAATTAACGCAAGGTGAATCAACGCGTGGCTTATTAATAAGATAAAGAAAACGAAAAGCAGAAAAAATATTATTAATAACACTTACCAGAAAGTAAGAATAGATAATGTGTTGGCATTTTGGCGCGGATTCTTCAATAGGTTCCTTTCACTTTTATCCATTTTGTTCGTATGTTGTAATCGTTATTGCTCATACAAGTCAAGTTCCGGAAATCTGTGTTTATCTTGCACGCCTCATTTCCTGCGATCAGAGAAGTTAAAACTATTAAGTAACAATCTCGTGCAGTAAGCTCTTCTGGATATGTTAAGGCAACTGTTAAAAGTTCGAGCTCGATTTTTAATTAAAACTTGTCACGTTAGTTCATCGAAGTTTGGTCGTCACCTGAAGTTTATTCTATTTGTGAACTTTTGTAATCCACGATTAACCTTCAATTGCTAATGAAAAATTCTTTAATCGAAGAAGCGAAATTTAATTGTCAATACGATCGAGTTTAATCGTGAATTACAATTGATTTTTTAATTAACAACGGGGTTAACGTTCAACGCTAAATCGATTTAATCTGGTAAAGCTAATATCACGGTTAGGCAAAAGACTCACCAAACGAGTATCGTAATTTATATGTGGTGAACTAGCGTGCATACTGGTTCGGGCCAACGTTAGATATGAAACTCGTTATTTACCTCATCATTTATCATGAGAGGCCTTATCAAAGACGATATTGTTTAAGGAGCAACTATAATGCGATAAAAAGGGAACAACAATGTAATAAATTAAAATTTTATAATCGTGTGATACGAATTAATTATTTCATCACCAAACACAAAATGTGCCAGCTATCAAATTTTATGTATCCGTGATAACTTATGCTTTAAAAAGATTTTACTTATCAGAACTTACAATTGTAGTTACCGTTTGCATATGTTCGAGAACACATATTCTCAACATTGAGATGATCATGTAACAAAGGATTAAATCGTACTTGAGTTTCAATTGTGACAAAATCAATCAAAGAAGACATCGCTCAAAAGAAAAAAATGAGGTCATTCAGAAATTGTCTAAAAGTCTAGTCTTAATTAAGACTCGTTTCATTATTTATATTATGTTCACAGCAAATTAATTTCGTTATATATGTAAAGAGACACGAATGTAATAATGAACTGGATTTTAATTTTCAAATAAATATTTGTGATCACCTAATGTCGTTGGACTAGTATTAAAAATACTATTAAAGAACGAAGTTTGAAGATCCTCTCCAAGATTATATCTTGCGTGTCATTGCTCTGAACGTTGTTTGAAACATATGAGAACAATGTCCGCTCAAATCTACGACCTTTATACACGTTATAATTAATTTCCTTTCTCAACGAGATTCATCGCACAATCAAACGATTTCAACGTCTCACAAAGCGCAAAAGAACCATCATCGACACAGATAATTTATATCTGCGAATTCTCCATACCAGTTTCTTCATCGAAGTTCACATTTTATCAAAGGAGACAACTTTTTTCTCCGCGTGTTCGCGGGAAAGATTAAAATATCGCGCTGAAAATTTCCTCCTTCCTGCAATTATTTTATTGTCACAACTCGCTGGTGATCCCGTATCACGGAAGAAATTTACGACAGCTTCCGAGAATGCAAACACCGTTTATTCTCGCCCGAAATAATTTACATTTCCGCATGGAAGATTTATCTTTATCGTTCAACGATGTCTCTGTCGTCGATATGCACCACTATCAGATAGATTATTCTTAAATAAACAAGCTTGTTCGAGAAACGTTCCAAAAAAATTATAACAAACATTATTTCTCCTTCACTCGACGAATTTAACGTTTTCAAACGAAACATTAAAATTTTAATTAAACCCTTTTGAGTTATTTATGCGAAGTAGGATTAACGAGTCGCACAGGCAGAATTATCACAAACTATACACCTTGTAAAACTACCAAATAAGTTTCTTATTTTAAGGTAGAAAATTTGTTCAGATGATATTTCTGAACTGTATGTTGATTTTCATACAGATGAAAAATTAATGTGTATATTAATTTGTGGTTTATTGTCTATTTATCTATATGTCTAATATATTTTCAATTTTGTCTTAAGCATAATTGTCTTTTGTGTATTTTATGCTGGTAGATTCAAAGTTAACAAATTGACCGTCACAACGAAGCAATTGAAAACTGCATGAGATCGTATTTTCATTCTTATCAAATATTTAGTTAATTTAGCTTATTTAGTTATTAAGAGTCTTAGCAAATATTTTCAAAATATGTTATATTTATTTTCTACGGTTCCAAGTAATACGAGTACTTTCAGTCAGGGAGCTGAAGAAATTTTTAATAACGATGTTAAATCTGTATAGAAATGTGTCATTTTTCGCATAGTCAAAGTATGAAGCTACTTCCATTTTCAAATATTTCAACGCATCGCACTCGAATAAAAATTTGCACAACTCACTTTATTGTATCGTTACAAGTCATCGAAGAATGCTATCTACACGGAGTAACGTTATTATGAACACCATATACAGATTCTACGAGGCGGGAGAATAAAACACTTCCGAGAACGATTCAATCACACGATCAATTACACATCATCGTATCGAATTCACTGGTTCGTAACACATTGAACCTCGATGAACTCATTCTTCCACCATGTTAGTTGAATCGGGGTAGAGTTTTGTCTGTCCAGATAACTGTATCACGAGAATTATTCTAACCTTCGGCTCTTCTTACTCTAATTTTCTATTTTTTGCTCGTTTGTAGCAAATTGTAAATTGTCGAGGGATCACCGTGAATTATTTCGTCGAGACGGAAAGATGTGGCGAACGATTCTGGCTACAAAGTTTGTCCGTACACGTTAATACGACGATTACGGCAAGGAAAATGGTAGAAGAAATCGTTTGGCCGCTGAACTTGAGATTATATGTTGCAAGCATTAGAAATTGTATAAAATTATAAAATTGTCGGAATATGGAGCCATAATTGTATGGAATTGCAGGGTGACATGCATCGAAGGCAGCAGTTCACAAAAGTGATTAGAGTTTGATCGATTTCGCGCACGAAAACACGTTCTATAGAAAATAGTCGTCGTCAGATCGTGACTGTATCGAGTAGCATGATGAACGTAAGATGTAACACGATGTTCACATCGACGCTGTTTATAAACAAGCGAAGTTTCAATCAACTTTCTTTACGATTTTTTAAAATATCGATAACATGGCAAACTTTAAATAAAGTGGTTTTGTTCTTACGTTTTTTCGCGGTGCTATAAATTCGATGTAGTTGTGTAATCACTATTCTGAGCAAACTATCAATGACCTGTATAATCATATTCTATAGACTTCAAGCTGGAAACTGATACGAGACAAGTGTTATTTCGCGATAGTTCCAAGCGATGAAATCCTGTTACATTTTTTTAATTTCGTGTCATTGGGTACACTTGTATTAGTTCTTTTCGATTTATACACGTTAACGATATTAATGCAATGTTCGTGCGTTTTCTTTGTACTATAAGTTTTAAACTGATATACCATTTGTGATATTTGGTGAAGTTATGCAATAACTAAGGCACACTTCATACAGGGTGAGTCAAAATTATGTGAACAGTCATAATTTTATTTCGTTTCCTATTCTAAGTTGGTACCCATGACAGATATACATTTCTCCAGAAATGTGTTGCGGTACAAAATAGTGACGTTGAACATTGTTTGGCCACGTTAATTGTTCCGATAGTCAGGTTGAGACTCCGTACAACGAAAACTCTGAGTAAATGCTTTCTCTCGAATAGTGTCCACATAATTTTAACTCGTCCCGTATTTTAAAATCCACAGTGGGTACAAAGAAACTGAGTAAAACAAAAATGGGTGAAACTTCGTGATCACCCGATATTGGCACAATAAAATAGTAAATTATAAACGCAGTCCTAAATGTTACAATAATTCTTGAGATTATTTATTATTTCTCGAAATTATGCATTACCACCTTATTATATCGAAAAGGGTGTTACAATTATGCAAGTTGGCAGAAAATAATATTTCAGGATCTAGAGACACCGGTAAAAGACGTTCTTGTTCTGAACGAGCGTGTCTTTTGGATATGCGACGTCTGGCCACTGAACAATTCGTACAAAAAATTCGTGATCTTCATGTTCTACCTCTCGGTGTACATAGTCGTCACGGATATGGACTTGTACGACGTGATAGGCAACTTGGACCTAATGGTGGAGAACATACTAGAAAACATCCTCGGCACGACGACCTATTTGATGTTGTTTCTATTTCGATTCAGCAAAATGATTAAGAACGTGGTCGCCATGGTGAAACGGGAGCTAGCGGAGGATGATTTCCGAGACAACGAGGAGAGACAACTGTATCTGTCGTACAACATCATCTCCGATAATTTTGGCAGATACGCTGTGAGGACGACAGCCGTCATTGAGGTGATGTGGTACTCCACACCCATGTTGAACCTGTTGAAAGTGGACTCAGGTATTTTTTAAACAAGTGTGTGCCAGAAAATGGCATAGTGAGACGGAGTGAAAAGGAACACTTGAATTACAATTTTTCGTACGCGATAACAGCGAATCGCAAAAACGTACGTTTTTCTTTAAGAAAGTGTTAAATCATTTGTAGAAAATGGAACAAGTTCGAAGATGTACCAATTACCGTTTCGAATTCATTCTTTTCTCGACTACGAAGATAATTTCAAGTACTATATGCTGATGTACGCGTGCGAATTCCCGTTAATGTGTATAGGGATATTTCACATAACCAGTATCAGTCTGTTGCTTAATTTGGTCTTACACGTCTGTGGTAAATTCTCGATTTTGTCGTATCGTATACAAAATATCGTGGAGGATTCGGAGAATGGCTTCCAACCGAAAATTAAAGAGCTGGTGGAGAGACACGTGGAATTAATAACGTAAGTATTATCATTATCCATTAGTAACTGTATCAAATATGTGAAAATACAAAGTACTCGAATTAGTTAAATGTGACCATTTTTGCGAAGTGTTAAATTTTGACATTTCCTAAATCTAAATTCGACGATACATGTGACAACACGTGTTTCTAGATTCCCTATTAATTTATCGCTGTGTTTATTATTTATAGGACAGCAAATAATCTGAATTCTGCGCTTCAATCCATCCTCGCGCTGGAACTTCTACAAACAAGCATTAGATTGGCTGTCTTGATGTATACGATACTTCTGCTACCTGTACTATACTTGAATTATGCTTTCCTAAATATAAACATACAGAGAACCGAAAGGGTTGTCTATCAGTTAGCTACAGCAATGGTGGCAAACACAACAAATTTATTTTCTGTTTTATAAAAATAATATTGTATATTATTTAACACAAATAACATGATGACATTTTTCCATTTTTATACTATTATTTTTAAATTACGATATACGATATTGATGCTTCACAAATTACCATAAGTTTTTCACTATCTAAAATTGTTGAAACAGTGGGTTGTTTGAAAAATTATTTACTTTACCTACAACTCGCGTGGATTCGTAATAAAAAATAGTAGTAGTAATTACAATGAAAAATTAGCATCCCACAACTGCCAGTAGAATTACATTGAAAAGGTTCGCCACCATTGTATTACAGTAATCATAGTTACAGTAAAATCCATGAATGTATAGAAAAATCTTTTTACATCGATCTATCAATTTACAATATTGTTTATAGGGTGACGATTTTGTGGATATTTTTACGTTGGGTCTTTACGTTATGATAGTCACCTTGATGCTGTATCTGTACTCGTTTATAGGTGAACAATTACAGCACGAGGTAAGTGTCGTCGTCCATACTGTATCAATGGGAGTATTAATAAATCTGTGTTCAGTCCGCCAAAGTGAACGACGCATTCTATGACACCGACTGGATAAAATTATCGAGTCGCGATCAAAAACTGTTGCTATATTGCATGTGCAATGGACGCAGAACACTGAATCTAACAGCAGGAAAATTTTACACGTTCTCGCTGTTCGGTTTTATTTCAGTGAGTAAATAAACATCTTCGCAAGCGAGCAAACAAGAAATTACCTAATTAAACAATTAAAAATTAATAATCGTCCATTGTTGGAACAGATTATGAAAACTTGCTTCGGATTCGTTTCTGTACTGCGAGTCGTGATCTAACACGAAATGCGCAAACTTCCCACAATTTCCGTTCGGGAATATGTTATTTGCACTTCGGAGTATCGTCAAAAATGAATGTCCAACGAAAACATAAATTTTCCAATGTCGAACAACGGGAGTATTTCCTTGAACTTCAAACTTATATTTTATGAATAATATTTTATAATACTTTTATATTATAAAATCGTGTCAAAGTTTGTATATGCACATTGAAATACACTGTTAAGACATTGTAAACGCTGTATGTAAATACATCTACAAAATTTCATTTTATCCCATGAATCTATGCATGTTTTGTACCGCTTTATAAGCGATTAGTCATGCCACTCGGAAAGTTCAGATATTTCTTCAATTAGGTGGTGTATTAACTAGACTGATATTCGAATTCAACGTTGTATTATATACAGAGATTTTCATAGCGTTTTATGAGCTGTGAGAATACTTTTGAAAACGATACTTTTCAAATATTCCAAACTAATATTTTATACTTGACGTTCAAAACTAATATTCCATACTTGATATTCCAAACCAATTTCATTTTTACTCGTGCACTCACGATATCAGCACTTGATAATCATTTGTACAATCTTTACATTAGATTACTCTTATTATATTGTTAAAAAATTTGTGCGCAACATCATCACTCTCACTATGGACACATTCTACATACCGAAAATTTAACAGATATGATTGTACGATCCATTGCACTTCTCAGATCGAACACGATGGTTCATCACACATGAGTACTTCCATAAGCACATTTATCGAGTACATCAACAATTGTATCTCGACGGGTCTGTCTACCGCCGTCTTAGCTCGTTTTCAGCAAACACTACACTATCGAGAGACTAGCATTAATTATTTCACCGAATAGAAGAGTCGCCGTGCTTCGAATGATTCTTGCAACAAAGTTTGTTCGTACACGTGAAGCCAACGACAATTGCGGTAAGAAAAAGCGTCGGAAGAAAGCGTTTGACCACCGGACTTGTGATAGTAATTATTGTTTGCAACAAGTTTTGCGAATGTAAAATTGCCTAACATACGGGGATAGAAATAATTGCAGGATATTACCGAGAAACGCTATGGACAGGTAAGAAGTTTCAATAGCAATTATGATTTGATCGATCTAGCGAATGAAACGCACCCTGTCGAAAACGGATGTCAGGCATACTGATTGCATCGACGGTCGCGATGAAGGTAAGATGTAATTAAACATGACAGTAGACGAAGCTATTCTTAATTACGTGAAATGACACGTTCTCGTTAATTAAGCTCAAAATCATCACAAATTCTAATGACACAGAAAACGTGAAATATTCAGTGCAGTTTAAAACGTTTTTGTTGCTTTTTTGTGCTGCTGGAAGTTTGTTACAGTTCTATAATATCTCGTTTAGTATGCAAATATTAATGGACTGTTGTTATAGGTGTTTCCTTTGGACTTTGAGTAAGAAATTGATACACCATACACACTATACATGAACAATTTTATGTGATGAAATCACGTCAAACTTTTTGAATTTCTTCGGACATCCAAACTTTAAACTGATATGACTTAATTGATGTTTTTCAATAATTCTGTGTAATTTAATCGTAATGTGCTTTCTACAATTATTTTGAAATTAATAACGGAAATGTCGAGACACAGGTATTAACAAATATGTGTATTTAAGTAAGGGAAATTTAATTGGTCGATATAAGTACACTGTATCAGGAAACCTCACATATGGCGAATGTGAATCAGTCCTGAATAATCCTACACTCCGTGACGTTGTTTGAAACATATAACCACTTTCCTGTATCATGACTACTGTTACAACCATGTACGGCTATCTTGAACAAAGCATGTTTCAGGGTAAGGAGATTCAAGTAAAAGACGTGCTCGTTCTGAACGAGCGTGTATTTTGGATATGCGATGCCTGGCCATTGAACAATTCGTACAAGAAATTCGTGATCTTCATGTTCTATCTCTCGGGGTACATAGTCATCATGGATATGGACTTGTACGACGTGATGGGCAACTTGGACCTAATGGTGGAGAACATACTAGATAACGCCCTCGGCACGACAACCTATTTGATGTTGTTTCTATTCCGATTCAGCAAAATGATTAAGAATGTGATCGCCATGGTGAAACGGGAGTTAGCGGAGGATGATTTCCGAAACAACGAGGAGAGACAGTTGTATCTGTCGTACAACATCATCTCCGATAATTTTGGCAGATACGCAGTGAGGACGACCGCTGTCATAGTGGTGATGTGGTACTCCACTCCCATGTTGAAACTGTTGAATGTGGACTCAGGTACTTTTTAAACAAGTATGTGCTAGAAAATGGCATAGTGTGAAACGGAACGCTTGAATTACAATTTTTCGTAAGCTGTAACAGTGAATCGCGAAAATGTACATTTTTTTACAAAAGTGTTAAATCGTTTGTAGAAAATGGAACAAGTTCGAGGATGTACCGATTACCTTTTCGAATTCATTCTTTTTTCGACTACGAAGATAATTTCAAATATTATATGCTGTTGTACGCGTATGAATTCCCTATAATGTGTATAGGGATATTACACATAACCAGTATCAGTCTGCTGCTCAGTTTGGTCTTACACGTGTGTGGTAAATTTTCGATTTTGTCGTATCGCATACAAAATATCATGGCGGATTCGGAAAATGGCTTCCAACCGAAAGTTAAAGAGTTGGTGGAAAGACACGTGGAATTAATAATGTGAGTATTTTCGTACCTTCTTCGAGCTGAATATGTCCTCCTTTGCAAACTTTTAAATTTTGAGATTTCCTCAATTTAAATTCAACGATATCCGAATACAACGAAATCATGATTATTTATTTATTAAGTATATAAATACTTGCTCGCGTTAGGCACAGTAAAACAACCATGATCTTTAATGGTCTCAAGAGTTGCGATGTTTATGGTTATGGAGTATATCAGTTCTTTACCTCCATAAAAATTAACACATGTCCCAATAAAAGTATTTCAGCAAACTTCGTAATTTAAAACGAACTTGTGAAGTTTCAATGAACCGATAATTTGATCGATTTATTATTTCGAGAACCGATAAATAGTAAGATCATATGTAATAATGTGACCGCAAGATATCGGGATGTGAGAACACGTGTTTCTCGTTTGATTGTAAATTTATTGTTGAATTTATTATTCATAGGACAGCAAATACTCTGAATTCTGCGCTTCAATCCATCCTCGCGCTGGAACTTCTACAAACAAGCATTAGATTGGCTGTCTTGATGTACACGATACTTCTGCTACCTGTACTATACTTGAATTACGCTTTCCTAAATTTAAACATACAAAGAACCAAAAGGGTGGTCTCTCAGTTAGCTGTAGCAATGGTGGCGAACGTATGATACATACAAATCAATTATTTTCTGTTCTATACAAACAATACTCTATATAGAAATACAAAAACATGACACAAATAACATGACGATATATGCCAATTTTTATACTATCATTTTTACATTATGATATACGAAATTAATATATCAGAGGTTTCTGTAAGCTTTTCACTAACGAAGATTGTTAATTCTTAATTATAAATAGTAAGTTGTTCGAAGAATTATTTCCTTCACATAATATCTTCGCTCGCAAGAAATTATAATAAAAAACAACTAAGTACAACTTAATTGGTAGTTAAACAACTACCAATACATTTACGTTCGTCACCATTATACTACAGTAATCATAATTACAGTAAAATCCATGAGTGTATAGAAATTAAAAACTTTTTACATCGATCTATCAATTCACAATTTTGTTTGTAGGGTGACGATATTGTAGATATTCTTACGTACGGTCTTTACGTTATGATAGTCACCTTGATGCTGTATCTGTACTCGTTTATAGGTGAACAATTACAGTACGAGGTAAGTGTCTTCGTCCATACTGTACCAATGGAAGTATTAATAATTATGTGTTTAGTCCACCAAAGTGAACAACGCATACTACGACGCCGACTGGATAAAATTGTCGAGTCGCGATCAAAAACTCTTGCTATATTGCATGTGCAATGGACGCCGAACACTGAATTTAACAGCCGGAAAATTGTACTCCTTCTCTCTGTTCGGTTTTATTAAAGTGAGTAAATAAACCTCTTTCCAAGTGAGCAAACAAGAAATTAACTAATTGAACAATAAAAAATCGTCCCTGTTCGAACAGATTATGAAAACTTGCTTTGGATTTGTTTCTATACTGCGAGTCGTGATCTAACTTCCCACAATTTCCGTTCGGGAATATGTTATTTGCACTTCGGAGTATCGTCAAAAATGAATGTTCAGCGAAAACATAAATTTTCCAATGCCGAACAACGGGAGTATTTCCATGAACTTCAAACTTATATTTTATGAATAATATTTTATGATACTTTTATATTGTAAGATCGTGTCAACGTTTGTGTATGCACATTGAAATACACTGTTAAGACATTGTAAACGCTGTATATAAATACATCTATGAAACTTCATGTCATCGCTTGGATCTGTGTATGTTTTATTCTGCTTGATAAGTGATTAGTGATGCCAGTCGGAAAGTTCAGATATTTCTTCAATTAGGTAGTGTATTAACGAGACTGATATTGGAATTCAACATACTTTTCAACATATTGTGACATACTTTCGAAAACGGTATTTTTCATATATTCCAAAATTTCTATATGAATTTCATAAAAAATTTCAAATATTCCAAACCAATATTTTATGCTTGATGTTCCAAACTAATATTCCATACTTGACATTCCAAACTAATTTCATTTTTACTCATGCACTCGCGGTATCAGCACTTGATAATCATTTGTACAATCTTTAGATTAGATTACTCTTATTATTTTGATAAAAAATTTCTGTGCAACGTCATCACGCGCACTATGCACACATTCCGAATACCGAAAATTTAAAA
Source organism: Coelioxys conoideus (assembly GCA_947623535.1). Lineage (NCBI taxonomy): Eukaryota > Metazoa > Arthropoda > Insecta > Hymenoptera > Megachilidae > Coelioxys > Coelioxys conoideus. The sequence continues at coordinate 8,800,766 of OX392449.1, read as the reverse complement.
GATTCGATTACACGATCCATTGCACCCCTCAGATCGAATACGACGGTTCATCACACATATTTCGATGTGCACATTTATGCAGTGCATCAACAATTATTTCTCGACGGGTCCGTCCACCGCCGTCTTTGCTCGTTTTCAGCAAACACTACACTATCGAGAGACTAGCATTAATTATTTCACCGAATAGAAGAGTCGCCGTGCTTCGAATGATTCTTGCAACAAAGTTTGTTCGTACATGTGAAGCCAACGGCAATTGTGGTAAGAAAAAGTGTGAGAAGAAAGCGTTTGACCACAGAACTTGCAATAGCAATTATCGTTTGCAACAAGTTTTGCGAATGTAAAATTGCCTAATATGCGGGGATCGAAATAATTGCAGGATATTACCGTGAAACGCTATGGACAGGTAAGAAGTTTCAACAGCAATTATCACTTTATCGATCTCGCGGACGGAACGGACTGTGTCGAAAACGGATGCCAGGTATAGTGATTCCATCGACGGTCGCGATGAAGGTAAGATGTAATTAAACATCACGATATCTGAAATTATTTTTAATCACTTGCAATAACGCGTTCTCGTTAACTAGCATTTATATTATTGTGAATTGCGGTAACATAGTAAATGTGATATATTCATTGCACGTTGGAAGGACCTGTTGATTTCATGTGTTGCTCGAAGTTTGTAACAATTCTGTAATCTTGCGTTTCGTGTGCGAAATTAATTGTTAACATATGTGTTTTCCTCGCACTTTTAACGAGAAATTGATGTGCCATAAAGATCACTTTTAAGCCATTAAATCACATTAAATTTTTAGAACTTCGAAATTCGACCATATGGAGTGCATTTAATAAATACTAGTAGCTTTCTCTGATTAATTCGTGTTAACGATATTAAGATAATATGTGAACAATTTTCCAAGACTTTATACTAATATGTACTAAGATTAACTTTGTGACAATTTCGTGTGATTTAATCGAGAAACGCTTTGTACGATTATTTTAAAACGGGTAGTGAAAATTTTGAAGCACTTAAGAAATCGATGAAATTATGCATGACAATTTAATCGATTCATATGTACCCAATATATCAGCAAATATTAAAGTTCGTCCTATATATGAAGATATGCAGTGATAGTATTTAAAATAAATTATCACCGCCTTTGTATCGTGACAAGTGTTATTAGCCTGTATGCGTTGTAATGTGTAATAATAAAAATATTTTCAGGACAAGGAGATTGCGATAAAAGACGTGCTTGTTAGGAACGAACGGGTCTTTGGGTTATTCGACGCGTGGCCATTGAGTAATTCGTACAAGAAGTTCGTCATTTACATGTCTTATCTCACTGTCCACATGGTGACCATGTATCTGGACCTGTACGATGCGATGGGTGATTTGCAGCTCATTATGGAGAACATAGTAAACAATACACTCATTACGACAACATATCTCATGCTGTTTCTATTCCGATTCAGTAAAGTGATTAAGAACGTGATCGTCATGGTGAAACGAGAGATCGCGGAGGATGATTTCCAAAATAATGATGAGAGGCATCTGTATCTATCGTACAACACAATCTGTGAGAATTTCGGCAAATACGTAGTGAAAACAGGGACTTGCTCTGTGGCGGTGCTGTTTATCATCCCCGTGGTTAAAGCAGTGAGAATGGGCCCAGGTATTTTTCAACGAAGTTTTTCCTAAAATATGGTACAGTGAAAAATATAGTTACATGGATGCGTTGAAAGAATTGATATACAGCTTGGGAAATAAGTTCTGTAATTCGGCAGGTTTCTCCGATTGAATTTGAACTGTGATAAAGAAATAATAAAAAATATCTTGTTTCACATATACAGTAAATGGTCATATGTGTCCAAGGATAACAAAATTTCACCGTACAGTGCGTTACACTAATAATGCCTTTTGATTCTAAACACTGCGATAAAACTAGAAAAGTTAACCAGTTGAATTACAAATAAAATAAATTATAGTTCGAAAGTAATTTTCGTGTGATACAACAGGCTAGTATAAAAATGTATATCACCCCGAAAACTATTAATCAATTATTCTTGTTCGCAGATGCTGGTAACAGTACATTTTACAAAACACCGGTTCGAGTTCATTATTTTATCGATTATCACCATAATTTACGAACGTATCTTCTGGCGTTCTTATTCCAAGTGCCTATGTTAGGGATATGGTTGTTTCACATAAGTGTCGTTAGTCTGCTACTTAACTTGGTGTTGCACGTGTGTGCCAAATTTTCGATTTTGTCGTATCGTATAGAAAACATCGCGGATGACTCGCAAAATTCTTTCCAATTAAAAGTTAAGGAGTTAGTGGATAGACACGTCGAATTAATCGCGTGAGTATTCTTGCACCTTCTGGTATTACATTTGTGCCGGTACAATGACTATTAACTGTATACAAAATATAAAAATCCTGGTATTTGCATCGGTTAACATTTTTCTACATGGATTTTGCATATACAGATTTTAGAAATATTTACAGTTTTATGAATCAGTAGCAATTAGAATCATTAAGACACTTAAAATTGTTTGTAACTGATTGGTACAGAACATGTGTATTTATATCCCTATTTTTTAATACATTGTAAATTGATTGCTGTACTTATTTTTAGGACGACAAACATTATTAATTCATCGCTTCAATCCATGCTCGCGGTGGAACTTCTTGCAACAAGCATCAGATTGGCTGTCTTGTTATATGCGATACTAATGCTACCAGTACTATACTTCATTTATTTATTTCGAAACTAAAACATGCAAGCAATCTAAGGCACTATCTGTCGGTTAACTATAACAATGGTGGCGAACGCATCACATGACAACAATTTTGTGATGTCCATAATTTTGATATTTCTGATTGAGAAAATAGTTTTGCACTTACCCTTAACTCGTGAATATTTATCACAAAAGAAACTGTAATAATGTGTACAGTGGAAAATGAATTTTCGAAAATCGAAAAGGTTTCAGTGATAAATATCAGAACACTTAAGTAAGTTCATCGCCATTGATATAGTAACTAGTCACAGTAAAATTCATGACAATACAAAATTTTTATTTTGTGCATATCAATTAGCAAATTTAGTTTGTTTCCAGGATGACGCTGTGATGGAACATTGTATGTACGGTCTATACATCTCAGTAGTCATGTCGTTGCTGTATTTGTACTCGTACATAGGTGAACAATTACAATACGAGGTAAGTTCTGTATCCCAAGCCATATGAATGAAAGTATGAATAAATTTGTCGTCAGTCCATAAGAGTAAGCGACGCATACTACAACGCCAACTGGCTGAAACTTTCGAATTGCGACCAAAAATTGTTGCTATATTGCATGTGCAATGGACGCAGAACGCTGAATTTTACGGCCGGAAAATTTTACTCGTTCTCGCTGTTCGGTTTTATCGGGGTAAGTAAATAAGTCTTGTTTAACGTAAACAAATAGAGATGTAATATTACCGATCATCGTTTGTTCGAACAGATTATGAAATCTTGTTTCGGATTTGTTTCTCTGTTGCGTGCCGTGGTGTGATCTGGACGGACTGCACCTTGAAGTATCATCGAAAATGATGAACAGCTGTATCGATCATTCCAAATCAATTAACAAGAGTATGATAAACCCCGGACTTATGTATCATGAATCATATTGCATATTAGTTATATGTTGTAGCAACATGTCGATATTGGTATATGTACAATTGTAGTATACTGTAAAGACATTGCAGTCGCTGCACATAAATAAATAGGAATAGCGCGCTTTATCATACGAAATGATGTATGTTTTCTGTAATTTTATATATGATCCAAGATTTTCAGTACGAGAGGTATCGATTTTTTTTTCCAATTCTGAAATAAATACTCGAGACAGTACACATTGAATCTGAAAGTTACGCTTAACTTTTGCTAATCAATCTTTTATGGGTTAAAACTGAACTTTAGGAAATTATGCTTTCCTGTAAGTCGAAAATCTATGTTTTCTAACTTGGAAACCTCCAAAGTTTTGTCAGATTTCCAAATTATCAATATTCCGAGTATTTATGTCTCTAAATCCGGGAATTCCTCGAACACGTTTTACACAACGAAATTCCAAACTGGTCTAAAAATGATTAGATCACACGAACAATTGCACCTTGTCATGTTAAATTCAAAGGTTCATCACACACACTTCGATGAGCACATTTATGCAGTACATCAACAATTGTTTCTCGACGGGTCCGTCCACCGCCGTCTTTGCTTGTTTTCCGCAAACACTATACTATCGGGAGACTAGCATTAATTATTTCACCGAGTAGAAAAGTCGTCGCGCTACGAATGATTCTTGCAACAAAGTTTGTTTGTACACGTGAAGCCAACGACAATTGCGGTAAGAAAAAGCGTGAGAAGAAAGCGTTTGGTCATCGAACTTGCAATAGCAATTATCGTTTGCAACAAGTTTTGCGAATGTAAAATTGCCTAATATGCGGAGATAGAAATAATTACAGGATATTACCGAGAAATGCTATGGGCAGGTAAGAAGTTTCAACAGCAATCATCATTTTATCGATCTCGCGGACGAAACGGACCCTGTCGAAAACGGATGCCAGATATAGTGATTTCATCGACGGTCGCGATGAAGGTAAGATGTAATGAAATATCACGGTATCTGAAATTACTTTTAATCATGTGCAATGACGCGTTCTCGTTAATTAGCATTTATATTATTGTAAATTGCGATAACATAGTAAATGTGATATATTCATTGCACGTTGATAAGACCTATTGCTTTCGTGGGTTGCTCGAAGTTTGTAACAGTTCTGTAATCTTGCGTTTCGTGCGCGAAATTAATTGTTAACATATGCGTTTTCCTCGCACTTTTAACGACAAATTGATGTGACATAAAAATCACCTTTAAGCCATTAAATCACATTAAATTTTTAGAACTTCGAAATTCGACCATATGGAGTGCATTTAATAAATACTAGTAGCTTTCTCTGATTCATTCGTGTTAACGATATTAAGATAATATGTGAACAATTTTCCCAGGCTTCACACTGATATGTACTAAGATTAACATTGTGACAATTTCGTGTGATTTAATCGAAAAACGCTTTGCACGATTATTTTAAAACGGGTAGTGAAAATTTTGAAGCACTTAAGAAATCGATGAAATTGTGCATGAAAATTTAATCGGTTCGTATGTACCTAATACCTGAGCAAATATTAAAGTTCGTGCTAAATATGAAGATATTCCGTGATATTCTTCAAAACAAATTACCACCTCCTTGGTATCTTGATAAGTGTTATTAACTTGCATGCGTTATAATGTGTTATAATAGAAATATTTTCAGGACAAGGAGATTGAAATAAAAGACGTGCTTGTTCGGAACGAACGGGTCTTTCGGTTATTCGACGCGTGGCCATTGAGTAATTCGTACAAGAAGTTCGTGATCTACATGTCTTATCTCACTGTCCACATGGTGACCATGTATCTGGATCTGTACGACGTGATGGGCGATTTACAGCTGATGGTGGAGAACATAATAAACAATACAGTCATTACGACATCATATTTTATGCTGTTTCTATTGCGATTCAGTAAACTGATTAAGAGCGTGGTCGCCATGGTGAAACGAGAGATCGCGGAGGATGATTTCCGAAATAATGATGAGAGACATCTGTATTTATCGTACAACATCATCTGTGACAATTTCGGCAAATACGTGGTGAAATCAGCGACTCTAACTGTGGCAATGATGTATATCATCCCCATGTTTAAACTGTTGAGAACGGGCCCTGGTATTTTTTACATATCTATATTCTTATATTTCTGTAATTCGGCAGGTTTCTCCGATTGAATTTGAACTGTGATAAAGAAATAATAAATAATATCTTGTTTCACATATGCAGTAAATGGTCATATGTGTTCAAGGATAACAATATTTCACAGTACAGTGCGTTACACTAATAATGCCTTTTGATTCTAAACACTGCGATAAGCCTAGAAAAGTTAACCAATTGAATTACAAATAAAATAAATTATAGCACGAAAGTAATTTTCGTGTGATAGAACAGGCTGGTTCAAAAATGTATTTCATCCCAAAATCTATTAATCAATTATTATTCTTGTTCGCAGAAGCTGACAACACCACAATTTACGAAACGCCGATTCGAGTTCATTGTTTTATCGATTATCACCATAATTTACGAAAGTATATTCTGGTGTACTTGTTCCAACTGCCTATGTTAGGGGTAGGGGTATTTCACATAAGTACCGTTAGTCTGCTACTTAACTTGGTATTGCACGTGTGTGGCAAATTTTCGATTTTGTCATATCGTATAGAAAACATCGCGGAGAACTCGCAAGATTCTTTCCAATCAAAAGTTAAGGAGTTAGTGGATAGACACGTAGAATTAATCGCGTGAGTATTCTTGCACCTTCTGATATTACATTTGTGCTGGTACATTGACTATTAACTGTATACAAAATGTAAAAAGCCTGGTATTTGCATCGGTTAACATTTTTCTACATGGATTTTGCATATACAGATTTTAGAAATATTTACAGTTTTATGAATCAGTAGCAGTTGGAATTATTAAAATACTTAAAATTTGTTGTAACTTGTTGGTTCAGAAAATTAGTATTTATATCACTATTTTTTAAATCATTGTAAATTAATTTATGTACTTATTTTTAGGATAGCAAACACCATTAATTCAGCGCTTCAATCCATGCTCGCGCTCGAACTTCTTCAAACAAGTATCAGATTGGCTGTTTTGTTATACACGATACTAATGCTACCAGTACTATACTTCATTTATTTATTTCGAAACTAAAACATGCAAGGAACCTAAGGCACTATCTGTCGGTTAACTATAACAATGGTGACAAATGTATGACATGACAACAATTTTGTGATGTATAATTTTGATATTTCTGCTAGAGAAAATAGTTTTGCACTTATCCTTAACTCGCTAATATTTATCACAAAGAAAAACAACTGTAATAATTTGTACAGTGGGAAATATTTGTTTCAGTGACAAATATCAGGACTCTTAAGTAAGTTCATCGCCATTGATATAGTAACTAGTCACAGTGAAATTCATGACAATACAAAATTTTCATTTTGTCCGAATAGATTTGCAAATTTATTTTGTTTTCAGGCTGACGATGTGATGGAACATTTTACGTACGGTCTATACATCACGATAATGATCTCGATGCTGTATTTGTACTCGTTCATAGGTGAACAATTACAATACGAGGTAAGTTCTGTATCCCAAGCCATATGAATGAAAGTATGAATAAATTTGTCGTCAGTCCGTAAAAGTAAACGACGCATACTACAACGCCAACTGGCTGAAACTTTCGACTTGCGACCAAAAATTATTGCTACATTGCATGTGCAATGGACGCAGAACACTGAATTTTACGGCCGGAAAATTTTACTCGTTCTCGCTGTTCGGTTTTATCGGGGTAAGTAAATAAGTCTTGTTTAACGTAAACAAATAGAGATATAATATTACCGATCATCGTTTGTTCGGACAGATCATGAAATCTTGTTTCGGATTTGTTTCTCTGTTGCGTGCCGTGGTGTGATCTGGACAGACTGCATCTTAAAGTATCATCGAAAATGATGAACAGCTGCATCGATCATTCCAAATCAATTAACAATTGTATCATCATAAACTGCGGACTTATGTTTCATGAATGGTATTGTATATTACTTTTATGTTTAGCAACATGTCAACATTGGTACATGTACAATTGAAGTATACTGTAAAGACACTGTAGTCGTTGCATATAAATATATATGAATAGTGCTCTATATCATACGAATTGATGTATGTTTTCTGTAACTTTATATATGATCCAAGATTTTCAGTACGAGAGATATCGATTTTTTTTCAACTCTCAAATAAATACATGAGGCAATAAATGTTGAATTTGAACGTTGCACTCAACTTTTGCTTTTCAATCTTTTATGGGTCAAAACTGAACAATAGTAAATGATGCTTCCCTGCAAGACGCAAGTTCATGTTTTTTAAGTTGGAAACCTCCAAAGTTTTGTCAGATTTTCAAATTACCAATATTTCGCGAGTATTTATGTCTCTAAATTCGAGAATTCGTCGAACACGTTTAACACAACGAAATTTCAAACTCGTCTAAAAATGATTGGATCATACAATCCATTGCACCTCGTCGTGTTAAATTCAAAGGTTCATTACACACACTTGGATGAGCACATTTATGCAGAACATCAACAATTGTTTCTCGACAGGCCTGTTTACAGACGTCGTTGTTCGTTTTCCGCAAACCCTACTCTATCGAGAGTATCATTAATTATTTCACCGAGTAGACAAGTCGTCGCGCTTCGAATGATTCTTGTAACAAAGTTTGTTTGTACATGTGAAGCCAACGGCAATTGTGGTAAGAAAAAGTGTGAGAAGAAAGCGTTTGACCACAGAACTTGCAATAGCAATTTTCGTTTGCAACAAGTTTTGCGAATGTAAAATTGCCTAATATGCGGGAATCGAAATAATTGCAGGATATTACCGTGAAACGCTATGGACAGGTAAGAAGTTTCAACAGCAATTATCACTTTATCGATCTCGCGGACGGAACGGACTGTGTCGAAAACGGATGCCAGGTATAGTGATTCCATCGACGGTCGCGATGAAGGTAAGATGTAATTAAACATCACGATATCTGAAATTATTTTTAATCACGTGCAATGACGCGTTCTCGTTAACTAGCATTTATATTATTGTGAATTGCGGTAACATAGTAAATGTGATATATTCATTGCACGTTGGAAGGACCTGTTGATTTCATGTGTTGCTCGAAGTTTGTAACAATTCTGTAATCTTGCGTTTCGTGTGCGAAATTAATTGTTAACATATGCGTTTTCCTCGCACTTTTAACGAGAAATTGATGCGCCATAAAGATCACTTTTAAGCCATGAGATCGCATTAAAATTTTAGAACTATCTATGAAATTATGCATGAGAAATTTAATCAGTTCATATGTACCTAATATAGCAGCAAATATTAAAGTTCGTCCTAAATATGAAGAAATTCCGTGATATTGTTTAAATCAAATTATCACCTCCTTGGTATCATGACAAGTGTTATTAGCTTGTATGCGTTATACAGTGTCATAATAGAAATATTTTCAGAACAAGGACATTGAAATAAAAGACGTGCTTGTTAGGAGCGAACGGATCTTCCGGTTATTCGGCGCTTGGCCTTTGAGTAATTCGTACAAGAAGTTCGTGATTTACATGTCTTATCTCACTGTCCACATGGTGGCCATATATCTGGATCTGTACGACGTGATGGGTGATTTGGAGCTCATGGTGGAGAACATAGTAAACAATACACTCATTACGACAACATATCTCATGCTGTTTCTATTCCGATTCAGTAAAGTGATTAAGAACGTGATCGTCATGGTGAAACGAGAGATCGCGGAGGATGATTTCCAAAATAATGATGAGAGGCATCTGTATCTATCGTACAACACAATCTGTGAGAATTTCGGCAAATACGTGGTGAAAACATCGGCTTTAACTTTAATAATGATGTATATCATCCCCTTGTTTAAACTGTTGAGAACGGGCTCAGGTATTTTTCAACGAATTTTTTGCTAAAATGTGGTATAGTGAAAAATATAGTTACATGGTTGAATCATCTAAAGGATTCATGGAAAGGATTCATGAATCCGTTTCATGCGCTATAGATCCATTGACACAGTTGATATGCACATTGGGAAATGGTTCTGTAATTTAGCAGGCTTCTCCGATTGAATTTAAATTATGATAAAGAAATAATAAAAAGTATCTTGTTTCACATATACAGTAAATGGTCACATGTGTTCAAGGATAACAAAATTTCACAGTACAGTGTGTTACACTAATAATGCCTTTTGATTCTAAACACTGCGATAAGACTAGAAAAGTTAACCAGTTGAATTACAAATAAAATAAATTATAGCTCAAAAGTAATTTTCGTGTGATACAACTGGTTAGTTCAAATATGTATTTCACCCCAAAAACTATTAATCAATTATTATTCTTGTTCGCAGAAACTGACAACAGTACAATTTACGAAGCGATGATTCGAGTTCATTATTTTATCGATTATCACCATAATTTACGAAAGTATCTTCTGGTATACTTGTTCCAATTGCCTATGTTAGGGGTAGGGGTATTTCACATAAGTGTCGTTAGTCTGCTACTTAACTTGGTGTTGCACGTGTGTGGCAAATTTTCGATTTTGTCGTATCGTATAGAAAATATCGCGGAGAACTCGCAGGATTCTTTCCAATTAAAAGTTAAGGAGTTAGTGGATAGACACGTGGAATTAATCGCGTGAGTATTCTTGCATCTTCTGATATTACAGTTGTGCCGGTACAATGATTATGAACTGTATACAAAATATAAAAAGCCAGGCATTTGCATCGGTTAACATTTTTCCACACGGATTTTAACATATACAGATTTTAGACATAGTTACATTTCTATGAATCAGTGGCAGTTAGAATCATTAAAACACTCACAATTGTTTGTAACTGATTGGTACAGAAAATTTGTATTTATATCTGTATTTTTTAATACATTATAAATTAATTGCTGTACTTATTTTTAGGACGACAAACATTATTAATTCAGCGCTTCAATCCATGCTCGCGGTGGAACTTCTTGCAACAAGCATCAGATTGGCTGTCGTGCTATATATGATGCTAATGCTACCAGTACTATACTTCATTTATTTACTTCGAAACTAAAACGTGCAAGGAACCTAAGGCACAATCTGTCGGTTAACTATAACAATGGTGGCACACGTGTGAGATGGATAATAATTTTGATATTTCTGCTAGAGAAAATAGTTTTGCACTTACCCTTAACTCGTGAATATTTATAAAAAAAAAAAAAAACTGTAATAATGTGTACAGTGGGAAATGAATGTTTCAGTGACAAATATCAGGACACTTAAGTAAATTTATCGCCATTGATATAGTAACTAGTCACAGTGAAATTCATGACAATAGAAAATTTTCATTTTGTCCGTATCGATTAGCAAATTTATTTTGTTTCAAGGATGACGATGTGATGGAACATTTTACGCTCGGTCTATATATCTCAGTAGTAATGTCATTGCTGTATTTGTACTCGTACATAGGTGAACAATTACAATACGAGGTAAGTTCTGTATCCCAAGCCATATGAATGAAAGTATGAATAAATTTGTCGTCAGTCCATAAGAGTAAACGACGCATACTACAACGCCAACTGGCTGCAACTTTCGAATTGCGACCAAAAATTATTGCTATATTGCATGTGCAATGGACGCCGAACACTGAATTTTACGGCCGGAAAATTTTACACGTTCTCGCTGTTCGGTTTTATCGGGGTAAGTAAATAAGTCTTGTTTAACGTAAACAAATAGAGATGTAATATTACCGATCATCGTTTGTCCGAACAGATTATGAAATCTTGTTTCGGATTTGTTTCTCTGTTGCGTGCCGTGGTGTGATCTGGACGGAATGCACCTTAAAGCATCATCGAAAATGATGAACAGCTGCGTCGATCATTCCAAATCAATTAACAAGTGTACCTTCATAAACTGCGTACTTATGTTTCATGAATGATATTGTATATTACTTTTATGTTGTAGCAACATGTCCATATTGGTACATGTACAATTGAAGTATACTGTAAAGACACTGCAGCCGCTGCATATAAATAAATAGGAATAGTGCGCTTTATCATACGAATTGATGTATGTTTTCTATAGTTTTATACATGATGCAAGTTTTTCAATACGAGAGATATCGATGTTTTTGAACTCCCAAATAAATACATGAGACAATAAATGTTGAATTTGAACGTTGCACTCGACTTTTGCTTTTTAATCTTGTATGGGTCAAAACTGAACAATAGGAAATGATTCTTTCCTGTAAGACGCAAGTCCATGTTTTCTAACTTGGAAACCTCCAAAGTTTTGTCAGATTTCCAAATTACCAATATTTCGCGAGTATTTATGTCTCTAAATCCGGGAATTCCTCGAACACGTTTTACACAACGAAATTCCAAACTGGTCTAAAAATGATTAGATCACACGAACAATTGCACCTCGTCATGTTAAATTCGAAGGTTCATCACACACACTTCGATGAGCACATTTATGCAGTACATCAACAATTGTTTCTTGACAGGTCCGTCCACCGCCGTCTTTGCTCGTTTTCAGCAAACTATACTGTGTAGAGATGACCATTAATTATTGCACGTGGTAGAAAAGTCGTCGTGCTTCGAATGATTCTTGCAACAAAGTTTATTCGTACACGCGAAGCCAACGACAATTGTGGTATGAAAAAGCGTCAGAAGAAAGCGTTTTGCCACCGAACTTGTGATAGTAATTATCTTTTGCAGCAAGTTTTGCGAATGCAAAATTGCCTAATATGCGGGGATAGAAATAATTGCAGGATAGTACCGAGAAACGCTATGGACAGGTAAGAAGTTTCAACAGCAATTATTATTTGATCGATCTCGCGAGTGAAACGCACCCTGCTAAAAACGGATGACAGGCATAGTGATTTCATCGACGGTCGCGATGAAGGTAAGATGTAATTAAACATGACAGTATACGAAGCTGTTCTTGATTACGTAGAATGACACGTTCTCGTTAATTAAGCTCAAAATCATCAGAAACTCTAATGACACAGAAAACGTGAAATATTCGGTGCAGTTTAAAACGTTTTTGTTGCTTTTTTATGCTGCTGGAAGTTTGTTACAGTTCTATAATATCACGTTTAGTATGCAAAATATTGATGGACTGTTGTTATAGGTGTTTCCTTTGGACTTTGAGTAAGAAATTGTTACACCATACACACTATATATGAACAATTTTATGTGATGAAATCACGTCAAACTTTTTGAATTTCTTCGGACATCCAAACTTTAAACTGATATGACTTAATTGATGTTTTACAATAATTCTGTGTAATTTAATCGTAATGTGCTTTCTACAATTATTTCGAAGTTAATAACGGAAATGTCCAGACATAGGTATTAACAAGTATGTGAGTTTAAGCAAGGGAAATTTAATTGGTCGATATAAATACACTGAATCAGGAAACCTCATATGGTGAATATGAATCAGTCCTGAATAATCCTACATTCCGTGAGGTTGTTTGAAACATATAACCACTTCCATGTATCGTGACAACTATTGTAACTATGTACGACTACCTTGAACAACGCATATTTCAGGGTACGGAGACTCAAGTGAAAGACGTGCTCATTTTGAACGAGCGTGTCTTTTGGATATGCGACGCCTGGCCATTGAACAATTCGTACAAGAAGTTCGTGATCTACATGTGCTATTTCACGATTCACTTGGTGATCATGAACATGGACCTGTACGACGTGATGGGCGATTTGGACCTAATGGTGGAGAACATAATAGACAACACGATATTCACAACAACGTATTTGATGCTGTTCCTATTACGATTCAACAAACTGATTAAGAGCGTGGTCGCCATGGTGAAAAGGGAGCTCGCGGAGGATGATTTCCGAAACAACGACGAGAGACAACTGTATCTGTCTTACAACATCATCTCCGATAACTTTGGGAGATACGCAGTGAGGACGACCGTTGTTATAGTGGTGATGTTGTACAGTACTCCTATGATGAAGCTGTTGAAATCGGGTTCAGGTACTTTATAAGCAAGTATGTGCTAGAACACGATATAGTAAAAAAATATAATTGATCGTCGAAAGGCGTGTTTATGAATTATTGATCTGTGAAAAGAACTAATACGTGTACTGGGAAACTGTTCTGAAATTTGAAATTTCCTCGATAGAATTTATATTGTTATCTGCATAGAAATTATTAAAAAATATCTAGCTTTCCATTTACAGTAAATGATAGATTTAATATAATGAGTGACGATGTAACTATTGTCTATAAGATATTTAATAGCAACACTGTGTGATTCAACAGACTGCAATTAAACAAGAGATGTTAACTAGCTGAATAATGAATTGAAATAAAGTATAGGTCGAAAGTAACTTTCCATGTAATAGATTAATCGCAATATACCTAAGAAAATCTGAAATTTTAGTTTCGAGAGATAAATTTTAATTGTTTGTATATTACAACCTAGTAGTATAAAAATATATTTTCCTCGAAATTCATTAACTAGAACAGTGTTGTTTTTCGCAGGAAATGGTAATAGTTCACAGGTTTACCAAATACCCATTCGAGTACATAGTTTTCTCGACTACGAGGACAATTTGCGAAACTATATACTGATGTACGCGTACCAACTGCCTGTGATGGCGATAGGTTTATTTCATATAAATGGTATTAGTTTGTTACTCAACTTAGTATTACACGTGTGTGGTAAATTTTCGATTCTTTCGTATCGCATACAAAACATCGCAGAGGATTCGCAATACTCTTTCCAGTTAAAAGTTAAGGAATTAGTGGAAAGACACGTGGAACTAATATCGTGAGTATTCTTGTATGTTCACATATTGCGATTCACGATAGAACTGCTACCATTAAGTATATATGAAATTTAGAAATGCGAAATATTTGAATAGATTAAAATTTCACCATAATGATTCTGGAAATTGTGTAACAAACTTTTATAACAAATTGTACAAGTTTAAATAAGAAATTTGCGTACCGATCATCGATTTAGTAGCGTCAGTAAAATGTAATAAAATTATTGCAAGGGTGTAGTATGTGCAAATATTTATCTTTTAATCTCTTGTGCATTTATTTATTTATTTACAGGATGTCAGACACAATTAATTCAGCGCTTCAATTCATTCTGGCGTTGGAACTTCTACAAACAAGCATCAGAATGGCTGTACTGATATACACGATACTAGTGCTACCAGTACTATACTTTATTCATTTATTTCAACACTAAAACACGGAATCTAAGGCACTATCTGTCGATTAACTATAGCAATGGTGGCGAACGTATGACATTCACAACAATTTTGTCATGTCAATAATTTACATATTTCCGCTAGAGAAAATAGTTTTTCACTTACCCATAACTCAATATGTACAATGAAAAATAAATGTTACAGTGACAACTGTCAGGACACTTATCTTAAGTAAGTTCATCACCATTGATATAGTAACTGGTCACAGTGAAATTCATGAACATAAAAAATTTGAATTTTGTCTGTATCGATTTGTTAATTCATTTTGTTTCCAGGATGACGATATTATGGGACTTTTTACATATGGTCCATATGTTATGATAGTCACCTCGATGTTGTACCTGTACTCGTTCATAGGTGAACGATTACAGTCCGAGGTAAGTTCATTCCCCCAAAAACATATAAATAAAAGTATGAATAAATATGTGTTCAGTCCATAAAAGTAAATGACGCATTTTACGACGCTAACTGGCTGAAACTGTCGACTCGTGACCGAAAATTGTTACTATATTGCATGTGCAATGGACGCAGAACATTGAATCTTATGGCTGGAAAATTTTACTCGTTCTCGCTGTTCGGTTTTATCAAGGTGACTAAATAAATCTCGTTGAACGTAAACAAATGGTGGAATAATATCACTGATGATCTTTTATTCGAACAGATTATGAAATCTTGCTTCGGTTTTGTTTCTTTGTTACGAGCCGTAGTTTGATCTGAAATAAATGCTAATAACAGTTCCAAGAATCATCAAAAATAAAAAGGAGCAACATTGATTCTTCAGAATCGATCAACACGTGTATCTGAATGTACCTCGAGCTCATATTTGATGGACCATGTTGTGTGTTACTTTTATATTATAAAGGCATGCCAATGTTTATACGTTGAAATGTACTGTAAAGACATTTTGAATGGTGGATATAAATATATATATAATAATTTCGTTTTATCATACAAATTGTTGTTTTGCTTAGAGGATTACTGATTAACTTAACTTTTTATAGACCGAAAGCGCACTTTCGAGAATGATGCACACCTAACACTTAAGTTTCCGTCATTAAACATAGGAACTTCAAAACTATCACATGTTTGAATCTATAAATTTTCGTGTATTCAAATTTCTTAGTTTCTAAGTTTAAAATTTTTAAGTTTCTCGAAATTATTTAATTTCAAAACCCCAAGAATCCTACTTTTGCAAACTCGCTTGACTCACATTCAATGCCTCTACTCACAGTATTGAGAGTTTAATTTGCATGAGTTTTATTAGTATTTTGTCGCGAATGGTTGATGACTTTGTGCAACGTAATCAAACACAGTGACATAGTCTACGTACCGAAAGTTTACACGCTTCAATTGCACGAACCATCGCACCCCATCGTATCGACTTCGATGATTCATCACACATGTTTCGATGAACACATTTATCGAGAACATGAAACACAGTTTCACGGAGGGTCTTCGCTTATTTTCAACAAACTTTAAACTATCGAGGGATAAGCATCAATTATTTTATCAATAAGAAAATTTGTTACTGTTCGAATGATTTTAGCAACAAAGTTTCTTCGTGCGCATCAATCAGACGATGATTACGGTAAGAAAAAATATCGAAAGAAAGCATTTGACAACAGAACTTGAGATTGTAATTATTGTTTGCAGCATGTAGGTACTGTAAATGTAAAATTGTCTAATATGCGGGGAGAGACCTAATTGCAGGAAATTGCAGAGAAACGTGCACTATGGACAGGTAAGAAGTTCCAATAGCGATTATTAATTTATCGATCTCGCAAACGGAAGGTACCCTGTCGAAAACGGGTGTTAGGGACAGTCATTTTATCCACAGCCGCGATGAAGGTAAGATTGAACATCACAGTGTTCAAGAGTATGTTCATTTAGTGCACTTTAAAACGAATTGTTTCTTTTTTGTGAAATACGTTGCTCAAAGTTTGTTGCGGTTCTGTAAATTCGCGTTTCGTGTTCAAAATAGTAATCGATTATTGATATAGGCGTTTTCTTCGGATTTTAAGTACAATATTGATAAAGGACGCATATTATTTCGAAACGGTTTTATGCGAGCGAACTGGATGAGATTTTTCGAATTTTGATATTTGCGATAATATGTACGTTCAACAGCGCATTAGTTTATTTTTTAGATTCATTTATCTCAACGATATTGGCAAAGTATCTGATCAATTTTTTCGGTTCTCTATCTTTAAATTGATATGCTCTAAGCGCTATATTGTGATGGTTTTACGTGACGTAATCGTGATAGACTATCTATAACTGTTTCAAAATTAATAGCGGCAATTTCGAAGTTCTGAGAATAAAAAGTGTATGAAATTATGCAACGGAAGTTTGTAAATCGACCAATATAAACGAAACATATCTGGAAGTCTCAAATTTAGTCCTAAATATTCCGAAATTTTGTGACACAACAAAACATATTTCAGGACAGGGAGATTCAAATAAAGGACGTGCTCGTTCTGAACGAACGCATTTTTTGGTTATGCGACGCCTGGCCATTGAGCAATTCGTACACTAAATTCGTAATCTACATGATCTATCTTTCCATACACATGGTGATCATGTACATGGACCTGTACGACGTGATGGGTGATTTGGAACTCATGGTGGACAACATAATAAACAATACGATAATTACGACAACATATTTCATGTTGATTCTATTGCGATTCAGCAAATTGATTAAGAGCGTGGTCATCATGGTAAAACGAGAGCTCGCGGAAGATGATTTTCGAGACAACGAGGAGAAACAACTGTATCTATCTTACAACAACGTCTGCAATAACTTTGGCATATACGCAGTGAGATGTACCTATGTTATAATGGTGATGTTGTACTGTACTCCAATGTTGAAAATATTGAAATCGGGCTCAGGTATTTTTTTTAAGCAAGTGTATGTTAGAATATGGTTTATACGAACTATAATTGATAATGAACATCCGTGATAAGAATTAATACGTATTTTGGGAAATAGTTTTATAATTTAGGAGATTTCTCCGATTGACCTTAAATTATAATAGATAAAGAGATAATAGAAAAAAATATTTTTTTTTCATATACGGTAAACAGTTATATATTTCCATGGAACTGTACCGATATATGTTGCACAATAAATTACAACGTTAGAATTTATACAACGTTCAAAGACAACGAAGTTTCACATATTACAATACGTTACACTAACAATGCCTCCTGATTATACAAAATGCGAATAACAAATAAACAATTTACAGTTGAATAACGAATAGAAAAAATTGTAGCTGTAAATTGTCTTTCCTGTTAAAGGTCAATGAGAACAATGTATCTAACATGGAAAAACTAAATTTCAGTTATCATATAATACAACAACCGAATAGTATTTATCAAAATGTGTTCCAGTTAAATACCATTAATTAAGGCATTATGGTTGTTTGCAGGGCACAGTAACAATTCACAGTTTTACCAAATGCCGATTCGAGTTCGTCCATTACTCGATTACGAAGACAGTCTTCGAAACTATATCTTGATGTACGCGTACCAATTGCCTGTGATGGGAACAGGGTTGTTTCACATATGTAGCACAAGCCTACTTCTTAACTTGGTATTACACGTGTGTGGCAAATTTTCCATTCTGTCGTATCGGATACAAAATATCGCAGACGACACGAAAGAATCTTTCCAACTGAAAGTTAAGGAGTTAGTGGACAGACACGTGGAACTAATCACGTGAGTATTCTTACACGTTCGCTTACTACATTTCTGCTATGAATTGTATAAAAAATTGTTCATTTAAATATTTTCACATTGAACTTCAATATATTGAACTTGTGCCATTAATTGTATAAAAAATTGTTCATTTAAATATTTTCACATTGAACTTCAGTATGTTGAACTTATGCTATTAATTGTATATACAATTTTTAGTTAAATATATTCTTATTGAATTTCAATATACTGAACTTGAATATTTATACTCTCAATATTTTCATTTTGATGCCGACCGAAATTAAGTATGGCGGTGTCCAAAGATACCGAAACAATTTACTGGTCCGATGTTATTTTTGCTAGAAGCAGTACATCACCCTGTAGCTGATTAGTTCCAACAATTTATACGTATATACATACTTTTTAATTAATAGTCAATTTATTGCTGCATTTGTCATTTACAGAACAGCAAATACTATTAATTCGGCGCTACAACTCATCCTCGCGCTGGAGCTTCTACAAACAAGTATCAGAATGGCAGTGATGTTATACACGATAATTATGCTACAAGTACTATATTTGAATTATTCATCTCAAACGTAAAATATGCAAGGAACCTAAGGCGCCACATGAAGAATTTAAGTTTATCACGCCTCGATCTGTTAATTTATTTTATTTCCAGGATGGCGATGTTATAGGACTTATTACGTACGGTCCATATGTCATGATAGTTACCTCGATTCTGTATCTGTACTCGTTCATAGGTGAACAATTACAGTACGAGGTAAGTGCTTCCCCCAAAAACATATAAATAAAAGTATGAATAAATTTGTGTTCAGTCCATAAAAGTAAACGACGCATACTACGACGCTAACTGGCTGAAATTGACGAGTCGCGATCAAAAATTGTTGCTATATTGCATGTGCAATGGACGGAGAACATTGAATGTTACGGCTGGAAAATTTTACTCGTTCTCGCTGCTCGGTTTCCTCAAGGTAATTAAATAAACCTCGTTTAACGTAATTAAATTGAGAAATAATATCACTGATGATCTTTTATTCGAACAGATTATGAAATCTTGCTTCGGATTTGTTTCGGTACTGCGTGCAGTGGTTTGATTAGAACGGTATGCTACTTGCGGCTCGAAGAATGGGAAAAAATATAAAATTATAAAAACATTCATGTGCACGTGTACCAAACAAAGGCAAATGTTTTTGTACGTACGGTATAATATACTGTGAAGGCAATGTGAATGTTGGATATAAATATATATAAATGGTGCGTTTTATCATACGAATTAGTGTACGCTTTTTACCATTCTATATACAGAAACCATAAGTTTAATATATCAGAAATATTCTCTGCATATTTTGAATACGTGGGATGCATCATTCAAGGGATCGTTGATAGGATAAACATTTTGATTCAGTATTGCATTCGGTGCAAGTGCATCTCAACTTTTTATGCACCGATACTGCAGTTTTGAAAATGATACATCCCCAACATAAATGATTGACGTCTGCAAACGTAGGAACTTCCAGACTTCCAGATTTTCGGATTACCAATTTCGCAAATTTCAAAATGTTCAAGTTTGGAAATTCATGAATATTCAAAATCTGCGAATAGCAAAACTTCCAAGTCTATTCAATTGCAAAAATTTTTAATTCAAAAAACCCAAAGATCCAAAAGTTCTAAAAGTCTGAAATTGCAGCTTTAAAAAATTGAAAATGTAGTGTTTTGACCAATCAAGAGCTCGAAATCATAATATTTCAAACTAATTTCATTTTCATACCTCTTCGCACGACATCGGCTGTTCAATTTGCACAACATTTGATATTTTGTTGCGAAGTGTTGATGATTTTGCGCAACGTAATCACGAACATTATGGCACATTCTACACAGCGAAAGGGCAAACTCGTTTGTAAACCATTCAATCACACGATCAGTTGCAGCACATCGTACCGAGTTCTCGACACACCAATACTCAATGAATATACTTTTCCAGTACGTCTACCAACGATGCTCTTCCACAGAACTTCGTCTCTTCCGATACATATTTTACGAGGACTGTTTCAGCCGCTATTCTCTGCTCGTTTGCTTCAAATTACAACGTATCGGAAAACCTCCGTCGATCGTTTCATCACGAAGGAAAATGCTTCTCGACCGAGTGATTTCAGCGTTTAAGTTCTACCTTCGACGTTAATTCGAGGACATTCGTGGTACGAAGAAAATGATTCGAACACGAGAAAACAATTGTTCTTCGCGATGATTGCGAATGGAAAATTAGCCGAAGAACAGTGAGTTGTAGAACAATAATTCGAGAAAATTGCCGGGCAACATGCATCATGAATGGGCGAGTGCTTTCGAAAGCGATTATAATTTTATCGATTTTGCGTACAAAGTAGAGCCTGCAGAAAATGACCGCCGACCGATCGTTATTCCATCAAGAGACGCGATGATGGTAAGATGTAATTTAAATCTATTCGAGGTTCCCTATAAACGCGTGAAATGTCATAACGGATATTACGGTGATTTCGTTCACTCTTTTCTTCGTGGTGCAAGGTTTTACAGTTTTGTACTATCGCGTCGTTTTGAACAATTTTTTCTCCAATTTCTGTTTCATTTTCGCACCGTTTACGTAGTCACTTTCAGACCATACCCCAAAGTATTGTTACGATACTTTGTGATACGATTTTATAATACCGTTCTTTAATTATATTAAAATTGATAACAATCAATACCATCGAAATGAAGTTTTGGACCGACGTGTATATACGTCGAATACAGTTAACTAATTATGATCATAAACAAGGTGTAACATGTGTGACCTGCGAGTGCATCACGAGTGTAGCTCCCTATAATGTAAATGGTTCAATTGTTTGATATTAACGTAACAATAAATCTTAAGCACGATCGCGAATTAAATCGTGATATTATTCGACGTTGTTCATTAAGATTTTCACTTACTATGTAACGTACTATTACTACTACAATCTATACAAGTTTGCACGAGATGACGCGTATTTCAGGACAAGGAGATTCAAATAAAAGACGTGCTTGTTCTGAATGAACGTATCTTTTGGTTATGCGACGCCTGGCCGTTGAGCAATTCGTACAAAAAATTCGTCATCTACATGTCCTATCTCTCCGTTCACGTGGTGATCATGAACATGGACCTGTACGACGTGATGGGCGATTTGGAGCTGATGGTGGAGAACATAATAAATAATACAGTAATTACGACAACATATTTTATGCTCTTTCTATTCCGATTCAGTAAACTGATTAAGAACGTGGTCGCCATGGTGAAACGAGAGCTAGCGGAGGATGATTTCCGAAACAACGAGGAGAAACAACTGTATCTATCTTACAACATCATCTGTGATAACTTTGGCAAATACGCAGTGAGGACGACCATTGTTATAATAGTGATGTTGTATAGCAGTCCTATGTTGAAATTGTTGAAATCGGGCCCAGGTATTTTTTAAGCAAGTATGTGTTGGAATATGGTTTAGTAAAAACTATACCTGTGATCATGGACATAGGCATTGTTCATGAACTATAGATTTGTGAAAAGAATTAATTGAACACATTAATTAAATAAATACACCTTGGGAAATAGTCCTGAAATTTGTGATGTTTCTTCCATCGAAGTTGAATTATAAGAGATAAAGAAATAATAGAAAAATATGTTGTTTTACATATACAGTAAACGTTCACATATTTCCACGGAACTGTAACGATATATGTTATACCGCGAATGGCGATGTAGCGGTTTATACTGCGTTTCAAGACAACAAAGCTTTACATTACAATACATTACACTAACAATGCCTTTTGATTCTACACACTATGAAGAAACAAGAGAAGTCAACCAGCTGAACGGCGAATAAAAAATGAAATATTAGCTTACAAATAATTGTCCCTGTAAAAGATTAATGATAGCAATATACCTAACACGGGAAAGCTAAATTTTAGTTAATAGTATATTGCAATGACCGGCTAGTACAGAAATGATTCCACTTGAATACCATTAATTGAGGCATTATGCTTGTTCGCAGGATTCAGTAACAATTCAAAGTTTGACCAAATGCCGATTCGAGTTCGTCCATTACTCGATTACGAAGATAGTCTTCGAAACTATATCTTGATGTACGCTTATCAACTTCCTGCGATCGGTGCAGGCTTACTTCACATAAGTAGTATCAGTCTACTGCTTAACCTGGTATTACACGTGTGTGGTAAATTTTCAATTCTGTCCTATCGGATACAAAATATCGCAGACGACTCGAAAGAATCTTTCCAACTGAAAGTTAAGGAGCTAGTGGACAGACACGTGGAACTAATCACGTAAGTATTCTTACACGTTCGCTTCCGACACTTCTGCTATGAATTGTATAAAAAATTGTGCATTTAAATATTTTCATATTGAACTTTAATATGTTGAGCTTGTGCTATTAATTGTATACAAAATTTTTATTTAAATATATTCATATTGAACTTCAGTATGTTGAACTTCTGCTATGAATTGTATGAAAAATTTTTATTCAAATATATTCATATTGAACTTCAATATACTGAGCTTTAATATTTATACTTTCAATATTTTCATTTTGATGCCTACCGGAATTAAGTATGACGGTGTCCAAAGATACCGAAACAATTTACTGGTCGGATGTTATTTTCACCAGAAGAAGTAAAACACTCTGTAGCAGATTAGTTCGAATAATTTACATTTATACACTTACTTTTTAATTCACCTCGAATTTATTGCTGCATTTATCATTTACAGAACAGCGAATACTATTAATTCGGCGTTACATTTCATCCTCGTACTAGAACTTCTACAAACAAGTATCAGGATGGGTGTAGTGTTATACACGATACTTATGCTACAGGTACTATATTTGAATTATTCATCTCCGATATGAAATATGCAAGGAACCTAAGGCGCTACATGAAGCATTTAAGTTTCTCCTGCGTCGATTTGTTAATTTATTTTGTTTCTAGGATGGCGATGTTATAGGACTTATTACGTACGGCCCTTATGTAATGATAGTTACCGCGATGCTGTATCTGTACTCGTTCATAGGTGAACAATTACAGTACGAGGTAAGTGCTTCCCCCAAAAACATATAAATAAAAGTATGAATAAATTTGTGTTCAGTCCATAAAAGTAAACGACGCATACTACGACGCTAACTGGTTGAAATTGTCGACTCGCGACCGAAAATTGTTGCTATATTGCATGTGCAATGGACGCAAAACACTTCATCTTACGGCAGGCAAATTTTACTCGTTCTCGCTGCTCGGTTTCATCAAGGTAACTAAATAAAACTAGTCTAAACAAATAATATCATTGATGATCTTTTATTCGCACAGATTATGAAATCTTGTTTCGGATTCGTTTCTGTATTGCGTGCGATGGTTTGATCTGAACGAAATGCGGCTCGAAGAAACGGAAAAAAGTATAAAATGGCTGCATTGATTACTCGAAATCGATTAACACGGGTATCTGCATGTACCTCGAGCTTATGTTTGATGGATGATACTGTGTGTTACTGTTAAATTATAAAAGCATAAGTTAAAAAAGCACTGTACATATAAAAACATTTGTTTCTGTTTGTTTTTATATGTGGAGTGAAATATACTGCGAGGACATTGTGAAGTTGAATATAAATATATATAAATAGTGCGTTTTATCATATGAATTGTTGTATGTTTTCTATCCCTTCATATGCAGAAATAATAAGTTTAATATATGAGAAATATCCTCCGTATTTTTTTGTACCAGGGATGCATCATTTTGTTCCATTCTCGCGGGATCACTGACATAATTAACATTTAAATTCAGTATAGAATTCAGTGCAAGTTTTCTTCAATTTTTTTTGCACCAAAACGGCATTTTTTAAAATGGTGCATTCCTAATAGTAAAACTTCGCGTCTTTAAACGTGGAAACTGTAAAATTTTCAAATCTCCAATTTTTCGAATTTCTAAATTTCTCAGTTTGAAAATGCCCTGAATATTCGAAACTTGCGAATTGCAAAACTTTCAGTTTCGAAACTATTCAATTACCAAAATTTGTCATTCCAAAAAACCAGAGATCCAAAAGTTCCAAAAGTCTGAAATCGCAGTTTCTAAAAAATTGCAATATTCCAAAGTTTCAAAATACAGTGTTTCGACATTTCTTAGACCTCAAAGTCCTAATTTATCAAACTAATTTCATTTTCATACCTCTTCACACTGCATCGGTTGCACAATTTGCACAACACTTATTATTATCTTGTAGCCAATTGTTGATGATTTTGCGCAACGTTATCACGAACACTGTGGCACATTGTACGCAGCGAAAGGGCAAACTCGTTTGTAAACGATTCAATCACACGATCACTTGCAGCACATCGTACCGAGTTCTCGACACACCAATACTCAATGAACATACTTTTCCAGTACGTCTACCAACGATGCTCTTCTACAGAACTTCGTCTCTTCCGATACATATTTTACGAGGACTGTTTCAGCCGCTATTCTCTTCTCGTTTGCTTCAAATTACAACGTATCGGAAAACTTCCGTCGATCGTTTCATCACGAAGGAAAATGCTTCTCGACCGAGTGATTTCAGCGTTTAAGTTCTACTTTCGACGTTAATTCGAGGACATTCGTGGTACGAAGAAAATGATTCGAACACGAGAAAACAATTGTTCTTCGCGATGATTGCGAATAGAAAATTAGCCGAAGAACAGTAAGTTGTAGAACAATAATTCGAGAAAATTGCCGGGCAACATGCATCATGAATGGGCGAGTGCTTTCGAAAGCGATTATAATTTTATCGATTTTGCGTACAAAGTAGAGCCTGCAGAAAATGACCGTCGACCGATCGTTATTCCATCAAGAGTCGCGATGACGGTAAGATGTAATTTAAATCTATTCGAAGTTCCCTATAAAAGCGTGAAATGTCATAGTGGATATTACGGTGATTTCCTCCTTTCTTCGTGGCGCAAGGTTTTATAGTTTTGCAATATCGCGTCTTTCGTTTAAATATTTGTGATCCGTAGTTATTTTCAGACTGCAGCAAAAATTGTTGCTATCAGTTTAGCATTAATATTGCTACTTATCTATACGTCTTTGTTATGCTGTAACAACTTTGTTATCAACTCTCAATCATAACTTATAATTTATTATAAAGTTTCGTAATTTGAACATGAATGAAAAATGTGATACTTCAAACCATAGAAACCGGTAGTTTGATATTAATATAATAATAAATTGCAAGTGCAACACCAAATTAGATTTCTCGTGACATTGTCCCCTTGTTGCTCAATATGATTTTAATTTACTATGTAATGTACTATGGCTACTACGAATATGTAGTACTATGACTACTATGATTGCTACATCTATGTAGTGGTTACGTGAATACTACAACTATGTATAGTCACAGCAAAGCAAAGACATAAGTTTGCATCAAACAACGCTTATTACAGGGCAAAGAGATTCAAGTAAAAGACGTGCTCATTCTGAACGAACGCGTATTTTGGATATGTGACGCCTGGCCGTTGAACAATTCGTACAAAAAGTTCGTCATCTACATGTCCTATCTCTCTGTGCACATGGTGATCATGAACATGGACCTGTACGACGTGATGGGCGATTTGGAGCTGATGGTGGAGAACATAATAGACAACACGATCGCCACCACAACGTATTTGATGCTGTTCCTGTTCCGGTTCAGCAAACTGATCAAGAGCGTGGTCGCCATGGTGAAACGAGAGCTCGCCGAGGACGATTTTCGTAACAACGACGAGAAACAGCTGTATCTGTCTTACAACATCGTCTCTGACAATTTCGGCAAATACGCAGTGAGAACCACCACAGTTATCGCGGTGATGTGGTACATTACACCGATGTTAGAACTGTTGCAAACCGGCACAGGTATTTTTTTAATAAATATGCACGTGGCACGGTTAACACTAGAACTACCAATCAGTCAAAATGACTGGTTTCGGGTTCGTCATTTTATGTCAAAAAATTGTTTGACCCACCTTTTGTCAATATATCTGTCATGTTTTGTTGAGATAATGAATAGTTGTATATGTTAGGTGACGCTACAATATTCATTTATTTATTTTCCTACTTCAGTTTCAATGCTAAAGTAAGTAAGCATTTAATGACGGTATTTTTAGTGTTAAAAATATGGAAAATGATGCGGACGCAAGGATCATGCACGAACGATGAATGCACGAAAGAAACACCGTTAATCGACGTATGCTTCTTGTTTGCAGATAAGGATGATAATTCAACGATTTACCGGTTACCGTTTCGGATCCATTCTTTTCTCGATTACGAGAACAATTTGAGCAACTATATGCTGATGTACGCGTACCAAATGCCTCTGATGTTCATAGCGTTGTTACATATAAGCAGTATCAGTCTGCTGCTTAGCTTGGTGTTACACGTGTGTGGGAAATTCTCGATTTTGACATATCGCATACAAAATATCGTCGAGGATTCGAAGAACTGTTTCCAGAGGAAAGTTAAAGAGTTGGTAGAGAGACACGTGGAACTAATAACGTGAGTACTTTACTGTTTTTTATAATTATTATTACCATTTTCACTATCGAGCATATACAATCAGGTAAAGTAAATCAGTATTTGAAGCAATCCAAGTTTGTTCTCGCAGATTTTGTACATTTTTTAATTTTGAGATTTAAATGTATAACGATATATAAATATCTTCAACATAATTTATTTCACTTCTTCTTAACCTTGAAGCAATAAAAAAAATTTTCCACAGAATGTTTGCAGCACATTAATCCAATAAAAGTATAATTTAACACAATGTTAACTTTGAAATTTACAGTAAAACTTGTGAATCGATCAGTGTCACATGTGTCAATGGATATATACAATATGTTATAGTAATATAATTAAAAAAAAAAAAACGAATATAACAGTGGATTTTAAAATTCATTCTAAATGTGTTTTATTCGTTACTTATAGGACCGCAAATACTCTAAATTCAGCGATTCAATTCATACTCGCGATGGAACTTCTACAAACAAGCATTAGAATGGCTGTCTTGATGTACACGATCCTTCTGGTACGCTCACAACTATCAAATTATGCTTCCTCAAATTAAAAACTGAAAAAACTTAAAGCACTTGATGTCAGTTAAATCAATGGTGGCGAACATGTGATATTCAAAAGAATATTATCGTCTCAATGAGATACGCTATAGGCGATATCTTGTTCTACGATTACAGATTATTCAACTTTTGTTATCGTTACAGTATCTGCACATTTTCTTTCACACGAGAACGATTAACTAACCGATACAACTTTGCAGCGCACCAGATATTATAGTTACAGTAGATAAGCTGTTGCTAACTGCTCGATGATCCCGATAAAAGAACGAATTAATTTCACTATGTGTATTACTAGAAGATAAGTACAACAAGAAACGAGCGTTGCATTGTCTACTATTATGTTCTGGCACATATATCTATAAAAAGTTCGCCACCATTGAACCACAGCAATTACAGTGGCGATGAAACCAATGCATACAATGAATCGCGAATTTTTCAGTATAGATTTGTCATTTTACATTTTCGTTTGTAGAGTGACGACATTGTGGATATTTTTACGTACGGTTTGTATGTCATGATAGTCACCTTGATGCTGTATCTGTACTCGTACATAGGTGAACGATTACAGATCGAGGTAAGTGATTTCGGTCAAGCTACGTAAATAAAGGTACCAATAAATTTGTGTTTAGTCGAAAAAAGTGAATGACGCGTACTACGACGCTCATTGGCTGAAACTATCGATCCGCGAGAGAAAACTGTTGCTATACTGCATGTGCAACGGGCGTAGAACGTTGAATCTTACGGCCGGAAAATTTTACACGTTCTCGCTGTCCGGTTTTATTCAGGTGAGTAAATCCCGTTTGGGTAAATAAACGTGAAAGTAAGATCATCGATTGCCGTTTGTCGTAACAGATTATGAAAACTTGCTTCGGATACATTTCTTTGTTGCGAGCCTTGATCTGATCCGATCGTGCGCGGACTCTCTGCAATTTCTGTTTTCACCGCAAACGAACGTACATAAATGAACGAATTCACGAAAATGAACGTAAAAGAGAAACATCGATTTTTCAATGTCGACGAACGAGTGTATCTTTTCCCCCTTGTCAAGTTGATATTTCCTGAATGAGATTTTCTGACACTTTCATGTCGTCTAATCGTGTCACAGATTATGTATATTCATCGAACGCCACCATTTGATATGTAATCGTTTAATTGTTATTCATAGTATCCATATAAAGACATTGTGAACGTTGAACAGAAATATATATTACAATTTCGTGTCATCGTATGATGTGTATGAATTTTGTCACTCGAATTGTTCCTAGTATCGAATACTTTAATATGTACAACAGACATTTTGAATATGTGTCATTTTAACCCTTAGATGGCGGATTGCTGCAGAAACATTTAAATTTAATTTCGTTCTACATTAAAGTTTTATTGAATTTGCATTTAAAAATCTAACACTCTTAACACTGTTAAGATATCAATTTTAAGGTTGGAAGATTTTCAAAATTCTATGTTTTTAAACATACTGATTTTTGACTTTCAATCTCCCGAATTTCTAAATTCAGGAGTGTCTGATTTTCAAAAATTTCCAAATTTCCTGGGAATTCTAGAATTACCTTAGATTTCCCCACGAATTCCCCTAGGACTTATTTAGTCCCCTAGGAACTCTGTATTGTCACTAAGTTTCTTTATAAGATAGTTTGGAATTTTTTTTTATCTTAGACTTCGGATAAATGTTCCCTAGAATCTCCCTCGGTTTTCTAATAATTTTTGAGACGTTTATGTATCAAAAGTCAACTCATTTCCACCAACCAAAGTATGTCTGCTATTAACTCGATCATCGATAATCGCAAACAGGTACCGGTCACATATCGCAATCAGACGGGAGCATGTCAATCGTTAAACAGTAACTCCTTTCAAGTGCAAAAGAATCGATTACCTGACTGCTTTGCAGCATTCAAGAAGATCGCAGGAATTTCATCGAAGACAATTTTCGTTAAAATATAAAATGCGCGAATATAACGTGATTGCAATCCCAACATTTCGAGAATGATCAAAACTGCCAAAGAATATCATATACTTATACTTTTCCAAAAAAAAATGATTTTTAGATAATTTTCAAATTTTTATTCTACCGAGAATACTTCACGAAAGAAAAATTCGAAAATTATAAGTCTTTGCGAAGACGCGTAATTAAAAATATTGCTGTAAAATGGAAAAGGATAAAATTTAATTAGGCCCAACAAAATTTTCTTTCACCTTCTACCATTTTGAAGTAACAGTTTGGCCATTATTAGACCTTACGTAGTTATTTACAGTTAAAATTGATTTCTACTTTTGATTTTATCAGTAAACATTCGTGTATACAATTTTAAAAGACCGATTCTATAGGTGTGCACGGTTCAAAAGATTCCACTCGTTCGATTTGTAGGTTGAATAACCTTCAAACGTTTCCGATGTTTCTACATGGTGATTTTTTTGCTTCGACATTCTAATCATATCCTTGAATACGTTTAAATCCATGTACAGACGCGGATCAAAACGAGGACGGTGAGTGCCCTCTCTGCCCTACGGGAAATTATGATACATCTTGAAATTAATCAATTCTATTACATAATACATACGCTTTCATTGATGTATTAATTTGTCTGTTGGTTATTCTTGATAAAATTAATTATTTCATCACACACGATGTATTATTTTTGTTTCTTTTTATTACATAAATAATTCAAGTACATTTAGTCTGCTACAGCATGAAAATGATTCAAAAATATATTTTTATATATGCAGTCCTCCTCTCTCCTAAAAGGCTTCTTAATTCGTCCCTATCCACGTATTTATTTGTATGCTCAGTTTAGTATTAACACCGTGCTCGTATGTAAAGAATGTGGAGCAAAATTTGAAATTTAAAATAAAAGGAGTCGCAAATGTAGTATAACATGTAGCATGGAGTGCAAGTACAAATTGTAGCATAACCTGACAAAACACATTCACATACTTCAAGACTTAAGGTTTAAAACAATAATTGATCGGAGCAAAATATTGATTAACGCTTCGTAATACTTTACAACGCTACACTTTGTTACGGGGCAATCAATTAATTATCAAGTTTGACACTGGCAATTGTCATTCGATAAATGGATGTTAAATGAGTTGAATTGGCTCTCTTCGTTCTGTGGAAATTTTTACTTGTCGGTAATACGATCTCTTCACAAGACGAATATAGTTCGATCGATTTACAGGGTGAGTCAGAAAAAACAAAAGCGTTTTAATATCCATTATTTGGAGAAATAAATTATATTCACAACGATTATTAAAGTTAACATAATATGACAGTATTTTCATATAAAATATCTGTGAAATGGAAATTTATATGTCAAGTAATTGTTAAGTGTTTTACTACACATGGTCATTTTCACTGCAGCAATCAATGAGCTAAAAAAATATATCGACCTTGAAATTTCTGTAGTACCACCATCTGTAAAAAAATCGTTACCCGTGTTATGGCAGCCTGAGATTCCAGATAACGGCTGCGAATAAGTTTTACTCATACTTTAACACGTGAATCGTTCGTTCATTAACGTAATTAATCCTACCACAACAGATTCTATTTATCAATAGAATTTCCTAATGACATTGTTAATTGTCATTACTGACATGTGTTGTTGTTACTGACATGTTAATAATAGATGTCATTTACTTTCTACTTCTTTTCAGTATTTTACTTCAATTGTTTTTACACTACAATCACGAAAACATTGTACGAACGTTTCGTTCAATCGAGATACATATTTAGTTGCTCCGTTTCTCATGACTCACCTTATGTAACGACAAAGAAAACTAGCGAGAAAAATTTCCTTTGTCAGAAAAACAGTTGCTCCCGCAAATGATTCAAAAGGTTTCTAATTATTTATGATACGGTTTCCAGCACAGATTCTAAAAGTGTAATGGCAAGTGTCCATTGTTAAACGAACTAGTTGCGCGAATCGCGTAATGACTATGAATCAAAGAGGTTAAGAGAGTGTTGACACGAAATTATCAATGTACCGAATTTCAATAGTCGAATTCCAACGATATTAAAATAACGGTGCGAACTGTATATTATCTGTGCACACATTCGTATCAATTCCGGGTATTGATAACTTTTAACACTCCGACTGTTGCATGTTTCATGGTAACAATGCATCTGACGATTTTATAATTTCTTTCATGAAATTATAATACACTTTTCACGTCGAGACAGAGATCTCTAGGAATTTTCCACGATACGCGTCAGTAAATGACCAACTTTTAATTCAAAATCACTCCATAGTGAATAGTAATGAGTTATTCCAATGTCATTGATACAGAGATAATGTGTATTTGTACACAAGTTAAAATTAATCGGAATTTATCTCTTGTCGCGTTTCGATCGTCTCCATCTTCTATTATCACTGTTCTCTGTCAAGAATCGTTACGAAAAACTTGCAGTCATGTTGCAACAAAGCGTAAGAGGTCATACGTCGGTAACGATCAAAGTAACAAATCAAAACACCAGCCGTCAAAGTATCAATAAATTACACGGAACAGAAAACCGTTTCGATCCCGAACGTTCTCGTTTTCCCGTTACTTCGACGAAAAAATAGAGAACAAATTTACATCTCGACATGCGATTAAAACGTTATTGAAACAAGAAACGAGTAGCTCTTACAAAATGATCGGTTTTCGCTGCTGCTACAAAGCCTTCGACGAGTATCGTGGTGGAACAGTCCCGAAACACTTCGCGACATCCAAATTTTCCGCGTAAACGCACCATGAAACGGCGTTTTGCCAACTGAAGAACGAGTAAAAGGGATAAACCGTTTATATACACCGCGAGTCGCACCCTCAACTTGGCGTATGACTGGAACGTGGAAGGGATACGTCTCCAATTGGTTGGAAGAGAAAACGCACGCTTAGACTCACACGTATTTTCGGCGATAGGAACGATCGGCTTGAGCGGTCAGGCACAAACAATTCTGTCGAGGAACAAGAAAAAACGGCAAACGTCTCGTGTCGTCGACTCGAACGTCGGAACGTCACGCTGAGACTGCTCGATGTAGTGGTAGATCATGCTACCGAGTTGTTCCCCCTGCGTCTCGGTGCTTCCCGCATGCCAAGTTGAGGGTTGCGCACGATACGCGCGTACGTCGACCGGTGTACGATATTGATCAATGTAATACGTTTACTTTATCTTTTGAATTATTATCTCAGTTAATTTATGTATGTATGTATGTACATGATAAAACACCGAATAACTTGGGTTACTGTGGATTTGTCTTCTTTGGATTCGAACGACCAGGGATACCCATGGTTTTCACCAGTTAGACATTGCTTGTTTTCAGTCAGGTTTCTTTGTTCGGTGCTAAGGCCACGAGTTTCATGTTAACCGGAGATTGCGTCGTGAACGAAAGGCAGTCGAAGGTTTGTTTGCTCGCACACACTGCAGATGGGAACCGTCAGCGCCATCCATGGGCACCAGCTGAAGATATGTACGAAATTGCTTGTATAGATTTTTGTACAATGCTATGGACATTCATGGAACTAATATTTTTGTTTAGAGTGGGACAGAAATCTTGGTTTTGGTGATAGTAAATTATATGAACCTTTGGAGATTTGGGAATTGAGGGTTTGAGAATTTCAGAATTTCAGAATTTGGGATTTGGGAAGTTCAGACATTTTGCAGTTTGGGGATTTGGAAAGTTTTATTTTAATTTCGCTCCATTTCGATTTTATTCCCATTTAGCAATTTGTGAATTTTTAAGTTTAGAGATTTTTTGGAATTTGGGGATTTTTGGAGTTAAAACATTTAGGAATTTGGAAAATTTTCTGATCTCAAAATTTACGAATTTCGAAATTAGTTTCGTAACTGTCAGAAATCAAAAATTAAGAAATTGAAATATTTGATGAACCCCTTTCCTTCTCAGGGGTAGTCTATATGTAAATAGTAATTTCCACATTTTGAAAATAGTATCAAAATGAATAAGTTGAAAGTCTTTTATAAAACAAATTTCTACCAAACCGATGACTTCACATACGGCTCCTAATTGTATCATTATAATACAGCTCTATTAGATACACCTAGCTGAAGAATACACATACTGAACTTTCAGAAACATTTTTAGGAACCTTCTAGGATACTTGTAATCCCTTGTCCGCAATTTAGGTTGACTTCAGTCATTATTTTGTTTTTCCTCGTTGAACTTCCAAAGACTGCCACTATAACTTTCCTAGGGAGAAACGGGTGTCAAACACCACTCACTATGAAAACACTTCTGTTTTCTAGCGGTGAATTCGCAAAATGTCGACTGTGCTACAACGATAGCGTCGCTTAAAATTCACCGTCGATTTTCGTTGCCTCTGAAACATGATATATCGAAAACGATGTTCATTATAAAAAAAAGAGTTTATTATTCGTAGCTGAGGTGGCGCGTGGTACATACATGAGGTTTCCGACTACAACAAGTCCTATAATTTCACGCAGATACTATGTACAGACAATGGGTCATGTTGTAATATTAATATCTACCATTAATTAACATAAGTCAACGTTACGGCTAAATTATTACCCCTTACATCTATTATCTATGAATAATGTTCGAAAGATCGACGCTAAACACGAGACTCTTGCATATGTCAATTGTTTCGTGTTGTTTCCTTTCAGTACGTGTTCTGTAGTGCAGTTAGCAACGAGTTATCTTCGTGCTACCTTGATCGTTACAATGATGAGCCGATCAAGTGTCCTAAATCTTGCAGAAGGTACAACAAAAGTTTAAGAAGAACTAGGAAGGTCTAGGTACCTCTTTGCTGTTAACCGTAGAACATAAATTTACAAACTTAAGAGTTTGTATACTTGGAAATTGCTAAAATAAACGAATTTATATTTTCGAAAATTTACAAATTTGTAAATTTGTAAATTTGATAATTATGAATTTATGAGTTTCTGAATTGTTGCTTGTCGAGTATTTGACTTGCTCATCATTGTAACGTACCTTCAGTCGCTAAAGAAAGATAATTTCCTCGCGCGTACCTAACAGTTAACCCTTCCTCGAACAGATGGTCTCTTACAGCCATATTTCGTAGTTATCACTTTACTTAGTCCATAAGTATAAACGAATTCGCGGCGAAACGTTAAAAATCTTAATCGCGTAAATTTTCAGACAATCGTGCCGAGTCATATAAAAAAAATATATGGGTAGCCTCTGCGGACCCCGTCGTTCGAAGAAGGGTTAATTTTTTCTAAACAAAAATGAAGAAACTACACTTACAGTTACGTACACGCAAATGTACTTAAAAAACGCTTCGATAGAAGTATCATAAAGCGAGCATTGATTGAGTTATTTAAAAAAAAAAAGAAATAATAATAATAACAAAGACAAGAATCATCTGGATGGTAATAAATATTACTTTCGTAGACACATACAAAAAAAAAATGAAGGTACTATTTCTCTAGTTACATTAATCATACATGTCTTCGTTCAGAGTATAAAAATATCTGAGTGATTAGTACCTAAGAAAAATATCGTCGCTCTCGTTAGTTATCTATGTGAGTACGTACAAGAGCGTCTTTTACGCATTTCGCCATTAAAGATTTTACAACGATCGCATTCAATGTTTTCTTCCATCGCGCTAACAGCTTATTTGAGCAAAAATAATGTTAATGGACATTTTATTGTCTTGTGTGTGTGTATGTTTCTATATTATTCTACGTATGTACGACAAGCTTTCGTTCGTAAAGGGGAAAGAAAGTACAATTTTCAACGATAACGGAGAGATCATAATATACATAAAAATGAAATCAAAGAAGAAGGGAATATAACGGACACCTTCGGTTATCCGTCATGCTTCATGAAGGTTTCGCTATGTTTAATGATTTGCGTTTGAACGAAATGTAATCTAACTATTATTGTATACGGGGTCTGTCGGAGAAGCAATGGCAATGATTTAAGAGAAAGAAAAACGGAAAGGTAACTCCGTATAGGAAAATTAATCAGGGCTCGTAAATTTGGGAAATTTTGTAATTTTTGGATTTGGGAATGCGGAAATTTGATAGTTGAAAATTGAGAAATTCGAGTCTGGAATTTGGAAATTTTCGAAAAAGGTTTCAGCTTCTGTTTATGTCTAAAAATCATTTTGCGTGACGGGAATGTTATGCAGTTTCCTAAAGCAACAATTTCGAAAGGAATACAGTGTAACGGAATTTCTGAATTAATTCTATTGATTTCTACATTATCGGTTGCTTTACCGACAGACCTCGGTGTCTCGAGTATCCGCGACGAGCAGAAGAATCGTACACGATAAAATGGCACCCTGAGTTGAAGAAGCACGGTCTATGAAACTTGCGTTTAAGTACTTATCGTCAGGATCTTTGATCGGCCGTAGTCATACGAGAACATGTCAACGTGATCTTACACGGCGTTATGGAATGTACCTTTATCGAGGTATAGAATTTCTGTGACGTTACAGGATCGGCAAAGCTCCTTCCCCTTCCTCGATTTCATCTTATGAATGCGACGCTCTCGTCGGGTCCTTTTTCACCGGAGACACCCCCGTCGAGTTCGTCACTTTGTAAGCGTTCCCTTTGACCTCTGCAGGGTGTTTGTGGGTACTTGTCGATGATTTCCTGGGAGGTTTTGTGATCTGCGTGGTCGACAGACCACTCACCGGATACTTGTTTCTGCTTGAAGTTCCGCCGTTGCTGCTTCTCGTGCCGTTCTTCGTCGACGACGACGACGTCGCCTCGGTCGGATGCTTTGGCATAACGAACGCTTTTGTTTGCTTCAACAAATACCGATCGTTGCACAACGCCGATATCAATGGCAGGTCCAAGTTGCGGCTCTTTTCGCGAAGCGTTCGAATGTCCAACATTCCATCTTCTTTTCCTTCTTCGCGTTCCTCGCTCACGATCGAACGATCTCTCGATGATTTGTTCGGTGAAGAGGACGACGAAGACGCGGACGGAAGGGGTTGATTCTTTTCTAGGTTCTGAAACAACAATATTTTGGTATCTCAAACGATATTCAGTAAAATAACACTTTACGCGTTGTTCATTATTTATTTTTATAGTTTAGTTTCAATTTATATGCAAATTGTTATAAAACGTCCGTAAAAATAGAGTTAAACAGTATGTTCAAAAATGGTACATTTCTTTTATTTTTCTTGTTGCATGTCTTGTATGTCTTGTTGTATATTGTATGTATAAAGGTAGAGGAGATGTTTATTCTTTGCTCTCAAGTTTTATTCTTATGGAAAAAATATATGGATCTACATTTTCTCTAGACTTAGACCTTTTATGGATTCTTTCAACACTAAAAGCAAATAGCGATACATTTCTTTCTATTACTTTTATGTTTCTTCTTTTGAATTTCTTTCTCTTATAAGCTTTCACCATGCATCTTTAGAAGAATATAAACAGTTCTCGGAGCAATTATAAAATCTTAGTACCCAGGAACATATGTCCATATAAGCTTCTCATATGTCCCTATAAGCTTCACATGCGTCCACATAAGCAGCACACATGTTCATACAAAAATAGACAGCACACAAATCGAACGTACCTGTATTTCGTAAGGAGGAGGCGGAGGAGGTGGCGGAAGCCTACGATGCTTGAGCTGCGGCAGCGATTGAAGCTTGATGCTGGAGGGCGATTCGAAACACTTGAGTATGTTCTCGTCGCTTCTCGTCCTGGAGAACGCGTGTAGCGTGTGAGGATGCGCAGGTGCCGGTGGTTCGCGTCTGAGACTTTGACTTCCTGCCGACGAGCACGTGGCACCGCTGTACAGCGAGCTCGTGCTGGCAGCGTAGTGGCTGCTCAGATTACTATGCGGCAAATAATTGTTAGAGCTAGTATCGCTGCTGCTAAGGTTCTGATTGGAGGCGTACTTGGACGGTGACGAGAAAGAGGAACCGGGAAGGTACGGGGTGCTACGATACATCACTAATGATTTATTGTTGAACGACGGGTAAGGAGGAGGCGGATAAGCGGCCATGGCCGCGAGGAGTGATCCCTGTTTGGCGTCGATGTACTCCTGCTTCGACACGGCAGGATCCTTCAGCGGGAACATCACATAGTCGACGTCCGAGTACAGTTGCTGTTTATACTGTTCGATCTGCGACCTGGCTACTTGACTCGTGTAAACGGTGGCCAGGCTCGGCGGAGGCGGCGGCGGTTGTCTGGGGTGAATCATGGGCGGCGGAGGTGGCGGAGGCGGTGGCGGAGGTGTCAGGTAAGGCAACAGAACCGGACCACCCCGCGAGGCGTGCACGTCCAAATAGTTATTCGGCCCCACGACGAGGGCCGCGACTGGCGCGTGAACTGGCGTAGGTTTCATCTTGTCACCGGGATAAGTGGGTGGTTGAATTCTGGGCGGTGGTTTGGGCGCGATCGAAGCCACGTCGTTCCCGATGCTGGTTGCGACGGTGATGTTGTTGCTCTTCGAGGGTGTCAGATTGCCGTTGCTCTTGCCGTTTCCCAAGGTGCTCTGGAACTTCGAGGACGTCACACGGGACACGATCTCCTCGCTGCTGGTCGGATACAGCTTCGAAATCGCTTCCTGTCGGGTGACCTCTGACACTTCGGGATACGGAGGCGGGGGTGGCGGTTCCCTGGGTGTCACAGCGTCGTTCCTGGGCGGCGTGGGTGGCGGTATCTGGATTCTTTCTCTGGGCGACGTGTAAGGAGGCGGAGGCGGTGGATCCGTCCTCCTTGGCGGCAAGGGAACAAACTCCCCTCGGGTCGCGTTGTACGGCGGAGGAGGTGGTGGTTCCCTCTCTATATCCGGAATCTTGGGTCGCGACGTGTTTATCGTGGCGTAGTCCATGCTCACCGGGTACGGGGGTGGCGGTGGAAGCTGACGGTCGCTATCCGTTCTCGGGGGAGGCGGGGGCGGTGGCATGGTGACATAATCACAGTCGGAATCCATGGAGTTGCTGATGGTCTTTCGAGGAGGATATCGTCCGACTATCAAATCCGACAGCTCGTCGGCCGACAACAACGGACCGACGCTCGACGGGTCGCTACCGTCGCCCCTGAAGCTTCCGGCGCTCAGTATACTGTTGCTTCGCGATCTAGAATCTTCCAGCTGTTGATCCAACGACACGGCGGACATGGTGGACACCACGTTCCCGACATCCTCGTCGCCTTTACAGACACTATAAATCGGCTCTTGATCCTCGGTACCGACGTCCTCCGTGTACACGTCGCTCGTCTCCGATCTCAAGCCACTGTGGATCGTGTAGAAACCGGATGTCACCGATGCTTCGTCGGTCGTCGATTGGACGGAACTCAGGGCACACATGTCACTCGCTGCCGATGACTCGTTTGCGTCACCGGTGGGTGAGTATAAGTCTCCGATCCTTTCGTCCTGCATTTCGCTACTCCTTAGCGTGTACACTCCACTTGTCTCGCTAGCGATGTCAGTACCTATAAGCAAGAATTTACGGAATTATGCTTACTGCTCCAGACAAATATGTTTTAATCGAAATAACGACATCGCTTTATATTTAGCTGGTCTTCAATCATAAATAGTCGGGACGAGCCAATAAAGCGTGTACATGTTTTATTATCAGGTATGTTGTTCACTGGGTAAAATTAGCAAAGCTAATAGTTGATATCAAGGACAACAATATTTTTGCTACCATCTTTCTACTAACATTTATGAAAGTATACATATATTTTATCGACGAAATTTGCATTTGAATAGGCAGCAGCGCGTCGGAGAAACGAAATGGTCATTTCACGAGTTGTCCGACTGGTTCCTCTCAAATTTCTTTCCCATTTCTCCCGTATCAAAACGCTAGCTCGTATTTCGGAATTACACAGATAAAGCGCATCCCCGGACGTATTTACATAATATTAAAACCGTACGAAAAGAAAGTACATAAACCCGTTTAATTGAAAGAAATAAACCGATATCTTAACGGCGCGCGGGTAAAGACCCTGTACGGCGTTGTAATCAGGATAAAATACGTTCTGCTAAAAATGCAACCTCCTTAATCGGCTCGCTTCGTCTTCTTTTATTTCTTTTGTAACTCACCCGCATATTTGCCACCTTTTTTGCACCTGTCGTAAATGGCGCCAGGAAAACTAGCGGTTTCCGACGAAACCGCTGAATTCTGTGCTGTATGCGAGTAACCGAGCTCCAGACTGGATGTTGCCGAGGTGCGACGCATTCGTGGCGGTCCACCAGCAGGTGCATTCACGACCACGACCGTGCTACAGCTGCTACTGCATTGTGACCCCTCGGCGGCCGTTGCTGCACTCGACGCTAATCGCAATGCAGCCGTCGTAGGAGTGCTATCTGTACCGTCGACTTCTGAAAATTTTACGA
This sequence comes from Coelioxys conoideus, assembly GCA_947623535.1. Lineage (NCBI taxonomy): Eukaryota > Metazoa > Arthropoda > Insecta > Hymenoptera > Megachilidae > Coelioxys > Coelioxys conoideus. The sequence continues at coordinate 8,760,655 of OX392449.1, read as the reverse complement.
TTGCTTCAGGGATTCTACGATACACTGCACGAGGGACTGAAATTTTAGCATAATATCGTACTGGCAGCCATCGGTACGACATGTGCCCATAATTATAAATATGGTCCCAGTAATACGTTTCTCGTTTCGAAATATAATTTGTTCATTGGGGAACATACTTCTGTTCAATTTTTTGTTTTTGTGCAAGTATATGTATGCATATGCTTATGTATGTACATGCACACATATACATCTGTATGTACATGCACACATATACATCTGTATGTACATGTATGCAAAGACATATGTGTATATATACATGAATCGTTAACAATATGACAGCATATGAACATCCTACGATTTAATAAATATGAACTACATACAGCAGAATGCGAAAAATGTCATGCCCATTGAAATTTGTCGTCACATCCAGTTAACAGGTTAATGGATTAGATTTGAATAAATGCAAAAATATTTTTATATTATACAACACTTAAAATTAGAATTTTATTAGTCTCGATTAATGAAAATTTATTATGAACGTGAAATTTTGTGTCATATGTATAATGTCAGTATAATATCATAATATATGAAGTGCTACATACAACGTACATGTATATACATATAGATGCATATGCCTTAACTCGGCTCAAAAATGATTTCGGACAACGTCCCAAAACTAGGATCGTTAGATTGTGAAACGTATTAAAGACTGCACCATTTTCTCGCGGTTCATACGCGGACAGAACTTTCCGGCAGAGTTACGCAATATGTTACGTGTGTGCATATACGTTCGTAATCTCGAAAGAGCGATATACTAGAGAAATTGGTATGGATTGTATGAATTTACCATCCACGGTGGAGACCGGTGACGACGGCATGGATCGGTCCTCGACATCCGCATTAGAGCCGTTCACCACGCCACACTGAACACCGGAGTGCGAGGTATTTTCAGTAAGACGCGGAAGGCACTCGGTGGAGGCGGGTGCCGTGTCTGGCTCGTCCTCGCTATGAACCCGGTCGCTGACAATTCCAGAAGTTGTGTTGGACGACGTGCTCGAGATAACAGAAATTCGTTGATCGCCGCGTGCTCCGCGCGCTGTTAGACTCAGCTTGCATCGAGCTGGGTACATGTAGCAGTCGCGGAGAACCTTCCTCTCTGCGATTGAAAACAGAACACCGGCCTCAAACATCAAACGGATACTTCGTTCGGAATTTAGGTTTTAAACGCTTCCGGTACTCTCTACGATCCCCGTGCACTCGAAATACTCGCGAGCTATTTTTTCCCGGAAACGATACCCGTCAGTTTCCCTTCCCGAGGACTCGTTGACCGTTCGTCGAAAGACGGATACTTTATACGATATCTCAGGTATAGGTATGTAGATACTTTATAGGATATTTCAGATACAGATATGTAGATGGTTTATAGAATATTTCAGGGAAGAATCAGGGACCTTTCCAAGAGACATCCATATATGAATGATGCTTAAATTTCCATAGGAATCACTTATTTAGTAAGAATTTGTTCATGTAACTAATTGGAAACATTCGTGTTGCTTGGACCTATGAATAATAAATAAGACTAAATATTGTGAACGTGTTTGGTAAGATTTATTGGTCATAAAAGTACTATCTAGTAAAATTTTCAACTGCCTCAGTGAGGCAGTCAACGTGTTAGGATTTTCGTGAGAAAGTATAATAGACTATTTTTTGTATAGAAGTGCCTCTAACATGGACTGTCACGAAATATCGACCACTTGTTCTTTTTTCATGTTCCAAAAAGAAAATGTAAACTAAAGCAGTGAAAAATGTTTGTTCACCTTCTTCTTCTCGCCTCTTTGCCTCGTTTACTCTGGGTGCTATGGCCATGGAGAACTGATGGGTGTCTCGACAGAGGCCCAAAAGCAGTTTGCTCTTGTCATCGCACCCGCTGTAGAGGGTGAGCTTGTCCGGCTGATCGACAGCGCGTATCTCGAACTTCTTGCGCTGTAATCCAAATGAATTTCCTGAATTTCGATTACACATTCTAAATTAGCTATCTGAATTTCCCAATTTCATCATTGTCAAACTTCCTAATTTTATCATTGTCGAAGTTCCCAATTTCATAATTATAACCCTTCCCAAAATTTGCTTCTCAACCACATGAACATCGAACCAAGACGCATTACTAGAATTTTGTAAAAGTATAGGAATTCTTAACAAATTCTAAAAAATTCTGTATAATCATCCACATCCGACCATAACCTTATCTTCGTAAACTAGTTAACAGTCGCTAATAATCCAGGTAGTTGATGCAACAATAAACCACTACTTAAGAAAATATATGCTTCTACTCCGATTTGCCAAAGTTTTTAATTTGACTATGAGCTTCGATTTTTGAAACAACCTGTATAGTATAGTGGTCTCTGTGATAGAATAAAGATATGGTGCAGGGAACTAACGTCGAAGCAGAGTTTGCCGATGTTGTTCCAGGCGAAAACCCTCGGTGTCTCCTCCTCGGCGTAAACTCGCACCCCGCGAGCACATATCGCGAGGAGTATGCGTCCTGGTCCAGCCTCGTTCTTGCTTCTTCGTAACCGATAGAGGTGAGCGTTGAGCGGCGCCTCCAGCAGCACCGCCTCCCGAATGTATTGCAATTCTGCCTCCTCCCTTGACAGGCCCCGGTTGTCTCTATGCTGAGCCGCCAGCACGCCGAGCACATTTGACTCGAGGCACATCTAAACATCCATGATCATTGATTACATATAATTGGGATCCCATGACTGTTTGCTGATAAACTCACAACAAAATTGTCGCAAATTCAATATCGATATTATTGTATCAGAATATTCCTACACCGTTAGAATCTATATCCTTGTAGATTCAAATCCCTAGATCCTAAATCTCAAGATTATAAATCATCAGATTCCGAGTTTCCAAACTTCGTAAATCTCACATTCTTAGGTTAAAGAGTTCGCAGTTCCAAAATCATTGGACAAAAATTCCTAGACAAATATACAAAAAGGCATTTTTAGACCCAAAATCTTTGCATGCAAATTCTCGGATCCAAAAATACCTATATATATTCAATATCTATATGTTCCATATTCAATATCTATATGTTCCATATTCAATATTGATATGTTCCACATCTAATATGTATATATTCCATATACAACGTCCGCATTAGCTCTAAAACCTATGTATGTTTAAAATCATGGACCCAAAATACATATCATATATGTCAAGAAGCTCAGATTCGAAATCCTGTATGTTCGAATCCATATATGCCACTTTCTTAAATCCGAAATCTATGTTCCAGACTAATAAATCCCCAAATTCTTACAACTTCATTACCCTAGATACCGTGGTATCTAAACTGTTCCAGCTGTATATCTGGAAATTTGTACGTGGCCAGATCTCTATATCCACCGAGGTCCGTTAACGGGGTCCCGCTTATGCGAGGAATTAAACCACGTCGCCCCATAGGGGAGAACCCGGTTTTACGATCGAGACGTCAGAGGAGCGGGAATAGGTCTACATTCCAGAAGGTGAATCTTAGAAAAACGAGCAGAAACCTTAGCATCGGGATCGAAGATTTATGTTCGGACAGCGAAACGAATACGCTCAGCTTGATATGTAATTGAAGGATCGGTGGCTCGAAATGAGTTCGTTGATCGATAATACGTTTTGATCTATTGCCTCGGATATTTCAAGGCGAAAGGGTGAGCTTTTTTCTTTAACGATCACGTAAATTATTTGGATCACTTACACGGTACCTCGGTTGGGTAGAAACCCAAGTCTCTATCAAATCCAACTCTATCGTTGAGAGCACTGTTTTTGGGAATTTATGGATTAGGAATTTATGGGATTTGGGAAATTATGGATTTGAAAGTTTTGGGATGTGAGAATTTGTGGATCTGAAGATTCGAGGATTTGGAAACTTGGGAGTTTGCAAATTTTTATACTTGCAAGTCTGAGGTTGTTGAGTTGGAGACCTTGGCAATCTGGGACATGGGGTGTTGAAATATTTTGGATTTCGAGAATTTGGTGATAAGATGATTTAATAATTGATCCGATCAGAAATATAGAAATTGGAATTTAGAATCCGGAGACATGAAAATTTGAAAATTTTGAGATTTGAGCTTTTGGGAATTCAAACATCTGGAAGTTTGGAACTGGTGAATCTTGCATCCTCATCGAAACACATAAAAGCTTTTGGAGCTGCTGGTAACAAAATAGAAATACAATTCGGAGCTCAAAGGGTTAAAACTATTCGGTCCACAAACATCGTGAACTATCGGTGTTTTGATAATATTCATAGTGTCCAATATAAATATGCGAACGAAATACTTACGTGAGGTGGAAGGTAATCCGTGGGTTTACAGTATCCCACAGATCCTGCGTGTGGCCTGTGCCGTTCTTCGGAGTAATCCCCAAGGTCGGCTTGTAGGGCAAGACCCGCGAGTGTGAGCAGGGGCGTAACGATAGATGGCTCGTGTAGGGGATGGTGAGGATGGAGGCTTTCCACCCCACCCCCATGCCTGACCACGTTGTCCCGCAATTGCAGGTAATAGTGGTGACGGGTCGTCTCATCGCTGAAATCAATTAACGATAATTATCACGCTTCGTTCTTTTTATATCGCCGAAATTATTCAAATTGCTAACATATAAAGACTTTGCTCCAGATAATACAGGACTGTACAAACTCTGTCATCAAGTAGTAGTAGCTAATCAATTCTTTAATATGTCCATATTTATAGAACAACCTTTTGACTCATTGAATTGTCAATTATTGTGATCGTGAATTTAATTGAATTACATTTATTTCTATTCGGATAAATCGTGATCAATATTGATTATTCGATTACAGTTGCGAGGCACGGTGTAATTTAATCAAATTAAGAATCTGCATTGCGAATTATAGTGTAATTGAATTACATCGTGATTAGCTGACATGTAATTGAATTATAGTATAACTAAAAACGATGTAATTGAACTATATTATAATTGATAATGATGTAATTGTATTATACTGTAATTGATAACAATGTAATTGAATTATAGTGTAACTAATAACGATGTAATTGAATTATATTGTAATTAATAACGATGTAATTGAATTGTAGTGTAATTGATAACAATATAATTGTATTACAGTGTAATTGATAACGATGTAATTGAATTACAATGATACCGATGTGATTGAACTATAGTGTAACTAATAACGATGTAATAGAATTATTATGTAACTGGTGACGTCGTAATTGAATTTCAATGTAACTAATAATCCATTCGATATATGAGTGATACACGTTGCACTCATAATTTGTGAATTAATTCAGCAGTAACACCGCGCAGTCCTCAGGTTCCAAATAAAACCGTTCGAATATGCACCGAGATGCGAGAACAACTGTTACTAAACTTTCGAACGAAATGTCACTCGACACGTCCGCCATCCGAAAATGGTGATCCGAAAAATCACCAGCGGAGAAAAGAGACAGAAGCTCGTAGCTTAGAAAGCGAGCGGATTAACAATAAAATGTGCCGGCACTTTCAAATCTCGTCGGGCCAGAAGCGGTCGAATAGCTGAAACTGGAAGGACAGAAATTCAAATAGCATAACGCTCCCGCGTGATCTCGCGTTATATAACACAGCCTCGCGTATTTCGCAAGACGATCCGCGCGATTGGAATATCCGTTCGCGGAACAACGACGACGATTTTAGCGAACGCAACAAAGAAACGATCGTGGCCCGACCGGCTGTGTTTCGCGGACGAGGGGATAAAAAAAAAAAAATTCATCGGTATGGAAACACCGGATTTTAATTATTCACCAGTCACGCTATGATTCATTATCTCGAACGAGCGTGTCAGGAACGTTTCTAAACCATTCACCGGAGTTCGACGGGGTCCAACGGGAGAACGGGACGTTCGCCAACCGTGAGAAGCGTATCTCGCAGATATTAATTATGCGAATGGCAGGGTTAGCTGCTCTTTCATTTGAATAAGAAATACTCGGTGAAATAATTGACTGTCCGGGACCGAGTGTTATTTTCGTGATTAAATAATACCGTGCAGGTATCGAATTATGTTTGGCTACGTATTTAAATAGACGAAGGTGATGAATACCGGTTTAGTATAATGACGACGGCGATGTCGATTTTAGAAGTAAACACGTAGCAAATAGTGAAATAATGAACTTGAGGAATAGTGAAACAATGAAATTAGGCATACGGTAGTATAGGAGGATTATATTAATTAGTATTATGGCGGTATAATAGTGTAGCAGCGCAGGGTTGTTGTAGTATAGTGCAAGAATAGAATAGCGTAATAATAAAATATTAAAATAGTTATACATTAGCATACCTGTACAGTCGCACAATGGAACAGCCGTACAATAGCATACTGAAAAGATGAATTACTGAAATAGTAGATTATTAGAGTAGTAATACAGTGAAATAGTGAAATAGTGTACTAGTATATTAGCAGAATATGAGAATAGTCATAGAGAAATGATGAAATAGAATGGTGGAATAACTTTCTATATACTAAATGTATAATCTAATAGAATATCTACTAAATAAATAAATGAATGAGTGAATGAATAAATAAATAAATAAGTAAATAGTTCATGCACTATAAAAGCTGAAGAGCCAAGTCGGTATTCTGCGATTCTTAAAACGGCGATATCATTCGATTCGAAACTGATTGTTAGTTAATAAACATAATATCGAGAAATGAGTGTCTCTGCGTAAACAGCGAATTATAGTATTTCCAAAGCCGCTATTCATGGCGAAGCGGAAAACGCTAGTACTATCGAACCGATACTACTAACTCACGTTATACGCCGTAATGACAGTTTGTTTAAAAAAAAAAAACACCTCGACCGTTGCGTGGCATTACGTCGAATTACCGTCGAAAGAAGGTCCGACGTTGCGTACTTCCGCAAACAGAAGGCTAATTCCGGTACGACATCGTCGATAAACTAAATGGCGATGTAACAGCGTAATAATACCGCGCTATTCGCATCCACGGATAATTTGATGCAGAATTCAAGTCATCCTCGTTATTATTCCCTGACAAAAAGTATGACTTTGTAGAAGGTCTACGGCGAGATGAAAATGGAGGAAAACATGGAAAGGGAAGAATGGTAGAAATGGAATGGAAGAAAACTGTACCTACTGTAACTTTGAATTCGTAGACTTCGAGATCTAAATAGATCGGAATATATCTGGGGTTTAATATATGACGCCAATAACCTTAGATCACAATATCTTTGGATTCCAATACTCCCAGATCCCTACATGCCTGGATACCAATACTCCTACATCCTTATATACTGAGTTACCAGTACTCCTAGGTTACGTTAGGCTAAATTACTTTTGGGTTCCAGTACTCCTAGGTTTCAATACTACTAGGTTCCAATACTACTAGGTTCCATACTCCTAGATTACAGTATCCCGTAGGTTCCAATACTCCTAGGTCCCAATACTTCTAGATCCCAATATCGGCACATGTTAATGTTCCTACATCCCAATACCTCTAGATACCCTCGAATCCAACCATCCTTAAATTCCAACTTTTCCTTGACCCCAGTATCCCTATATTTCTACATAATACATATATCTAGACTCCATCATCCCCTCATCCTAATATCCTGATATCCTCTAGATGGCAAATCTATATCATCGTGTCTGTACATCTCAAAACTTCTAGATCGCTGAATATCTTTACCCTTAGATACCTAGATTTCCAAATCGCTATATCCCGTAATTCCTATGCCCCAAGGTACCTAAACCATTAGATCCTTGTATCTCCAAATGCCCATCTCCTAAATCTCTATGTATATTCTCCACAAATGTATATATTCCCGACCCCTGATCCTCAGATCAGTGTATCTCCATATCCCCACATTAGTCTTCATCCGCATCTGTACATCACTGTACTCTCCATATCCTCAAATCATTCTATCCCAGTATCTCCAGATCCCTGCATCCTTATATCCCCTGATCATCGTATCTCCGTATTCTCCATATCCCCAGATCACCGTATCTCTGTATCCCTATACTTCCATATTCCCCGATGTCTATACGCTCATAATGTATTCCGGTATCGGTATGCTGTCAATCTCGAGAGCGCAGGAGATAAAAATTGCGGCTGTCGGCCGATCGAGAATACGCCGCGAGCTATAACGTTCGAAATTAAACGAAGGCCAGAAGCGGAAAGGGATCGTGCAAAATTTAGAAACGTTTCGGCGGGAAGATTTGCGGTCAGGAACGACGATACTGGTCCTTTGGCGAATTAAAACCCTCGTCGGGATGGACGCGCGGTGAACGTCGGCGAGGGACGATGTAAATCACGGGTTTCGGCTGGAAATCAGAAAGCAACTACGGATCGGTATAATTACCGGGACGAGTGCTTTCATTTAATGCGTACGGTCTATCTATCACGCGCCACGTAATAATTTATAATTACAAGACTGGGTAGCATTTAGCTACCGGACAGGAGTCGGGATTTCGTTTCACGGCGAACATCCACCCCTTTCCTCCCCTCTTTCGCTTCTCATTTGAACGGGCTACACTCACCCTATATAGTATTCTTTATCGTCTCTTCGAGGTTTTTGTACGCGAGCTGAGGAGTATCAGGAAAGGGCGCTAGGGGTGCTAGACGGGGTTAAGAAAAAATTTCGGAACTCTCGATGACACATGACGGTATTTGCGTTCGGAGTTATTAAAATTATTGGAATTACTTGTAAATTGCCAGATTTCTGACATTCTTAAATTACGAATTTCGACATTTTTTAGCTTTCAAATTTTCCAGCCTTCGACACTTTTTACATTTTTACGATTCCAAATTTCGAATTGTAACATTCCCAAATTTTCAAATTTCTCGATTTGTGAATACTTACATTTTCAAGTATTCAAATAGCAAATTTTCCATATGCCTACAATCTCTATTTTTACACATTTTCTATGCTCCCATGTTCTTTGCGTTTCTAAATTTTCAATATCCGCAAATACTAATGTTTCAAAGTTCTCCGTATTCCAAAATTTTGTGTATTACCAAATTTCCTATACTCCAAAATTAACCTTTATCCCCACAATTTCAACTATTTCGAACTTCCTACATGTCCAAATTTCCTATACTTCCAAATTCTCTGTATTTCCAAATATCCTACATTGCCAAATTCCTCTATTTCCCAATTTCATATCCTTAAATTCCCCGTATTCCTAAATTCTCTCTATCCCCGAATTCGCAATATCCCTGAATTCCCCACATTCCCAAATTCTGCCTATCCCCAAACTCTCGAAATCCCCGTGACCCGTATCTCGAAAGTCCCTGTATCCCTCTCGCCGTTCAGCCCGCTGCACGTCAAACGCGCGTAAGGAACAGCATCGAAGGATCTCTCGGTTTCTCTTTCTCCGACTGTCCGTCTCGTTCTTTCTGTCCGTCGATCTGCCCGAGGCAGAGGCAGGAACCCTTATAATCGCGATACACCGCGGCTAGGAAAAAGGGACAAAAGGGAGGTACGGTAGGCTACGCGGGTTTGGCAGTTTGGCCAGGTACGGTGGCAACAGGGGAGTATTTGAAGCGGAACGCTAATTACTCCGATTAATTCTGCAATCCATTTGGGGGCCTGTCCGATGCTCGGAGCGTCCTCGACTAATTTAGCTTCCTACGAGAGAAGCCAGCCTCTCTCGAGTGAATAATTTGTCAGCCGGTGGGGTCGATCCGACTACCGGAGTTTTTATTCGTCCTCGCGATTCCGATCGCCGATTCGGACGATTGTTTGTTTTTCGACGATTTCGAAAAACCGTGGGGAACGCGTCGATTTGGGCGATACGCATCGAAAAAGTAGATCGAACCACGGAGATAAGGCATTTCGGATTTTTGGCTGACTTATGGCTGACATTGTCACGAACAGAATTTTTTTTAGGATGGCTTTTTTTAATTCATTATTGACAGTTTATTGGCGATTTATTAGCGGCGGTTTGAAGATCGGCGATATAATGAGAGGGAAATAACTAATTTTTTTACAACAATGATCATGTTCGGTGATTAAAGAAGGTTTCTATTATTGTTCGACTTTAATACCTCTAGATATCCGAATTCCTAGACTGGCCATATCTTTAAATCTTCAAATTCCTACATCTCAAAATCCCCAGATACTTAAATCCTCAAATTCTGACATCTCAAAATCTCCTCCGCAAATTCTCAAATGCCTGACTTTTTAAATTCAAAAATTTCTAAATTCGAAATACCATAAATTTGTATATTCGACGGTTCGAAAATTCTGAAAAAAGTATAAAAATAAGCTTCCCAGATTATATAAAAGATAGTCATGTATCGAGACTGCCATAATTTTCGAATACCACGGAATTAATGAAATCTTCCTCCGAATTTTACTATATCGATATTCACCGATAAAATATTAATTAACAAATTGAAGTATAAATCTTACCTTAACAGTAAAGGCGTGTCGATATAATAACGAACACGAAAGTACAGTACGAATGCCGGTCGTCCGCTGCTGTCTAAGCCCTGAAAATTCGAAAGAGAAACAGTTACAATTAATTTAACTCTCGTTACCGAGAACAAATTAACAATCGTATATAATTGTCCCAATTAAATCGATCGTTCACGATGTTATTTTATAATTTGTAATTACATCGCGAACGGTTAAAAAAATTTTGATCTAAATTATCCATCTGGAAATCGATAACATCAATTTCATACGAGGTAATATGCAACCAGCGAGGAATATAGTTCTGAAAATTCTAGTCCACGGATAGTGATATTTTAATCATGATCTTTGGCCGGTAATGCAGCCAGCTCTATCGAAGTTCGATTAGGTTGATGCTCAGGTATCCTGTTCGCCGTGTTTTTATTTTTCCACGGATGATAATTATTCCGCTCTATCGGTTCGCACAGGCGGAAGATGAATTTTTAATTGGTCAACTAATTCGAGGGATACTCCAGGTAGAATTCCATCATATTGCATACTTACCTACTCATTTCCTCGGAATGATCGACCGATCACCTGATTTTTACGTCTTTTTAACAACATGTTGATAGATTATGATGTATCGATGCACAACGCATCATATGCGTCACACATAACCTATCCCAGTGATAAACAACTGTACCGTGCTCGTGTTTATCACCGACCTGCTCGCGGATGAATGATTAGAACGATACAAAACATTCGTTGAGAAAGTAAAAAAAATATATTAGTACGCTATTAAAGTGAGAATGTTAAGAACGGTCGTTAGAAGAACCATATAAGTGTCGTATTAAACGATCGAAACGATTCGATAACATCGAAACGATATCTATATGCAGATGCTTGTTGCATCTATTTGTCCACCGGATAAACATCGTACGCGTCCTATTAATTAAGCTTAATCGTCGATTATCTGCCTAAGACAATGAACCGCTGTTTTGATAATTGAATTGTTCTATCGAAGGCTAGAGCAACGCGACTCGATCTATCAACTAATTCGAACAAAGGCACCGCTCATATTATTACTGTCGGTGAATCGATAACAGCCGATATCGCGGCCGTTTTCATTGCTGAACATTAACAAATCACGCTTATCGAATCGGGAACTTTATGATGAATTTTAGGAATTTTATGGCGAATCTCAGGAATTTTATGATGGATCTCAGGAATTTTATGATGAATCTCAGGAATTTTATGATGAATCTCGGGAATTTTATGAATAATCATAGGAATTTTATGAATAGAACGTTTGAAATTTAGAGACACGGAGATTTGGAGATCTGGGCAAGTAGAAAATCTCGAGAATTTAGGGGTTCGAAAATTCGCTGGTATGGGGAATGTGGGATTTCAAAATGTAGGGAATTTAGGGGTTCAGTGATTTGAGGAACTCGAGATTACGGGGAATCTGGTGAATCGGAAGTTGAGGAATTTAAGAATATGGGAAATTTGTGGATTTGAAGATTTAGAAAGTGTAAGAATGTGGGCAATATGGGGACTTGGGAACTTGAATAGTTTGGGCATATAGGGAATTTCGAAATTAGAAAATATGGAGGATTTGAAAGTTTCGAGAGTATAAGAATGTGGAGAAATGTAAAAATATTGGAAATTTGTTTGCCAAATTCAGAGTTCAGAAATTGTTAGAATTTGGAAATCTGAGAATCTAGAGAATTTAGGGACTTTATACATAGGAGAATTTAGGAATTCCAGTATTTAGAGAACTTGAGAATCTGAACACATCTGATCTCACAAATTGGAATTAATTCAGAAAATTTGGCGATATCTGAAATTTTGAACTTAAAGAATTTCGAAATTCGAAAATTTTAGAACCTCAAAATCCGAATTCACTGAATCCCACCCCAACTCTCTTCGATATCTAGGTATTTGAAACTCTGAAAACTGGCGGATTCGAAAATTGAAAAGATTCCACTCTCTGCTAATTCATCGAAGCGACTGCTCTCGCTATATGGCCGTCCATTCCGAAAGACCAGTTACGTGGATTCGTGGTGGACACAGCGGAGAAACGGGAAGACGAGGAGGCATACACCGTGGTGGATTAATATTTATGGTCGGTAAAATATGCGGATGAAGCCGACGGTATAATTTGCTACGATTTGACCGGAGGGTCTAGGTCTAGACATAACCGAGAAACCCTTCTCGGTTTAATTTTCGGCTACCGAATTTCGAGCTGACTTAGTTATTGCTGGCTGTCTCCCTTTCCTTCTCCTTTTCGTCCTTCAGCCGGTCTCGTCTTCGTCCTCCGTTGTCCGCGTTCCTCTTCTTTTCTTTCCTTTTTCTCCCCCTTTTTTTTTCTACCGTCCATCCTCGTCGGATGATGTATCGGTCGTTCCAGCGTACGCTTTTGAAAAGTGGGCCGCTCGTCGGTGTTAGTCGCTCCTAATTTCTATCGGTGAAACCCACGAAATCCTTTTGATCGTTGATTTTAAATGGATCGAGATTGTCGGGTGTGGGTGTGAGATTAGCGTTAGATCGATGTTCGACTCTCTGTTCCCATGTAATGAACTACCGTTCCCTCATTTTGTGAGAACGATTCTTCGTTTCTATACGGTATCTTGCCATAACCGTTTCACAATTATCGGCTGGAAATAAAACGGATTATAAGCACCGCGTTTCTTATTTATTTCTTTTATGCTCGTTCGTTCTCAAAATCTTTCTGTTGGAAGTTACATCCATTTCTCCCACATCCACATATAGGCTTCAGTAAATACCCATATACTCGGGAATACTAATCAGGAAGAAAGAAAACGGACCTACAGTTTTATGTCCCTCTTCTTCGAACACCAAGGCCAGTTGAGAAGAGGACAGTTGTCAAAAACCATAACAGAGTGCAGTCATCCAGTGCTACTTTTTTGTGTAAAGTTCATTCAGTCAATTAACCCATTACGATTCTCGCTCGAGATTTGAATCAATGCAACAATTTTAAGCGAATAACTTTTAATCACATTCATAGTATTCCATACTCCATGTTTGAACATAACGAGGCAGACAATCTCGGCGATCGATAATGAACAAATAATAATTTCAAAAAGATTCATCAAATTTTTCAACTAGACTGCAGTTGCTATTTGCCAAAAGCAACAATGCTTTCAAGTGCAAAGGGTTATATTATCTTCATTTAATTTAATATTTCTACTTGCATTTTACAAACTACCACTTTGTAGAATTTATACGAATATATTTATATTTATATTTATATTATACGAATATATTTATATTCTTCCTTTAAAGAATAAATATTCCAACACTTTCGTTGATAATTAACAGGCTTTCAAAGTATCGTACAATTATATAAAGCATAAAGCAAGGTCCAAGGTTTAAGTTTCTTTTTTGAAACGTCCTATATATTATTGTCTAAATAGTTCATCTGCAGTCTCGAGTTTCGCGAATCGACAGAAAGATCCCGAATTTAGTCCTGTGTTCCCGACAGGACCGGTGTGTGGCTACTGCGCTTGGGAACGCGTGGGTCCAGACACACGCGTGGGCGTATTCACAGTTTAGTGATTTCACCCACGTTGCACGGTTTTTCTTTCGTCGCGGTAGCACGTCAGTATGCCGAAGTTAATGTTCGTAGCAACATTGATTCAACATTGGTATTCACTACGAACGCGTTTCTAACTTTTCTTCGTCTTCGATTCTCGATTCCTTCCGCATTGTTTCCCCGCATTTCGATGTCGTGCAACTTCCAAATGCACAAATTTTTCTTCCCAAATTCCCATATTTTCCAAAATGTCAACTCTTTCAATTTTCATTCCCCAAAATCCAAATTTCCTGAATCCCAAATTCTTCATATTTCCAAATTTGCCATATCTCCGATTTCCACAAAGTTCCTCAAATCCACCAAATTTCAATCTCCCAAATTTCAAACTCTAAAATTTCTAAATTTCCTACTCCTCGAATTTTGAAATCCTCAAATTCCTTTCCTAACCTTTCTAAAAACCTTTGCTAAATCCTAAACCTTCCCACGTTCCAAATTCTCAAATTTCAAACCAAGGACAATGAGTGTTTTTTCATTGAAAGAACCAATCAAACTCGGTATTATCGCTATCCCTCCAATTCGTGATACGAATTTAATTCGTATTTTGGTGATCTCGTTGCACTCTAGGCCCTATTCGGTTACGCCAATGCACGCGCATAACGTCCACCCCTTTGGTCATTCGTCCTTCTCCGCTTGGACGTTCTTTGATGGCCCGCGGGTACAGTTGCCGCTAAAATCGAGAGTCCAGGACAACACACACCGGAATTTACATACACACGGCTCGATACTATCGCTCGCTTCTTGTGGCGTGCTTCGTAGCGATATTATCGAAGCGTGGACGACATTGGCGACTGGTATGGTAGCAGGTGTGGCTGATATATTATTGCGATACCGTGCAAGTTTACCGATTGTAGGGTAATCGTTTCGCGATACATATTTTCTTTTCTCCAAGAATATGTTCGAATTTGTAACTGAGCATTTTTTATCGAAACTGAGCGCGCGCACATGTTCCTGCACTTATGCGTGAGAAACAAGCAAATTTTTTCAACGCAACTAATTCTACCAATAATAA
The DNA here is from genome assembly GCA_947623535.1 of Coelioxys conoideus. Classification (NCBI taxonomy): domain Eukaryota; kingdom Metazoa; phylum Arthropoda; class Insecta; order Hymenoptera; family Megachilidae; genus Coelioxys; species Coelioxys conoideus. The sequence continues at coordinate 8,745,627 of OX392449.1, read as the reverse complement.
TTTCCTGCTTCAACGAAAAATACACATGTGTAATGCATTGGAATAATTACAGAATACAGTGCATGTAATAACACGTTCCTTATTACAGCATATATGTATAATTACCTATTTAATTATATCATTTATATAATCTGTATTTATATACTTATATAATTTTATGTAATTTATATAATTTTTATGTATATACACATATAATTTTATACAATATTTACAATATTTTGTATTATATAATTATTTGCATAATTATACATGGTGTATATTACATAAATATTATCGTATGTTTATTACCACATATGTTATACGAACATTTCAATCGGATCGTTGCTACACGATCAACATTTCTTCTACCATTATTAACAAGCTTGCAATAAAAGGCAGCAAGCTCAGACATGGAGTTTCTAGCAGCTGTAAAAAGCTCTGAACGAACGTTGCTTCAGCCATCCGTAATCTTCCGGTAACCAATAGTTAACGTTACACGCGACGCGATAGTCGAGCTGACTGCGTATAAATTCGACAATCAAAGTGACGAACACGCAACGACAGGTGTCAACGTGGTAAGTATCCGAGGATAAAGTTCAACGTCGAAAATTGAATGTTCGGAACGAATCGTCACTGACAACGAACGTGGATACGCTTGTTTTTAGCGGTGCAACTTTCCGTTAATGACGAGAGCTCGCCGCGACGATGCAACACACACGCTCTCACGTACTCACACGGTAGCACGAAATTGATTGTAATATAGGTGCATTAACATGGTCCAGTGGGTTCGCGGGATTGTATTGTTGATGTTGACTACTGCCGTTACTTGGCGCCTGGCGTGTTACCACTTTGTGAGAGCCATCGGGGAGAACGGTAATCGCCCACTTATAGGTGTTTCTGCTGCACCGTGTTCCACTCGATATAGTGCGTGCACACACGCATCAATAAATCTTGTCCATTAGCAAGCTACGCTATATATCATTTCGCGACTGCTATTTCAAACAATATCTCAATCATTTCGTTTCTTTTTTTTTTCATTTCTCTGCATCCTACGGAACGAATACGACGTTCGTATTATTATTCATCTCGGCGTTTTTTTCGATCGAGATTTTATCATTTTTAATTTTAATATTCCTCTGAACGCGTATGATTTGTTGTTACAACGTGTACATGTAGGTGGAACAATAGTTCGACTGACAGATTAATTTGAATTACTGTTTTTGTAATATTCAAGTATGTATGTGCATATTTCAATTTTGAACCAGCGAATATTAATATTTCAGGAATTTCAAATATTGGGGGACTCAAATGTAGGAATTTGAAATTTTCCAGTATGAGGTTTGCTAATTTTGAACCTTGAAGTATCTGAATATATTCCCTGTAGCAACACTCTTAGATTCCGATGTGTGTTCGAATCCCAATATTACTAGATATCGATCATTCTTGGTCGTAATTACTATTAATCGCGATATACCTATATTCCGATATTCTTAGACTCAAATATTCGGAGATCATAATATTCCTGGATATCGATATCCCTACGTACCGATATTCCTATGTATCAATATCCCTACGCAACCGATACAGTTCGTACTAATGTTCCTACATATCAATATTCCTACATATTGATATTTCCACGTATCGAATCCTTACGAACTGATGTCCCTATACCGGTACCCCTATGTACCAATATCTCTATGTATTGGCATCCACAGATCCCGATCTCTCTACATACCGACATCCCTACGTACTGATATTCCTACGTATTAATATCCCTACATACCGATATTCCTACGTATTGATACCCCAGATCCCGGTATGCCTACGTATCAATATCTCTACATATCGATATCCCCAAAACCCGATACCCCCACCTACCGATATCGCCACGAGCCAATATCCCTACACACTGATAGTCTAGACTCTGATATCTCAAGATCAAAATATCTCCACATATAAATACTGATATACGAATACTCTCCACGTACTAATATTCCTACATCCCCGATTGTTCCTATATTGCTAGATTCCTCTACTTGTGAATTATTATAGTAATTTGAATATACATTGTATATGATATCGAATGACGTGCCATGGCATGTATATGTACCGTATACATATGTATACATATATGAACATATGATAGGCGACTGGGCCGAGTTCGAACGGTACGTCTCGTCGAGCGGAATCGAGAAAAAGACGATTTAAGAGCAAAAGAAGGAAGCTCGCTGGCGGCGAAAGGAGAAGGCCCTCTTCGGTCAAATTAGCATTTCCATCCGCGGGCACACGATGGCGGTCGTGGTTTTGCCTGGAGGGTAGCGCTAAACGAGCGTACAACGGCAGCCCTCTTCAAGACGAGTAGCCTCGCTGTATATCCCGGCAACTCGTCGTCGCCACCAGACACATCGCTCCTCTTATCCTCCCGGATGACCAACCGACCATTCTCTAATAATATTTATCGCTGTTACGTTTCGCACTTCATATTCTGACCTGTCGCGATTCTTCTTCATTGGCTACATCGAACGAGATGGTAGAAGTAATTTGTATTGAGCGATTTTTTGGAAACTTTGCAGAATATTGTGACGATGATTTTATCAATTGCAATTTTTTAAGTTCTGAATCTCTACGTTATCTAATTCGTACATTTATGAATTTCTACAGTTTCTAATCACTAGATATCTGAATTTTTACATTTTCAAATTACTAGATATCTGAATTTCTACATTTCCAAATTACTAGATTTTTGAATTTCTGAATCTCTACATTCTCAAACTCCTAAATTTTTTAATTTTTACATTTTCAATTCTCTAGATAGCTGAATTTCTACATTTTCATGTTCCTAAATATTCAAATTTCTAGATTGTCAAGTTCCCAAATTACCAATTTGGATCAAACTTTCGAATTCGTAATGTCCCAATTTTTTCAAATCTCCAAATGGAACGAATCGAAAGCATGTTGACTGCCATGTCAACCATACGCGCTACAAGATTTTTTTTAGTAAAAGTATGTAGTGCCATTTAAAAAAAAATACGATGACCTCGAAATTTCGAAAAAAAATAACCTCGAGAACAAAATTCGACCCTCCGCCGTATTGGCTCTTTCAAACAAAATATTTTCCCTCCCTGACATTTTTCCTATCATAAAAAATAAGCGATATATTTAAGGTGCTCAAGATAGGTGAAATACCCTGTAGTGCAAGGGGTTAACACTAGCAATACCAACATTAAATGCATACTTACTCTAGAATTGCAAATGAAGTGGAAAAATAAATAAATAAATATTGCAGCATCATCTAACATATACAACCATTCATTAGCTCAACAAAACATGACAGATATTTTGACAAAACGTCGTCCACAAAATTTGATGACCTAAATTGTCAAACCCGAAACCAGTCATTTCGACTGGTTGGTAGTTCTGGTGTTAAACCGCTCGCGGTGACGAGATCGCTGTTATCCGCGGGAACCGCGGTACGTTCCGTCGATCGAGTAATTCCAATAATTCGTTGGCGAGGAAGCTCGCGAGCCCAGCAGAGTGGGATCGCAGGAATTTGTCAACTCGGCAGAATGCTTTCGATCGGCGAAGCCAGAGAGGATGTCTCGCAGGGGAAATTACGGATTCGGAGGGGCTCGAAGAGAGAGAGAAAGAAAGAGAGAGAGAGAGAGAGAGGGACAGAGCGTGCCGCCTCGTGCGATATCTTCGTATCTGCTCGGAGCGGTGGGACCCCCGTTTCGCTAATGACGGTCCACACCAATAACCAATAAATACTGGCCCGGTAAAACCGGGCTACCGGACTACGTGCTTATCTCGCCGAAACATCGGCAGCAAGGATTTTCTGTGGCCGTGCGAGAGGTCCTCGGCTATTAAAACTGGGCCCCTCCCCTATCGCCGCGTTCTGCCATCCCCTCTACTTACATTCTACCGAGCATCTTTGGATCTTCCTCTTCTTCTTCTTCTTCTTTCTCTTCCTGTCCACGGTGTTTCAGCGAACACAGCGTGGAATTTCTTTAGGGGATCCACAGTCGCTGCGTTAACAACGAAGCGTAATCGATTGAAAGGCTACGGTTACCTTCTCTAGGCAAAATTATGTTCTGTGGGACGATTCGCAGTGAACGTGCTAACACTGTAGCTACCAAAGGGGTTACCCCTTTACAAATGTTATATCTCGACGTTGAGTTTAACGACGGTCTGGTGAGAAAATAAATTAAAATTTTTTCTCAACCAAAAATAAATATATTTACATGTTACAAGTATCAGAGACGGATCGGGGATGACCAAGATGTTAATAGTTTGATGTGTACTCTATGCGAGTTATTGGAAATCTGCTGAAGAGAAAAAATAATGTTCTCTCTAAAATAAAATATGTAGTGGGGATTGGCATGTCGCTGGGGGTGGACAAACGATGAAGTAAAAATTAAAGTACTTTCATTGGTTCTGGAAAATTGAAGGGAAGTGGGCAGAACTGCCCTTACCAAATGCTCATTTTGAGATCACTCTTTACCCGAGTAACTGAAAGTAAAAATACGACGTCGTTTGTAACTCTCGAAATTCATGCTTCAGTATTAATGTTACGTATCTAATCAGGTTCCCGTACGAAGACACTTCATGTTCTCATAGTGTCAGTTTTTTTATGGGAACACATGATTTTCGAACGTGCGCGTGTATACACGACGTCGATGGAATGTGATGCGTACATAGCTGAGCTACCACGTCACACTTTCGATTTCCATCCTCGTGGACGACCGTTCGAGCTTTCACGAACCAGGCGTCTCAACGCGAAGCCGAATGCGTACTATCGAACACAAACCGTGATGTGAAATACTTGAATGTACATGCAAAGCATCTGTATTGCAATTCGTGTACGATTTATTTGCCCGATTCTTGGTCGAAAATCAGTTAAGTCGAAAACAGAATACGATGAATTCGAGTTATGTTAACTTAATTCGATTTAACTTAATAAAGCTGGCGTATTAAAATAAAAATGAAAGATTCGAAAGCTCTGCGAAACAGAGCTTAATCGCGTGCAAGTTACTATATAATATTTGGGAATCATATACGATCGTATTATTTGCGAAAAAACCAGCTACTTACGTATGTATGAGAACTTCGCCAATTCTTCGGTGCGTATTTGCTTAACTTATTCTCGGGATCGACGAACAGGTACTCGCCGTCTGAAACATCGAGAAAATACAATAATTAATTTCGATCGTTAACGAAAAACTTGTTCTTTCGCGCGTTTAATTGGACAATATTTTGTCTCCGTCTTCACGCGTTGAGAAATGTTCAAAGTGAAATTTCCACGTTGCTGATGCAAGAAAGCGAATTTCCAAATTCGCGAGGTTTCAAAATTATTCATTTGTAAATTAACCCTTAACGAACGAGCGCATTTTTCTAGAATAGTGATCTGCGGAATTTTAACAAACTAATTGCTTTATTACTACAGCGAGAACAAGTGCACTATTAATATCGCTGTTATTTGATTTTATAGAAATTTTCAGCGTTGAAAAATTTGATTTCTTCAAACACCGCGTCGTGCCATCTGTACGGCGGCATTCGAGTATGTCGAAATATTTATTATGTCGCAAATATAGGAGCATTCGTTCGTTAAGGGTCAAGGATTCAGAAACTGCGCAAATTTACACAGCTCCGAGCGCTACATGACTTGTATTTACTATACCGCTAATTGCTGTAGAGGCGCGAGCGTATTTGACCTATGAACGTGAAAATTCATGACTGATCAATGAATGTGAAATTTCTATTGATTTTGGTTTCTGGTCACGCAAATCGTAAGGGTGACACTGGTAACAACAACTGGTAGCGATATAGTGTGGAAAGTTGCAACCATTAAACGAAATCAGTGTCGCGCGATCCTGTCGGCGAAAGAAGCCGCGAGAAAAAGTGCAACAGTGTTGACAATTGCGGCGATATAAATGGGGAGGGTCGTAAAGGATGAAATAACATCTTTGGCAACATGGTTGCAGGCTCGTGTCGATTCGTCAACGCCGCCGGAGACCCGACACTTCGCAAAGAAATTTTTCCAACGACCTCTTCTTCCCTGGCCATTAAGCATCAAGAAACCGAGCCCTTAGTCATCCTCGTCGGCTGACAAATTAATTTTATCGGCGTCGACGGTGTTTCTTTATTATAATCGTGGGCCAAATACAAACTGGTTGGAACGACAGGCCCGCGACATTCGGGGGCCCCCGGTCGGCCCGAATGGGCCCGTACAAGGGCCGCACATATGCGTCCACGGTGCCCCGATATGGTCGTTGCGTGGAGCACCAGGACCCATTCTCCTCGCTCGACTTTTTGCACGGCTGATGGTCCGAAATGCCGATACCCCTAAACGAGCGAAACAATGAAAGAGCTTGTCGGCGAGAGGAGATGTTCGTGAATGAGAGGGCCCCCAAACCTGTCCTGCCCACATGGGGCCAGACACTCGGCTCCCAGACCCTCGTGACGCGACAACGCGACGCGCTTTCCGAACTGGAACTCGATCTCGAACCTGGAACTGGGCCCCTTTCGCGACTATCACGATCCTACGTGAGCCTCCTATCCCCCCTCTCTTACGCGAATGTTAGATTCTTGCCTGTCGAATGACGAATACGACGTGCGCGCCGAGGAAACCCTTCGATAACTCCCATTTTGACCTGCGGGTCAAGGTCACTCAAGGTCGTTCAAGGTCAATCGCGACGGGGATTTAGGAATTTCGAGCTTCGGGGAGTTTCGGGAGATTCCGCGGACTCGGGGGTGTCGGGGATTAAGGTATTTAGGGGATTTGGAGGTCGTGGGGTTTTGGAGATTTTAGCGGTTAGAGGATTTGCGAATTCGAGGTGTCACGAATGTTGGGTTCCGAGGAATGTGGAGATTTAAAGACGTAATTTTAAGGATAGAAATTTAGGAATTTAAGATTTGGAGATGGGGTTCTGAATGTCTGAGGACAGGGGTTTAGAAATCTGAAAAATTGAAGTATCGAGGAACGTAAAGAACCGGAGGATTGGATGGTTTGGGGATATAGAAATATAAGACGTCTAGGGTACATGGGAATCTAAGAAAATTAACGATTTAGGGATATGAGAAAGTTAAAGATCTAGAGAAGTGAGAGTCTAAAAAACTTAAAAATCTAAGGATAGAAGAATTTAAGAAAGTTGAAGATCATGTCGGGATCTAGCAATTGAAGGATCTAGAGACACGAGGGTCAACTAATTTAGGAATATTCGTGTTTGTGGACCTCGTGATATAGTACAAATTTATATATACCAAAATTTGTGAATGGGACGGGACGTTCGATACATTGAAAATTTCAAACATTAAATATTTTTAATGCTCAGTTCGCAGAGATTTCGAATGTTTAATAATCTAGAAATGTGGCAATGTAGCGAATTAATTATTTCGGAACTTCGAGATGTAAAAATTTGCTAGCCTACAATGAGACTTACAAAATCCGGGAAGACGAAGATATGGACTTTCGAGAACGCGAAAACCGCTAGAACCAAAGAATTCGAAAATTCGTGCAAACCTCTTCATTTCAAAATCCGCGAATCGGAGATACGGCGACCGGAAACGAACGGAGAACGACGAGACTCATCGTGCAGGGAATTTCAGGCAGCGAAAGATCGTCGAGTTTCCGTTCGCGTCGTTATCGAAATGAATCTTACGTCGCATCCGAGTGTACATACAGCATGGAATCATTATAGGTTACGTTTCAAACATCTGCTCCTCAATAAAACTCCACATCGTGAAGCCGGTCCGGGTAGTGTCGTTCGTGTTTCTCGGAGCCGCGCCTCGATTCTTCTCTTCCTCTCTCTGCTCTCCTCCTCCTCTCCCCCTCCTCCCCAATTCACCCCTCCCTTGGCTGCTCCTCTCTTTCGCCTCCGTTCGTTTCGTCTCCGTCCGTTGCACGTTCGCGAAGCAAGTAGGAGTCGAGGATTCTCGGACACCCTGTATTTAGCATATTTCGATTTGCCCGAGATACACCGAGCCGTCCACCTCGACGACGTCCGGTGCCACGTGTGGCATGCTGCCTTTCAGACACGAAGGAACGGATCGAGCCACATTCCGCGGTGGAGCCGGCCAAGGATGAAAGAAGAAGGAGCCGGGGGGATGTAATGCACTCTCCGCGGCGAAGAGGGCCGCAACCTGGCCCTCGTCGACGTCTCTTCGCTTTCCTTTCTGCTGCCTTCGTTCGGACGTGCAAGAAGAACGGGAAGAAAAAGGGGAAGGGATGCAACGAGGAGAACGAACAACGACGCCAGGACGACCAAACGAAAAAGCACACCGTGAAAAAAGAAACAACAGGAGGACGAAGAAGGAAGGACGAAGGGATACGAGGATGAAGGCGCGGACGAGGAGAAGAAGGTTAGGGCAGACGGCAGAAAAAGAAGGTTGGGGGTGGCGACCTAAGAAGGTCAGAACATCGTATTTCTTGCGGCAGCCAAGAGTCAGCAGCGTCATTAACCCTCGCATGACGATGCCCGGGTCACTTCGGACACGCTAAATGCGATAGATTTTACTTACAGTCACCCAGGAATTGGCGCATGAGAAGGTTGAAATTAAATATAAGAAGCACGCCTATCCTCACCGTGAATCCTTCGAACTTGATGCCGATTGGGGATCGTCAACTGCCGATTGTTTATATTCTTTGAGTTAACTGGTATACATGACCTCGCGAACCAATAAGATCCTACCACTGAAAATACGAGTGAGTCGATACGCCAACTCCTGGGTTGTAGATAGTAGAACCATCGACGATCATTCACTGCTTATTTTCGCGACGGTGGTTCTACTGATCTCAATTTTTAGAGAATTGCGCGACACGTTGAACGTTGCCCAAGATCTCGAAACTTGTATATCTTAAAAACCTTAAATTTCCAAATGCCCGTACTCTGAAATTACGACGTAAACCCAATATCAACCTAATATTTTCAGAACCCGACACCCTAAAATCACCGACTTAATTGGTCAGACATTCCTTCCACTTTCTGTCCCTACTTTAACCCTTATCGCTCCTATATGGATCGTGGTTCGACGTCGCGTTTGTCCTCGATCGTAGAAATAATTCAGATAAATAGGTTGGTTAAATATACTTTCACTTGTTCACTGCTTATGATAAATAAAAAATATGTTTGTTATACACCCTGCACTATTGCGATGCGTGTTATTGAAAACCCATTTCTTGATCTATTTTGTAAATTAATTAAGGAGCAGTAGGTAAAAGAGATTATGGAGCGGAAAGGGTTAACCTCCCCCGAATCTCCCGACGATCCCCCGATTCGGTTACGTCATGCCCCCAGCCCACCGTTCGATTTCTAATCCCCGAAAATCGTGGGGAATCGATAATAGATGGACGTATCACGTGGTCAAGGGATCGAGAAAGTCGTAAGTCAGCCACGGAGTTCTTTCGTTGCAGATCTCTCCCTCCGTAGCCGAGGGCACCTGTGTTACCCGAGGTATAACCCGACCATTACCGGGGAATGTTGCCCGAAGGCTAACCCTGGCCCTCGTGTAACCAACCATCGGGGCCCATGGGGTCCATCTTATCCCACTAGAGATTCCCTCCAGTCACGGACCAACCAACATCTTACGTCGTTCTCTCTCTTCCCTTCGTCCTCCTTTTTATCCGTCTCCTCGACCCATTCTCTACCCTTCCCTCTCTCTCTCTGCTTCTCCATTCTTCTTTTCTATTTTTCGCCGTTTTTCTTTCTCTATCTAACTACGGTTCCTCTTTTTCTTCTTCTCGATCGCCACGCCCAGAACGAGCCTAGGCAACGTTCTTACTTTTTTACGAGCCTCCGCGAAGATGCAAGAAACGGAGCAACGGAAAAACGTTGTCCCGGGGTCTCGCAAGACCCGACACTCGCTCGAAACATCGTAAAACGGTGTAATCGTGCGAAATTCAGCGAGCGAGGGTGCACGATGGTCCTGCGGGATCGACGGCGATGGCTGGTCAACGCGTTCCAACCCCTTCGGATCTGACGGTCGTTTGCTATTAAAGACACACGACATGCCGAATGTGCGATGTTCCTTCAAGTTTTACAAACGATTCTTCATTTACAGTTTTAACACGCGATTTTTAATTCACGATTTTATCATATGCGTACACATTTGTTGTTTTATTACGTGAGTTTGAATTTAATGTTTTATTTTATGACTTTGAACTCAAAGTTTTATTTTATGACTTTGAATTTAATGTTGTATTATATGATTTTGAATTTAATGTCCTATCATATGTTGTTAAATATAACAATGTTGGCCACATGTATTGATTTGAAACTTGATCATGTTTTTACATTTGAAATATTACCATGTTTTTATATATTGTTCAATGCAACATGATCTTAAATATAATTATGTAATTAAATGTACTTAATAATAATGTTTTTAAAATTTCAACGCCAAATATGTCTGCGATACGACCACTTTAAACCTGTTCAGGAAGTAAAGCGTTTTTTTCAATCTTTCTGATGCTCGAACACAAATCTTGCCTCTCGTTCTTCAACGTAAAACTTCAACGTTTCTGAAGTTTGAAAAATTTGAAAGAATGACAGCAGCAAAGTAAAAGATGCAGTCATTTAACAAGATAACGAATCTCGGGATGAGTATCGGCAATAGTGTGAACAACAAAGAGAATATATAGAGAGTGGAGCAAGTTGCAGCTGGTTGATGCAGCGAAGGAAAAGAGTATTTGGCCGTGGAAGGGATTCGCGCTTCACGACAAGAAAAAACCGCGAACGAACGATCCCCATAAACCCGTCGGTTTCCCAGAAAGAAACAATGTTCCCTCTCTCATCCCGTGGCGCAGCAATGCGCCATAACCGTAATTACACCCGTAATCACCCCTGATTGCTGAGAGAGGGTTCAGCTCTCTTCAACCTTCGCGCTCGCTATCTTTTGCACGAGCAACACGACGTATACATATATATATACAACGCTTTTGCCAACGAAACACCCAGCCTTTTTCGTAGAATCGGCAAGTTGGCTAGCGATCGTGGAAAATTAGTCCTAATGAATGCTAAACAAAGTTGGCATTCGTTACGTTACGTGACTTTTATGTTACATGGGATGGGCCAGCTAAGGCTGCACAGCTGAACACCGTGGAAAGGTAATTGTGCGTACAAAGATAATTTTAGAAGGTAGGATATCCTTTTTTCGGTGTATCCTTTTGTTTCGGAGGTAATTGGATTCGGAAAATTGCCGAGTACCGGTGATGTTGGTTAATTCGTAATTTAGGGAAGTCTCTAGGGACGCGATGGACTCGGTGGTTACGAAGAAAACTAATTTGTAGTATCCTTCGACAATTTTGATGCGACGTTCTGTGCGAGTTTGTGGATGAAATTACCGAAATTATGTTTCTACAACGGGACCACTTCCGAGAACGTTCGTATAAGAATACACATAATGAGAGACTCGGGTCACCGATAGAATATTTTTAAAATCTCTAATTTCCGAACTATCTGATCTCCAGATTCACTAACTTGCGACTCCCTGAATAACTGAATACCTAAGTGTCCGAATATCGAATCGTCGATAATTTTTAAATTTATCGATTAAAACCCTGTTGCCATTTTGTAAAATTTATAGAATGTTCAACGTTAGAAAAATGTAAGCAGAATGACGCGCCGTTCGAACGACAGAGTAACACAATCAACATCGAATACCATTCCCATGACCGACACTCATCTCAAACGACCGATCAGTCAATTTCAAAAAATGAATTCCTTGTTGCAGTCAGATTTTTATCGCGCAATCGAACAGATAGCGTCGCGGATTACACGTCCGTACATTCTCTTCAAATTCTTCACACGTTTCTGCCTCCAAGGCTGGGGATCGTATAAAAAAGAAAAAAAGAAAAACTTCAACGTGATTCTTGCACGATGAAAAGAGGCACAATAGTATCTTGATCTGAATGACGATTACTTTGGTCGTATACTCGCAAACGCATTCCGTTCTTCTTTTAAATACAAACCAAGTGGGCGAGACCACGCCACGGTTCCGTACACCTTTGAAAAGTGTGCATTTAATAGTTCCACGAAGCCATTTTTCTGCAGCTCCGAGGCAGAATACTTCTTACGTGACCACTTCGACTGTTAAGATTTATACGAACACCTTAATTAAATTGTTATGCCCGCTTGAGAAGTATTACGGCGCGAGCATTAATTGCATAACCTTCGGACGACACTAATAAATCATTCCTTTACTTTCGCGGCTTGACTTACTTTAATTAACAATTATCTGTACAGCGGAGTCCGAGGGCAGACCGAGATTTAGTGGTTCGGCGATGTAGGAACGTGAGTACGTATTCGAGGATGGAAGAATTTAGCGATGTACGAAGTTGGGGTGCAGACGTTTGGGGATATAGGAATTTTGGGATATAAGAATTTGGCATATAGGAATTCGGTTAGTAGAAATTTGGAATGCAGAGACTCGGGACGTAGGGATTCGACATATAGAAATTTGGCACATATGAATGCGGGGCGTAGAAGTTCGGGATATAGAAATTTGAATTATAGGGATTTAGGATGTAGGTATTTGGAATGTAGAAATTTGGCATACAGGAATTCGGGAAGTAGAAATCGGGATATAGGCATTTGGGACATAGGAATTTGTAGGATTCGCATATATGGTCACTTGGATAATTTTGCAACTTGAATATTTTAGAAATATAAGAATACAAATTTTGTGAACTTAAAAAAAAATTAAAAATCGTAATAATCGAAATCTATATGAGTCTAAAAGTTTGAAAAATTGAAGATAGGAAAATTATCAAGTTTGCATATCAAGTATATGTTCCTATTCAAAGCCTTCACTGCACCCAACTATGTACCTCGCTCCAAGTTCTTCGACCTCTCGTTATAATCACCTCTCAAATAATCACTAAATTAATGAAACATTATATATAAAATTTGCTTTGTAAATTGATGTCCACAGCACGTAAAGGCAAAATGCATGACACGATGAGGTTTAGGTGGCGTGTTTATTCGAGAGCGAATTCATACGAGCAACATAGTATGGTAACCGAGATACTTAAGCACCGAAATTGTATCCAGAACTTTCTGAACGTTATTACATGTTCATGGCCGGTAACGAAGCGGGCCTCGCGTTGCATTACGGAAGATAGATGGAGTTCCGTTGAACGAACCGAGGGGGATAAAATGTTGCTTCCACTAGCACCATCACTACCACCACCATAAGCGAACGATGGTACCAGCAGCGCCACCAGCACCGGCACCACTCCTCCACCGGAGGCCACTATCTGGAGCTCATCGCATATTTCATCCCGATCAAATTATTCCGAGGAACAAAACACGCCACGTAAGTCCGAGCGAGAACGATGTTCTGTGCCTTTTGGCAGCCAAAGGGGAAAGAGAAAGAGAGCCGGGGAGATTGTCGGTTGCCGCGAAGAAAGCAGGAAGAAAAAGGTGGACAGAGTAGTTAAAGAAGACGCGAGAACGGGAAAAAAGGGAAAAGGACAAGATTGCTTCGGACCAAACGGATTCGTCGATTAAACAGAGATATACACGCTCAATGAATTCCTCGTGCTCTGCCCCTAGGGAAATCAAGGGATATTAAATTTCGATATCCCAGTATGTCCACATTCTTAGAAATTCATACATCCTCAAATTCGTATGTCATAAAATGTCTACATACCCGAATTCGTGTATCTCTAGGTTTCTATATCCCCAAATTCCTAGTTTCACAAGTTCCTACATTCAAAAATTTCTATATCCTCAAAAATTGATACACCTCAAATTTCTCTAACCACGAATATCTTCAACCCCAAATATCTACATTCCCGAATTCCTATTTCCTCAAATTCCGATTTCCCCAAATTATTACACTAAAAATTTCTTTATCCCCAAATTTCTATATTCCCGAATTTCTACACTCTTAATTTCTATATTTCCAAATTCTTGCATTCCCAGATGTTTATATCCCAAAATTTCTACACTCCAAATTTCTATACCCCCAATGGCTACATTCCCGAATTCCTATATTCCCAATTTCTACATCCCCAAATTTCTACACCCGAAATTCGTACATTGCCAAACTCCAACATCTCCAAATTCATATTGACAAATTCCTACACCTCCAAATTCTTACATCCCGAAATTCCTATATCCCCAAATGTCTACACCCCAAATTCGTACATTGCCAAATTCCTACATCCCCGTACCCCCAAACCCCTATACCCCTAAATCCATGTGTCCCCAAACCCTTACATCGCCAAATCTCCATATGTAGGTTACTAAGTACTCATATATCATTTTAGCCATTCAACCAATACTTCTGTCTCTGTCTGTCCACACACGCGACCGCGATACTAAATCATTTTCTAATAAACAACAGTCGCGCGTCTTCTTATTCGTTCTATACACTGGTTCTTCCACTTTCGCTCGATTCACGTCCAGTTTCTCCACGAGCACATGCAGCGATTTTCAAAAATCTAACCTACCCGTTTCCGCATCCTTTTCCTGTCCGTTTAAATCGTCCTTCCCATGCTTGCCCCTGGCCGTATCTCCTCTTTCTCTTTCGTTGGCGTACGATCAAACTATAAAGTTTCATCATCGATTCACGAGGGAGAGAAAAATTCCTTCGTGGAAGGTTCGCCGTCCCTTCGTCTTCTTTTTTTTCTCCCACCTTTCCTTTTGGACGTCCTTCCATCTTCGTCGACCTCTCCTTTTTGCGTTTCTTTACTCCTCGCGGACCCTCCCTTTCTCTGCTTCTCCTCCCTACGTCCGTTTCTCTCCCTTCCTGTTCACTCTCTTCGGCTCTCCCTTTCCGACTCTCGTGGTCGTAACAACGGGGACACGTGTCCAAGAAGCGAAGCCTCTCACATGAATGGGTCATTCATAAGGTGTAATGGCGTTTTATAAATTAAAACGCGTCGCCGTTTGATTTATATTACGCGATCGCTAATGAAGCCTCCTCGTGCATGTTGCACGTGAGAGGAACGGAGCACACCACGAACAAAACAGGAACAGAACGACGTACTAAGAGGAACTCATCCAGGAAGAGTCGTCCACCTTTCAGGACGTAATTTTAGCGTTAGTTCCTACAATATATATATATATTGGTTAACGACATAAATCTTCTGTGTCAACGTAAAGAAACACTAGAGTAGCAAAGAACTGGACAGTATTTTATTACGAACGTCTAGTGATAAAGTATTTCACATTTGTAATCTGGTAGTTTATAGAATGATAATTCTATAGCGCCTGGTAAATTTAGTTGTTCATTGAAGATTGAAAATTTGGGATCTGAACTTTGGAGACATGTAGACATACAAGGATCTAGAAATATACGAATAGAGGAGATAGAAGTGTATGGGAATAATAGAAGGGTACAGAAATATAGGAAAATAGGGATCAGGTGGTATAGATGTAGAAAAGTATAGTGATTCTAGGATGTAAGTATCATACGATATATGTAAGTGTTCCAGGATACTCATATGTATAGATATAAGCATAGGAGGTTCTCGCAAGGTAATGAGATCACGTAAAGAAGCCTAGGAAATTGGGAATATAAAAATATAAATATCTTCGATCTATCGATATCGGGATCTGGATAAACCAAGATCTAAGGACAACCTAATATTAGGATCCAGAGATAAGGATTATCTTTAAGGATTATATTTAAGATACTTAGGAATAAGGATCAGTATCTAGGTATATCTATGAACATAAGTAATTACGTATTACAGAGAACCCCCTAGAAACATAGGGATCAAACGAAATACAAATTAGGGGATCCGAGTACGTAAAAATCTAAGGAAGCAGCAATAAATAACCTCGGAAATGAGTTTCTAAAAACGCGTACGTGAATATACTACGTATGCGTTTGTAACACATCGAAACACCGTGATGCGACTTTCCCTACGTCCACGACTTCCGAGTCGCATAACTCGCAGCCAGATATCAACTTCCGATGATCACGTCCGACAACGTTCGTGCTTCTAAGCCGGTCCCGTCGTGCTACCAAGAGTCGAAGCGTTAACAGGAAACGAATTTGTTGGACAAGCATCGAGGGAAGCGTTCTCCGGTGACGTACGTTAAATGGTGCAGTAGGTGCTGCTTACGAGAAGCCCGGAGAGAGATCGGCATGCGTAAATGGAGGGGAAGGAAGGACGTTGAAGCCCTGTTGTGACGCAGAGCCTTAGCTTCATCGAGGTAAGTATACATATACCGAGTGGACCTGCTAAGACCCATTCTCTGCTGCCCGCTTCTACCCTCTTCGCCCTTCCGCCTCTGTATCCGTCGTTCTGGGCCCCTGTCCCACCTCTGCTCGCTTCCACTCGCTTCTACTCGCTTCTACTCGTTTCTACTCGCTTCCACTCGCTTCCACTCGCTCCGTCCCGCGCGTCGACGATTCCTGTCCTCGGAGTCCTCCTTCCACATTCCTGGGTCCCGAGTCGTCGAGTGCGGCAGGGACGCTTGGGCGGGAGGTGGAATACGAGAGGCCCTATACAAATCACCGGGCTACCGTCTTACCCGGGCTCATTCTTTCTCTACCTTTCTCTTT
Source organism: Coelioxys conoideus (assembly GCA_947623535.1). Taxonomy (NCBI): domain Eukaryota; kingdom Metazoa; phylum Arthropoda; class Insecta; order Hymenoptera; family Megachilidae; genus Coelioxys; species Coelioxys conoideus. Next base: position 8,729,130 of record OX392449.1, on the reverse strand, counting down.
CCTGTCTCCTCGTCTCTCTCCCTCTCGCTCTTTTTCTTCCTACTCTCCTTCCTCCTTCGTCCTTCTTTTCATTTTTTTTTTTTCACAACGTATACGTATCTCCATCCTCCTCGAACAACGGCCACTCTATTATCTCTCTCATTTATCGCTTTCTCTCTCCTCGTTCCTCGCTTTTTCTCTACACCCTTCGTCCTTTATATACAGGGTGATTCGCAGCGAGCTAAGCGGGGCGAGTCTAATGACCGCTGGACGAAACGGTAACTCGACGATGGAGAATTGTGCCGGAAAATTTTTTATTTCATTCGATTCGATTTTGTATATGATTCAGTTTTTATTTGATTTAATTTTGTATTTTATTTCATTTGATGTTGTATTTTATTTGATTTTATACTTGATTTAACTTGATGTTGTATTTGATTTCATTTTATGTTTGATTTAATTTGATATTGTATTTGATTTCACTTTATATTTGATTTAATTTAATGTTGTATTTGATTTCATTTTATACTTGATCTAATTTGATATTGTATTTAATTTCATTTTATATTTGATTTAATTTAATGTTGTATTTGATTTCATTTTATACTTGATCTAATTTGATATTGTATTTAATTTCATTTTATATTTGATTTAATTTGATGTTGTATTTGATTTCATTTTATACTTGATTTAACTTGATGTTGTATTTGATCTGATTTTTTATTCGATCGTAATCGATCTGTTGAAATTTTCGTTGAACAACCCCGGTGCGGAGCCGCAGCTGTCGATAAAGTTATCGATAACCGTCGTCTGCTAGTTATATCGCGGGTTACAAGACACCCTGTATAATACGCGCTCCAGGGGGGTGTCTCCCCCTCTCTCTCGCTCTTTTCGTTTTACCATCTCGTGCTCCGTCTTTCTCGTGCACTTTCATGTCCCTTTTCGTCGGGTCCTTTTTCTCTTGTTGCGAACAACACGCACCTCGACCCTCGGCCACGCACCACGTACCACGCGTTGACGCCCAAAAAATTTGACCTTTCATATAAATTACTTGCGACAACGCGGCCCATGCCGCATATCGCCATAGATATTTCAGTGTCCTATCGAGGAAATTTTTATAGTGGGCTATACTTGTTATGATCATATTGTCATATATTGTATTTATATACTCATTACAGTACGGCATATTGTAGGTACTTACTCATTGTACTACTAAATATTGTATTTATGTACTCGTTATACTACTATATTCTGTATTTATGTAATAGTACAATGCGTTATTACATCATTATATTATTCGTCATTACAGTGACATTATTATATTGGTAGGGATGAAATACGACGTTCGGTAACGAAGAATGCGGCAATACAATGCGTGTAAACGCAATGCATAAAAATGCAACGCGTAGCAATGCATAAAGATGCAACGCGTAGTAACGCAACACTTAGTCATATATCGTAGAAGAATATAACGCGTAGCTACGCAAACCGTGACAATGTAACGATTATCCGAACGACGATCCCCATATACCGTGTAACAGCGTCTGATCGCCTGTATCAGATGCACAAAGACGCACACGAGCGCGAAAATAACGCATGTCCCCCGTGCGCAAGGACGTTAACTACTTAGAAAATATTCCGCAGAAAAGTTGAGCGCAGAATCACGGAGCAAAAGTACCATCCTCCTCGATCACGTTCGCCGTGCGGAGGGTTGTAACCAAAGAACTTTACGGCGGTTGCTCGCTGTCCGCTTGCCCGGAGCGATCCTTCTCGATATCTATTTTTAGTAAGAAGCGTCCACGACCAGACGGTGGTGATTACAAAATTGCAGCAGCGATTGGTCCGTGTCATTTTACCGCCACGGGCACGGAGGTTCGGGCACACGGGGACAAGAAGAGGAATAATACGAAGAACACGACGACGAAATGGCAGGGGTAGAAGACGAAAGAGAGAAGCGACGGAAAAAGGAACAAGATCGACATCGCCGAACACAATGACGGCCAAGAAGAAGAAGAAGCAAGGACGTCAGCGACGATGAAATCGAGCAAAGAAGTGCCAACGTTCGAGAGGACTATATTGATCTAGAAAAAAAGACAAACCTGGGACCGACAGAAATCGATAGAGGAACAGGTGGTGGCTCGTTTCGATATCGTCGAAGCTCGTGGTCCTTTTTTGCAAATTTTCTGACCACTTCGAAATGTTCGAAGGAAATCCGGGAAAAAGGCGAGGGAAGAAGCGTAGGGAAAAAAGTCTAGGGGATAGTTCGGTTTCGCGAGCGTATATACTCGCGCGTGCAGGCTGTAGCGAGCGTTCACGCAAACCGACGCACGTATGCAGGGGTGTGAGCTACCTTTTTCTACTTGTTTTGGTTTTTCAGATGCATTTTTTTCCTGTCGTGCCATGGCTCGCGCGCCTCAAAACCCGCCAGCTCAGGCTCGCCGTGATGGGGCCCCGTTGGAATGTAGGAGGGAGGGGTCCCGCAAGGCCCTGCGAGGCCCAAGAAGGGTCCGCTTAGTGGGGGTACCAGTCGGACCGGCTTGTCATGACTGGTGGGAAGGCATAGAGTAGAGCGAGGGTAGTGGCAAGCGAGTATATTCGGTGAAGAGAAGGGACGACGAGCCACCAGGGGCCAGAAGCCGACCGAGAGGAACAAGACGACGGCTATGCACAAAGATCACGAAAGATTAGTCGACGGTCCTTTTTTCGGGTCTATGCCTAGCGATCTAGGAACATAGGCACGAAACGTATTCGCGCAGGACGACGGAACCACGTGACTCGATGGTCAATCTTTCGCTGGCTACCGTTTGGCCCGACTACAAATTCGGTTGTCGGGCTTTCGGGACACGGACATTCGTGCATTTGGAATTTCTATGCTTCATTGAAATACCAAATTCTTACGTTCGAAAGTTCGTGAATTCGAGGTTTCTTGGTCGACGCGTTTGAGAGTTCGAAATTTCGCGGATACGGAATTTGAAGATTTCTAGTTTCACTGTCGACGCGTTTGAAAATTTAAGTATCTAATTACTACATTCGAGAATTCGAAATTTTTTAATTGTTCTATATGTACATTTGAAATTTCTCCATTATTACATCTGAACATTTGAAGTTTCCCAATTGTTACATCTGAATATTTGAAGTTTCTTAATTATTATATCTGAATATTTCAAATTTCTCAATTATTATATCTGAACATTTTAAATCTCTCAGTTATTATATCTGAACATTTCAAATTTTTCAATTATTACATCGAAATATTTGAAATCTTTCAATCGTTGCAATCAGAAAATAAAAAATTTCTCAGCTCCGGTACTTGAAACACTTGAATTTCTAAACTAAATAAAACATTTTCCAGTCGCTAAATTTCGCCACGCGAATCTCTATACTCGATCTCTCGAAGGTCGAAAGATGGTCGGGAACAAGTTCAAAGCGTATCCATCAATCACGAACTATTACGAGACGATGTTTCTTCCGAGGAAACGAGGAGAGCAATTTGACGTTGCAGAACGCACGGTCGTGTCGAGTATTCGCGCACTCGCGAAACGCAACACCTAATGACTCGCGTGAGCTTCGGTAATTCGATCTACTCCTGAGGAGGTTAAAAAGTGGCGCGCCGTAATTCGAGGCGGATACGCTACCCCACAAGTCATTCACGATGCTCACTGGCCCGTCCGACCGCATTTCGTCCGTTAAACGACGGAACGACGGAAACGAGATCGTCGAACCAGGTAGGAAAGGAAAAGGGTTTCGAGACGAGATTTACTCACCGGACAGTATTGCCAGGCCGAACAGTTCGCAGTCTCGCATGCCCTGCTGGCCAAGAAGCATGCATGTCTGCGCGTATACCTCCTTCACTCTCGACTTCGCCTGAAAACACATAACATACCAACAAATTAGTACCTTGACAAAAAGAAACTCATTGTAGATCTATAACAATAATTTATTGTATGTTTGATCTTTTCATACCAGCAAATTAAGACATTGATAAAAAGAAACTCATTGTAGAGCTAAAAAGGTAACTTGTTGTATGTTTGACCATTATATACCAACAAATTAGGATATTGACAAAAAGAAACTCATTGTAGACCTAAAAAGCTAACTTATTATATGTTTGACCTTTACATACCAACAAATTAGGATATTAACAAAAAGAAACTCATTGTATACCTAAAACAATAACTTATTATATGTTTGACCTTTACATACCAACAAATTAGGATATTAACAAAAAGAAACTCATTGTAAACCTAAAAAGGAAACTTTCTTTTTGTAAACTCATTGTAAACCTAAAAAGGAAACTTATTGTATGTTTGGCCTTTACATACCTACAAATTAGGACATTAACAAAAAGAAACTTATTGTAAACCTACAAAGGTAACTTATTTTATATTTGATCATTTTCGAATGTCGTAGGTTTACAAAAGCAGCAGTAAACCGCTAAAGACCCATTACTTGTCCCTTTTTTTTAGCCGATCATCAATTTGGATAAGGTCTAAAGTTTAGAATCGCATGTGATTAAAAGTCTAGGCGACACTTGGGTTTACCACTGCTACAGCGATTAACGAGGTGCCAGTTTTGAAAAACCACCCTTCACTCACTTCGTCACCAGTTTTCCACCCTTCCGCCTGTATGGGAAGGGATGTGATCGTGGAAATCAGTAATACGTTTAAGCACCGCGTGTGTAATACTACAAATCTGTTTAGAAATCATTTATTTAAGACTGTTGCGTTAAATCAAATGGAAAATGCGAGTCTCCTCTCGCAAAGGGTTAATATGATCACCGTTTGATGACTAATACAAGATGATTGTCTAGTGCACACGAAATCGAGTGAGCAATTTTCTATAGCTATCCACTCATCGCATTACATTTGAAATTACTTCATTTGCCTGATTAAAGATAACCATATCAGATCTCTGGAATGCTCATATTCATATAGGAATAATAACGTAAGAACCTGAGGATAATGAAAACGTATTTTCCATCGTTTCAATGATACCCAGACGATCGCGTTGCATAACTCGAATGCGTGCAGCGAGAAGAAGTTCGATTCGTTTATTCGATTAAGTGCACCGCGACTCGAGCATAACTTGGTTAATTTAATCCGGTCGTGGTCGAAATATTTGAGAGAGGCCCTCGTTGAGCAGCGTTGCATGCTCATCGCGTTTGTTGGCTGAGAAGGATGGAATGTTAGTGCATTCCGGTATGCTTTGAAGCGTTAAAACTCGCCGGATAGATTCTCGCGTTTCCGTATGCACGTTCTTGAACGGAGATCCGCTATGAATATAATTGCTGTCTATGAAATTCCACGAACAGTGACGGAAATCACGGAGATTCCTCTGCCAAGGATGATGAGAACAGGCGTTAGATAAGATGGGGCAAAAACGGTCTATGTCGATTAATCGATCCGATCGTGGAATTAGTTAATTGCTTTATAACGAGAAAAACAGACCAATCGGAACGATTAACCCATTCTCTGCCAACTACGAGATAATTCATGATAATCGTCTGATACTGCCAACTACGAGATGTATTGCAGTATTTTTTTTTACCATAAGATATTTTCTGGTTGACAACGAGTTAATAAGAGGAGAAATAGAGATGGAAATGTAAATCCATTATAGAACTATAGTTGCAACTACATATCATTATACCTCGTGAAAATCTATGTGTTTTTCCATATCGTGCAGTGCAGGGTAAAATGCTCCAAATTTGACTGGTAGTGGATGAGTTAAAGAATACTTAACACATTCGTCGCTTAGAGTGATCAAGCTTAGTTTCTCACCAGGCCCATAGATATTTGTGTTTATATGTATATGTATGCAGGGTGAATCACGTATCGTGATCAGTAGAAATTACTCTGTTATTAGCAGTTCAATCAAAAATGTTTTTATCACCTTTTGCATGGTTTTAAGAGAGCCTTAAAATGACTATGAAGAATTATTTTTCAATTCTCTTTTTTTGAAAGGTCACATTATATTCTTTGCAAATAAACATATAACTTTTTTACGCGTATCTGTTAGAGGATTTCAAAACGTATCCTGTGGATATCGGGGCATAGATCTTTTTTTATCTGGGTCGAGAAAAGATTAAAAAACTTTATATTACAAAAAATATCATATCTGACTGATCACGATTCGTGATTCACCTTGTATACGTGTAATTATGTTTATATTTACATTTCAATATTTTTATTTTATGTATTTTATATTTATATTCCAGTGCTTATTAACACTAGAAGTATCGGCATTAAATGCATGCTTACTTCAAAACTGAAAATAAAGTAGAAAAATAAATAAATAAATAAATACTGCAGCATCACCAAACATATACAACCATTCATTAGCTCAATAAAACATGACAGACATTTTGACAAAAGGACGGCAACAATTTTGTAATAAAAATGCCAAACCCAAAACCAGTCATTATGACTGGTTCTAGTGTTAAAGTTCTTTGAAAATGCCAATTTACAGTCCTATTTAAGTTGAAGAAAAAGAGTGTCCCACAGTATGTGGATGACGCGGCGATGAACGCGATAAAGCGTTACGTTCGTCGAGTGGCTGTTCCATCGATATGCAGGATAATCATCGTGCTGGATGATCTGGTCGATCGGTGAACCGAAAATGGGAAGATCCAATGGTCTACGTGGGTTTCTGTTATCATGCTCGACGCGGGCAAGGTGTATCGTGCCACTCTGATCACGTTCCGAGACATTCTTTCGGTCGATGTATGGCATAGCCAACCATAGGTTGCAGTCTGCGAGCTACCACGGGACGATTGTAACGAGTCTGGTATGTGGTACGCTTTCACCGTTTGCAATATTCATACATCCAACGCATTGTTATTACGTGCGCGCACGCTGCAGAATACCAGCGCCAATGTAACCACTCCGGCAGATAAAACTTTAGCCGCGGTCGATCATCGATTTTTCTCCTTAAGTCGATCAACGTCCTTTTTCCTGCGAACTCGCGACGTTCCCTCGATCTTTCCTGCATATCTGATTTCTTTAATCGCGCTGGGAATCGGAGGTAAGGTGGATTTAAGGATTTGGCAGGTTACGGATTTGGGGACTCAAGGATTTAGGGATTTGAGGGTTCAGGAGTTCGAAGATTTAGGAATATAGACACATACAAGCGTGGTAATTCAGGTTGTAAAAATGTGAAAATTGACAGACGTGATAACTTTAGATGTATCCAAAAAAAATGATAAACAAAGTAATTTGATGTATATTGAAAAAAATTTATAAACAAGGTAATTTAATGTACATGGAGAAAAATTTATAAACATGATAATTAGAGATGTATCGACAAAAATTTATAAACATTTATTAAATTTATAAATTTATATACAAGGTAATTTGATATATATTAAGAAAAATTTATGAACAAGGTAATTTGATGTATATTAAGAAAAATGTATAAACAAGGTAATTTGATGTACATGGAGACAAATTTATAAACATGATAATTCGAGGTATATGGGAAAAAGTTCATAAACATGATAGTTCGAGGTATACCGAAAAAATTTATTAACATGATAATTCGAGGTATAACGAGAAGAATGTATACACATGATAATTCGAAGTATACGGAAAAAAGTTTACGAATACGATAACTTGTGGTACATATCAATTATGAGATACATCTCAAAGTTCCATATACATCTCCAATATTCGGTATATAATAAATCTAAAGTTCGAAGGTAACCTGACACTGAACATTTCCTAACCCCATGTTCGATAGGGGTTTCCTTGGTCACCCAGTTAACATCTGACTCATGTTAGACCTCGTTTCACAAGCAATCGTCGAAAACTAAAATAGAACATTCGCACCAAATATGGGCAAAAGAATGCGGTTTTCCGTACAAAACGGATCGAACCTTGTCATCGCGAACGCAAAGCGAGATTGTCAGAGGAGGTTCTTTTCTATTGTTGCAAAATTCATCGACAGAGCGTATGGCAAGTTGCTGACGGTATACCGCGAACCTGTGCACGGTAATCACGACTTAAGCACCGTATAATTATGGAAAAGTCTGCGGCGCAGCCGTAGCCATTGTTCCTTGCTGCGCTCAATGAATTACAGATTGGATGGTAACAGGCGTGCGCGCGAGTTCAAGCCGTGGTAAAAAAAAAAGAAAAAATGAAAAGGGATAAAAAGAATCGCGCTGAACACCCACGGATATTCAAATCGCGACTCGCTTCCTACTATACTGTCCTCCTCGTTTCTTTCTTTCGTTCGGCTGAATGGACACGCACCGTGGCCCGATCTTTTGCCACGTTGCGAAACAAAACGTCCACGGATTTCGTTGACATCGCGGTTCGCATGAATCGTGATCGTTCAAGGCGTGTTTTCGCCACGACAACCTCCCGAGACTTTTACCGTCAAATGTTATGACTATAGTTGTCACGGAAAGCGAAAAACGGGGAACCGTAACGACCCGTTCGATATCCCGAGTTCGATTCCCTCGTGGTTCGTATTTTTGTGACACTTGCCCACTTACGAACTATATTTACGAATTTGAACGGTTTCTGTATTTTCACATTTACGAGATTTTCTATTTTTAACGCTTTGCACCTCGGATTGATTTTTTTTACCGGCAAGTTGTGACTGCGAAACTTCCTGAGTGCAAAGTTTGATCAATTTTTTGCAAATTGTTATTTTCTGTTGTTAATTGACACTGTTGCACATGTCACTGTGTCTAAAGAGCACGTGTGTGATACTATACAAATTCAGATAAAAATATTTATTTAAATTGTCTTATTATAATAAACGGCGAATATGATTGTTTTATACATCAAACTGTTTTAGAGTGTCCAAACTTACGAGTTTCTAATTGTCCAAGGCCCTTAATTATCAGATTCTCAAATTTTGTGAAGTTCCAAAATCCTTCAATCTTCCAAAGTACTCAAACTTGTGCGTCTCTAATATCTCATATTTTATAATTTTTCAAATTTTCAGATATTTCAGATCGTCAAAAGCCCAAACTCCCAAATTCCCCAATTTTCACATACGCAAATTACCAAACTTCCAAAGACCCACATTTTCACCTTGCAAATCTGAAAATTGAAGAATTTCAACGGCAAAAAAAATTGGAAAATATATCGTCAAAAAATCGTATGTCGGTAAAATTGCAAAAAAATGCGAAAAGTCGGAATCACGCGATTTCCGGGACGAAGTCGGGAAAAACGGAAAATTATCGGTATTAAATATGTACACACGGCTTTCGAGTTATCAAATGCAAACGATAGGAGCTTTGGTATCAGCTCGTGTACCCAGCCTCGATCGAGTTGGATTCAGATGATACCGGACACGAGGAAGTCCACCGGTTTATCACGGGACTACATCACCTTGATACTTTCGGTGCGCGTGGAACGTTATCGAAGTAATAGCACATTTTACGACACGAGATAAAGCAAGAGTAATACGACAACGAACGACGCGATGAATAAATGATTCGTCATAAATACCACGATTCCTACCAGTTTTTTCCTCGGTACATAAATTATCGCGGTACCGTTGCTTCTTATTTGTATCGGGGATACTCGCTTTCATACCGAACATACTCGTGTTCGATTCGTGATCGTATGGAACACGGTTTTTCCGACGGCCTAATGGAATTAGCGCTCGGCTGATTAAGACAAGAAACTACGCGCGAGTTCTATCTTATCGTTGAAAATAACGAGCCGACCGAAGTATAATTAATACAGTTCGGATGTTGCGAGCGCGAGGATTATTTACAATCGTTCAAAGTAACGACGCGAACCGTGTATAATTTAATAATTTGCGAGCTGTGCCGCGCAACGGGGGATGTACGCACGCTAACACAAATTTATTCGGACGGTACTATGAGAATACGAAAATTTAATAATTTCGGATTGTAGAAATTGAGAAGTTCGAAATTTGGATATTTCTGGCGGTTTTGCGAAATTAGTGATCGAAATACTATTATATTATTATTGTATTGTGTTATTATAATATTTTACACCATTATACTACTACAACACTATACATCATTACACTGGTACAACACTATACATCATTATACTACTACAACAGTATACATCATTATACTACTACAACAGTATACACCATTATACTACTACGACACTATACACCATTACACTATTGCAACCCTATACAGCATTATACAATTGCACTACTGTACTACCATAGTAATACGCTGTTAACCTACTATATTGTTATAATGTCATGCAACTATATTACTGAATCACTATACTATCACTATTTCAAGATTCTACTATACTCCAGTACGCGTACTTTAAAATTTCATTGGGTCATACGCTACTATTCTATTATTATACTATTTCACTATTTTATCATTTTATTATATTACTATATTTCAATCCCGTAAATTTTATAAATGTTGTGAATCTCGTAAGTCCAGAGACACTTGCAAACTCACACGAATCTTATAAATTAAACAAATTTTGTAAATCTAACAAACCTTGGAAATTTCATAAAACTTTGTAAATTAAAAAACTCGATAATTTCCTATATAAAATAATTTCTGCGCATAAGAACGTATACATTCGAACGTTCCGATGGACAACAAAGAGCGACGGTCCCGTTTCGCCGATTAATCGGAGATAAATAACGGCGATCGTAGAGAAGAGTAGAACGGTAGCCAAAAAAAAAAGAAAGAAAAAGAAAAAAGGAGCAGCATCGTCGGAGAGACTGTACGCGGAAACGTTATTACAATTGCGGTGTTTTTTTTTTGAAACGTAGCCCCGAAAGAAATGGTTCGCTCATAAATGCTCGCGGTGGAATGCGCGCGCCAAGGTAGAGGAACAATTTATCGCCCCGTATCGAATATTTCGAGGCGCTCGACGCATTCCGGCGCCGATCTTGTCCGCACCAAATCTCTACGGGCCACCATAAAATATCCACTGGAACAGCCTGTCGGCTCAGATTTACGGTCGATCCTATCGGGGGAGCGCGTTTCACGATTCGCTCTTTGGAACGAGCCACGGGATAGATTCGCGAGATTGACAAAAATATCTGCCTCGAAGGATCTTCCGTTTGCATTTACTTCCCTGCACGACTCAACCGACTTTAACCATCTCGATCTTTATCGCCGGTATACTCTCGTCATGCCGATCTTTTCTTTCCTACTTTGTCTTTCTCCATCTTGAAAACTGTATTTGTTCGTTAATTTTCCTTCGTAACTCGGCGTCGACTTCGTTCGATACTCAAACTCGACTTCGAATTCGGTCGGTACTCAAACTCAACTTCGGCTTTGTTCTATGCTCAAACTCATATTCGAATTCGTTCAATACTCAAACTCATGTTCGACTTTTTTCTAATTACATTTTTCGAAGAATAATTAACTATGGGACACATAATAGTGAGATCACACGAGTAAATACATATTTTATATTTGAAAACTCATATTCCACTTCGACTTTGTTCGGTACCCAAACACAAATTCGACCTTTTTCTAATTACATTATTTGAAGGATAATTAATAATTGGACAAATAGTGATAAGGCAATATAAATGTATACATATTTTGTCTTTGGAAATTCAAATTCATCTTCGACTTAATTCAATACTCAAACGAACGAAAAATCGCTCCGATGGAACGAACGAATTAATTGCCTTATCTTTCTGCATCTATTTGATCTACATTCTACTGATCTACATTGTATCCATCATTCTAGATTCTGACGATTATCTTTCTGTGTATGGGCACGACGTTGCAGCCTGGTTTGATTTCTACGCCAAGAAAAGCATGCGTAAGAGTGGTCTTATTCGTTTGGAACTTATTGTAGAAATGTAACATAACATAGATATCGACGATTCATAGTTTTATGCATTGTTTCATAATGTTTGAATTATCAGATTTGGGGGCAGGGAATATCAAATTTTCTTACAGAGATTTCATAACTTCAAATTTTATCATTCAATTATGAACATGACGATGTTTTACGTCAAATATATAAATAACATTTTATAATTTACACTATGTGAAATGAATGTTACATTCACAATTTTTCTGATCTTCATTTTTCTGCCTCCAATAAAATAAATTGATTAATAAATTCGATTCTTTCCAACGTAATAATGAACGTAGCTGAATTATGCATTAAATTATTCTACACGCTGCACTATGTAAAATACACACATTAAATTTAAAAAAAAATCTAGAAAATTATTCTATTCTTTTTATAATTACATTCATTCCGCCGCATAATGAAATAAATGAATTAAATTGAGTTTTTGTTGATGTGATATTTATGTATAGATCCATACAATGTATATAGTCTACAATACACGATTTTCATAATATTTAAACTTCTCATTTCCTAGAAATAAGTGAACAGGTTAGTTCTCATTAAATTAGCAAACAGGGTAACCAGGATTATTGCTCTCTTACGTTAGAAATTCCAATAAACTCAGAAGATTGGAATGAGCGGAAGCAAAACGAGCGACAAAAGCGGTCTTGAACAATAGAAGCGTATTTTTCCTATCGAGCTAAAATCCAATCGAACCGTTCTTTAATCACCGTTTCAATTATCTACGCGGTTATTATACTGCCATTTCGCTGTAATAAATTAGTATCAGAGCTGCTGCAATCTGATACGTCTCGTTACGATTTGAACATGGTAGTAATTCTACGAAAACATTACTTTCAACTTAAGGAAATATTTTAGGAAATACTTCACAGGTTTTCGATCGAATAATTCTTCGATTTCTTAATTTGCAATTTTGCCCATTTTTAAATTTTCAGGTTCAAAAATTCTGCAATCTCGACATTTTCAAATCGCCAAATTCCCAAAATTACCAAATGTCCAAACCAGCAAACCTCGACCTCCCCGAATTCTCGAATCTCTAAACTTCTCGGTCTCAAAGTTGCTAAACTTCAAAAATTTCTATATCCCCAAACTTTCAAATCTCGAAATCTTCAAATCGTCAAATTCTTAAATCTCCAAATTCCCAAAATTGACAAATGTTCAAACCAGCAAACTCCCTAAAGTTCCTAAACTTCCATATTTCCCAATTTAAACATTTACCAACCGTACACCAACATCCAATGAATCCCCTCTCTCTATATCGCCAGTTTCCTTGGAATACCCAGCTCCGCTCCACGCAACACGATAAAAACCGCGACGAATAAAATTGCAAAACAAGTTTTATACAAAGCATAAAACGTTTCTCTAAACTCGCGACCTTCATCGACGCTTAACAACGAAGAATTCGCTTAGTCAACTTTTTACGAGTTTACTCGGAAAAACGTTTTCTACAAAAGTAAATCGCGACAACAGATTGTTCCCTGTGTAGGGTAACTCGTGCGTTTGATCGGCGTAACGAGGCTAGAATCCAGGCTGGTCGATTTCATAGGAGGCCAAAGCGAGAGCACGCAGGCAGAACGAGGAATTTCCTTAGCAACCGGGAATTCAGATTCGTCGTTACAAATGAGCCTGGCTATAATTAGGAAGATGGTATCGTGTGAGAAGGTGCGCTACGCTCACGGCATGGCCGGTGTGCGCCGTTGTAGATGGTTTGTCTAACGACGCGAGGAGGCAACAGACCTCGAACGAGTAAATCGACGTAGTTGCGGAAACCTTGGCACTGAGATTCTTACCGACTTCGTTGTACTACAACGCGTTTCGTTATCCCGCAATGCAAACTTTGCTTTCCTCGCCATTTTCTTGCAAAACATTTCGGCTTTTCTCGCATATCGGACAATTCGGGCAATTGAGAGTTTAACGATGCGGACGTCTAGAGACGCGGGGAATCATCTGGAACTCGAGGATTTTAGGTTTTAAGGATTCTGAGGATTTTTAAGTTTTTTTGGATTTTGGGGATTTCGAGGATTTGAGTACATAGAGGATTTTGAGGCTTTGAGAATTTTGGGGACTTCGAGGATTTTGAGGATTTTATGGATTTTATGGATTTTGATGATTTCGAAAATTTTGTGGATTTTGAGGAGTTTTAAGATTTTGTGGATTTTTTGGATTTTGAAGACTTCGGGGATTTTGGGGATTTTGAGGACCTTCAGAATTTTTAGGATTTTTGGGTTTTTGAGGGTTTTGAGGATTTTAACGATTTAGTATGAAAGTACAAAGTTTTACAGTTGTCATATGCCAACAGAAAAAATACTTTCGAGTACAAAGGGTTAATTTTCTGGTCTGGAGGCTTCGCCGATTCTTAATCGTCTCCTATCTGCCATTTTTAATCAATAAATGCCTATACAGTTTAAAATATCTGGAAAGCCAGAAACGTAAAAACTCACAAATATCGACAAATGTTATCGACAAATATCGACAAATTTTACAAATACAGTAAAACTTCGAAAGTTTGCGGATTCAAGAACTTACAAATTTAAAAGCACAGAAGTGCGAATTAAAAGATTACGAAGTTCACCCTTCAACTAAAAATTGCCAGGCTCGTTCTTCGACCTAATTAAATTTCAAACGGGCACGAACCAATCTCGACACACTGACAGCGCAGATTTTTCTACGATCTTATCACAGCGACAGGTGTACACGCACGCTGATTAATATTACAACGGCAACGTGGAACAAGACGGGGATCCGTCACGCGAAACTATTCTTTTTCGCCTAGAATTCTCGTAAAAATTGAACACGTTACAATTGACCGTCTCGACGGTATGCCGCAATATTCGAGCATGAAACGAAAGCAACGACCTCGTTTTTAAAAAAGCATCAACCGTGTTGCATCTTGCGCTTACACGGCCGCGAAATACTACACTTTATCGGCACATGTGCATCGCGGTGTCGAGGGCACGGCTGGATTTTCTAATCGAGGAATGCGATTAGTTACATCCGCGGCGTGGGCGTGCGAGAGTGGTATAACCGATGCGAGAGAAACCCGCGTATAGCATGGTCGATATATTAAGGCGTGCGAAGGTACATGCACCTGCCTTGTCCTCTCTAAGAGAGTCGTTTACAACGTCAGCCTGAATGAACAGTACCTTTCGTGGATTAGAATGGCTGATCGAACAAAAGTTCCGGTAATCCATCTCTTTCCGAAATTTAGTTTCAGGTTACGAGAAATTTGGTCTTAGATTAAGGGAAATTTAGTTTCAGATTGCACGATATTTGGTTTTAGGTTACAAGAAATTTAGTTTTATATTACGAGAAATTTACATTTATATGACAAGAAATGTAATTTTACATTACAAGAAATTTCGTTTTAGATTACAAGAAATCGTAGATGGTTTAAAATCGTGAAGATACATGACCGATTTTTCAGAACCACAATTTCTATCAAAAGAATGACGTTGCAATGTTAGAATATGCCTTGGAACATTTCAGAAATTGGTTAACATATCAAAAGACTACTAGTTTTAAAAAAAAATAGCATTTCTTAGTGAAAAGTAGGGCAAGCAAGAGTTATGAACATTTTCATCGTCACAGAAAAGTAGCGATTGTGTAATCGATAGAAATCTCGCTCGTTAATTTTACATCAAGCTTAACGTCGTTATCGTCACTCGTTTAAAATCATGAAGATACATGGCTGATTTTTCAGAACCACAATTTCTATTAAAAGAATGACGTTGCAAAGTGAGAATATACCTTGGAACATTTCTGAAATTGATAACATATCGGAAAACTATGGGTTTTAAAAAAAAATAGCATTTCTTAGTGAGAAGTAGAACGAGCAAGAGTTATGAACATTTTCATCGTCACAGAAAAGTAGCGATTGTGTAATCGATAGAAATCTCGTTCGTTAATTTTACATCGAGCTTAGACGTTTACGTCGTTATCGTTTCTCGTTAGAAGATAATAGGAAATCCCATGGAAGATGCGTGACCCGGAATTACCATGCATAACGGAATAGGATAGAGGCTGGCATACGTATTGCACCTTGAATATGCATTGTAGTCATGAATTATTCCTCTCCATTAACTTTTTAACCCACTCGAATTGAGAAGCTTATACGCCCTTTGAAGAGTGGACGTTCATTGGCGGACACGAAGAGTATATTATATATGCATAATATACATTCGTAAGTATACTATAAAAACGACACATGTGCGTGTGTCATACAAAAATTTTTTAATCTCTACATCTCATATTAAGTGTAGATTTCGACGTGTCTAAATCCCTATATTCTCATATAATTAAATTTTTATATCTCCAAATCAATATATCGCGACATTACGTTATCTCGCAATTCTTCTATCTGTAGATTCCCATTTTCCAAAATTTACGTATGTCAAAATTATAATATTCTAAATTCCTACATTCGTAGATCCATACGTTCCAGATTTCTATTATACGTAGAGATATCTACATCGATAGGTTTCTACATGCATGTATTCCTAAATTCATATGTGCATCCCCAAATTCCTATTACCGAATGTCATATACCTCCAAATTCCTATTATCGTATCTCATATATCTCCAAATTCCTATTATCGAATCTGATATATCTCCAAATTCCAATTTCCTAAGTCATACGCTATTTCCTAAATTTGCATATCTTCAAATTCCTGTATCCTACATTCCCAGAGATTCCTATTTACGTAGAGGTATGTAGATCCCTAGGTCCCCAAGTTCCAAGATCTCTGGAATTCTATATTCTCAGATCTCGAGGTTCGTACATATTTAAATCCTGAAGTTCCTAATATTCCCAGATCTCGAGGTTGCTATATTCTCACGTTTCTGATGTTTCACCTAGCCAAATGTTTGTAAACGATCGTACTCACCTCAACGACGAAGTAAAGAGGATCACCAGGAAGGGCTTGAACGGCGAGATAGCGGCTGGCGGACACCAGGGGTTGAAGGCAGGACCGCGCAGCCGTGACACCGCTACCACGCATGCTGCATGCTTCATTTCGTCGCCGCTACGCCCAGCGTCCTCACTGCAACAACACCAACAGTAAAAACAACGATTATCGTTCTGACAACTATGCCACATTTCGATATCGCATGTTCGGCGCCACATCGTTTTTCGTAACTTTTCATATTTTATGTACTCGCAATCTCAACTGATGAACAAACATTACATTGGTACTTTCGATAGTTTAGATATTCTAGCTTAGATGTTCTCTTTGGAAATTCCTTCGACGATAGGTCAATTAGAGATACTCTTTAGAAAATCGTCCAATCATAGTTCAATTAGAGATACTCTTTAGAAAATCGTTCAATCATAATTCAATTAGACATACTCTTTAAAAATTTGTCCAACGATAGTTCGACTAGATATTCTCTTTAGAAATTTATCCAACGATAATTCTACGAGTTTAACTTCGTAGTGAAACAGATTATTAGAATATTACAGTCATACAGTTCATTAGGTCGAAACAGTGCAGATAACGGGCAAATTTCAGTGCAACATGGTCGATGATCGAACAATCACCGCGTAACCTGTGGAAACGGAAGAAGCCTACCGCGGATTACAACCCTCCCTCCGTTATGCTACAGGGGGGAAGAATAACGCGCACAACGAAGATAACAATGTACGAGAGAGTCGATGGTAGTATGCAAATGGAAACGGTAACCGGTCTCACAAATCACCGTGGCGTTTCCAGAGATTCCAGCCGCAGAAACGGCCGTGGCCTGCACGCTTCACAATACGCGTGCTGAATCCCTTTCTGGCTGTTGGTCCACGGTAAATCACAGAATCGCTCCCGGCGTTACTCCATTTTCATCTCCGTGGAACAAGAGGCGGTCGCGTGGATGTGGATGGAGAAACGAATGGTCTCGCTCGCGCCGTGCCAGGCAGCCGCTCATAAATCGAGGCTGCAATAAGTCCTCAAAAAAAATGCAACGCAGAGAGCATCAGCTTCTTACACCGTGGAATTCCGAGGCCCTCCGGAACCGATTAATTGTTTCGATTTCCGCGCGATTCTTCCGCCGTAATTCGAAAACCGTAACCGAGCTTTAACCTCACTCGGTTACATTGCCACGATCTGGATTCGCGATGCCGGCGAACCTGGGGGACCGTGACAACGGATCATGAAGATGTTTTCAACTTTGAGTGGCAACTGTGAGTGCCAACTTTGAATCTCAATTTTGAGTATCAACTTTGGATCTCAACTAAGGATGCCAACTTTGAATCTCAACTTTGAGTATCAACTTTGGATCTTAACTAAGGGTGCCAACTTGGAATCTCAACTTTGAGTATCAACTTTGGATCTCAACTAAGGGTGCCAACTTTGAATCTCAACTTTGAGTATCAACTTTGGATCTTAACTAAGGGTGCCAACTTTGAATCTCAACTTTGAGTATCAACTTTGGATCTCAACTAAGGGTGCCAACTTTGAATCTCAACTTTGAGTATCAACTTTGGATCTCAACTAAGGATGCCAACTTTGAATCTCAACTTTGAGTATCAACTTTGGATCTTAACTAAGGGTGCCAACTTTGAATCTCAACTTTGAGTATCAACTTTGGATCTCAACTAAGGGTGCCAACTTTGAATCTGAACTTTGAGTATCAAGTTTGGATCTCAACTAAGGGTGCCAACTATGGGTGCCAACTTTGAATCTGAACTTTGAGTATCAACTTTGGATCTGAACTAAGGGTGCCAACTTTGAATCTGAACTTTGAGTATCAAGTTTGGATCTCAACTAAGGGTGCCAACTTTGAATATCAACTTTGGATCTTAACTAAGGGTGCCAACTTTGAATCTCAACTTTGAGTATCAACTTTGGATCTCAAGTAAGGGTGCCAACTTTGAATCTGAACTTTGAGTATCAAGTTTGGATCTCAACTAAGGGTGCCAACTATGGGTGCCAACTTTGGGTCTCAATTTTCGAACTTTCTCGAGTCACCTCAATGGTTGTACAATTAATTCGTATGGCTGACACGCTTACGGAATAAATTGTATCACGAGGGGTTAATCTCGAACGAACATCATTTCCGCGACCATGGTCTGTCACGTCCAGACGTTGTTGCGCTATTTCGGGGTCGCGCGGTGATTCAACGAAGTCGCCAGGGTAATAGACGAAATTGACTAATGGACGATTCGCGAGAAAGCAGAAAGGAGGAGAAACCATCTACCCGCGAAGGGATGATCGATGAGATCCATTACCGAGAGACGCGTGCAATCCGCCCACACCCTGAGGAGTCCTCTTCTTCTGTCCCTTTTCCACGATCCTTCCCACCCTCTCCCGTCAAACTCTCCCTGCCCCTCTCTCACCCTTCTTTTTCCCGTACATACTCGTAGTCAGAGTTGTCTATTTCTCTTTCTCGGCCGGCTCTCGGGCTCGCAGCCACGTTGATGCATTTACTCGCTTACCGGTATAACTGCCGCGCCATTATAAAAGCCGGTCTCTCTCCTTCTTCCTCTCCCTTTCTTACCCCCTGTCCCCCTCACCCCCTGCCCCCGTTGCTCAATCCTTTTTTCTCTCTTACCCTCCTACCATCCCTCTCTCTCTCTCTCTCTCTCTGTCTCTTCGTCGCTACGTGTTTCTCTCTTTCTCTCCCTCAGACCTGATAGCCAATGCATTTCGCAGCCGTTCAACCTGCGTCCCTGTAGCATTCTCCTCGCGATCACCGACCCCGTGTACCGACTTCGAAGGAAAATCACGGAGAGCGCATTTTTGCGCGTCCCGCGCTCGCTTCCCGTACGACGATTTTTCGCGGTCGAATGGGGGATGAATCTGTGGGGACACGTGGGCGCAAACGGCTCGGACGCGCACCCTGCGCACCCATAAATGCATCCCCGTGGTTGGATGGTCGATGGATGATCGGACATATTATGTGGATATGGAACCATCGCATTTTGATATACCCTTTGGGAATCATCGACTTTTGGGTCCTTGCAAATTTGGAACTGGATGCTTCCACATGGGTGCAAATTTTGAACAACAACTTTGGGTATCACGTATGAGTGCCAAATGTGGGTACTTATTTTGGTTGCCAATTTTGTGTGCCAATGTTGGGTGTCAACTTTGAGTGCCAACATTGGGTGCAACTTTTGGCCCCAGGAACTTGGCCCTCGCAATGACAAAATTATCGGACTGAATTTTCTCAGAAATATTGAAAGTTAAAAATTTGAGATTTTTAAACTTTTGAAAGCTTAGAATTATGGGATTCTGGGTATCTGAGTATTTGCAAGCTTTGACTTTGGAACTGTGAAACCTTGGAATCGATACCGGGAGCGACAAGAAACAAGTAACTCTGGTGGAATTGTGACATTATCAAGAACACACCGGTTCGAAATAGTGCACGAAGGGAAACGAGCGGCCGATACGATAACACGAGCCACTAGTTGGTATGTCATTAGCAACCTTGTCCATTTCCATTATCCGCAGTGTCCACGGCCACTAAGGTACCATAACGAGCCATTCGAATTATCAGCAGTTTATTACCGCGCCATCGAACGATACAGAATGCTCGGCAAGTAACACCGACGACCTTTGTGCCGTAGCCGATAGCCGACAATTAGCCCGCCCTTCGAATCAGTATGCAGATCGCGACTCCTTACAAAACCCATACCCCATAGATAGATAGATAGAGGATACAAAGCGGTCTGAGTTAGGCGAACGAGACTCTTGCTGAATTCGAAAACAGCAACATGTCGTGGATCGGCAGGGATTAAAGAAACCTCCGTGACGGACTGTAGACCACCCCAGATATTTAAATACACGAAAGTTTCAAATTTCACCATAGCCAAGTTCTCCGATTACCAAATTATCAAGTTTTTACATTTCCAAATATGCAAGTTCTTAGTTTCCAAGTCTTTTGATCTTAAAATTTGGAAATTTCCAAATTCACAGGTCTTAAATTTCCAAATTTTTTAGCCTCAAGTTTCCGAATTCCTATATCACCAAATACCTTCATTTCAAATTCCTACATCGCCAAACTACTACATCTTCTAATTCCTATATCCTCAAATCCCTGCATTCTAAAATTCCTATATCGCAGGCTACCTCCATTCCAAATTCCTACACCCCCGAATTTGCAAATTCCTAATTTTCCAAATCCTCAAATTTCCAAGTTCTGAAAATCCTACATTCCCAACAACCTTCATTCCAAATACCTACATTCCCAAATTGCTATATACCAAATTCCAAAATTTTCAAACTTTCCAACTATTCAAATTTCAAATTTCTAAAATTCCCCAAATTCCGAATTAAGATTCCAAAATTCTCACATCCCTAAGTAGCCAAAATTATCAAAATCTCTGAACTTCCACCGTACTCGATACATCACCCACCACAATATTCCAACCTAGGGAACATTATTAAAAAAAGGAACCTCTAACCATAATACTCGACAATCAGATAGATACACTTTCGTGTTCGACGAGTAATCAAATTTTTCCGGATAAACGCATGGTAAATGACATGAGTGTCTCTTTATATCGGTTTTTTCCCCGCAAATAAGATTAGGATGCCCCGAGTGTACAGGTTAAATCGAAGAAAATCGCTTCGATCCACAACGGGAGCGGCAGCGACTGGTTTTATCGTTCGACGAAGTGCGACGTGCATGCACGTAGGAGGCAGTATATAAACAATGTGAACTACATTCCAGCGGCATGAGTAACAGTATCTTGCGCACTCTCGCCACTTCTCGTCCTTTTCTCAACGCCGATGCTGCCCGCGTGTACAAATCTAATTACCTAGCAACCTACCTACCGGAGGAGAGAGAAGGTGCCGATCAAGGAAGAACGACGAACGGAGACTCTTACCACGAACCATGTTTGTCTACGTCTCTGCCCTTCCTTCCATCGATTTTTCATTTTATGAAAATATATGTTTTTTTAATTCTTCGATGTAAATCACACAATTTCGACGAACAATATGTACATATATCCGTATCAGTCTGTTCAGTTGAGTTACAGATTCATTTCACAGGGTGACTGGTACAGTGGAAAGCGGTGTATGTGGTCAGACATACTAACCCACCATATGTACATTTCAGTCTTTCGTTTTGTAAAATCTTAAAGAATGAATTCTCGTATTTACAAATTTAGTATGTTCTCTGGATAATCTACATTCTCTATTTTCTTTAAAAGTTCGAACATAACAATCCTCGCCTGTACTAATTTTTCAAAATTCCCAAATCTCCGAATCCCCAAATCCTTAAATAGTCAAGTACTAAAATGCTGAAATCTCCAAATTTTAATATCTTCCAATTTCGCAACCCCTCAAATAGCCAAATGGTAAAATGCTGGAATCTCCAAATTCACTTTCTTCGAATCACCTGACCCTCAAATAAGTGCTAAAATGATCAGTCTCCAAATACCCTATCTTGCAATTTACCAAATCCTTAAATAGCCCAGTGCTAAAACGGTAGAATCTTCAAATTCCCTACTTTCCAATTCCCAAAACCTTAAATACCCAAATGCTCAAATATCCAAATCCCTAGATTCCCTACCTTCCATTTCCCCAGCCCATAAATATCCAAATGTTGAAATACTCGAATCCCCAAATTCCCTATTTTCCAGTTTCCCAACCCCTCAAATAGCCAAATGCTAAAATGCTCGAATCCTCAAACGCCGTCTCTTCCAATTTCCCAAACCCCTAAATCCTCGATCTTCAAAGTCTCTGAACCCAAAAATCCGAAGTACCGGAAGTGTTCTATCAGTGCACGCATCGTGCTCTCGGATGCCCGCGAGCCCACCAGCGGGCACATGAACTGCCCATTGCTAATACAAACGCAGCCTAAGCTACAAACACGACCGCAAAGGGTCAAAGCGACATCGACGCGTGTTACGTGCGTATCAGATTGCCCCTAGATATTACCCCGTCGCTGTTTCCTGCCCCGGGGTTTCTTTGTTTCGATTTCACCGTTTAACCGGGATGCCAGAAGATTAAATAGAGTCGATAAGAAGCGATCGATACCGAGCAACCGCATTTCGGCACCGTAGATTTAATTACTCAGCTTCTGAAGTCTCAAGTGACATAAGACGTGTACCCGTTCTCCCGTTGCTTCATACTAACCGCGGTATCACGCTTCATAATCGTCGGTTGTTCCTAGCAAAATAGAAAGATAAGAACAAATCGATCTGATAGGCTAACGATCCCGTAACGTTTCCATTAGTATTCAGTTAACTAGAGTAAAAGTAAACATGATCGATCGTGACGTTATCCCTGACGTATATGTATTAACGGTTCACCAGAAGTCGATCCGACGATCCGCGATGAAAGGGATCCGACGAGTTCAGGGAAAATTGTTTGATTACACGCACTATTATCGCACAAAATGAAGATATTTAATGCGATACAACAAGTGTGTAACAAGGTCCCTATCGTTCTACGTTTAATAACAATTTGGATAAAACTAGCTATCCTCGTAAATATTAATATTATGAATTGTAATTAGTTGTTTGACTCATGATAAATTACGATTAGTGGTATGAATTGTGATAAATTATGTGTAGTGATACGAATTATAATAAATTATGTGTAGTGATACGAATTATGATAAATTATGATCAGTGGATGCCTGTCCAAAAATATATTCAGAGAATGTTTGATTAACTAATTAATCGATACTGATAAGGCAATATAATGTCGAATAGTCGCTGTAAAAATTGTTTATAGGTCTATGAGACGCAATATAATAGTAGTCTGCTGTACATAGTTAATCCTTTGCACTCGGAGGCATTTTTGTTATTGAGAAGAGGTATATCGAAAGCTTTCTAACTGTAAGATTTAATCAATTTTTTGAGAATTATTATTATTTACACTCTTGGCCATTTCATTATGTTAAACATCACACGAATAACGCTATAGATTTAGTGAAAACTAAATATATTCAAATTATATTTTTACACCAAATTATTTTGTTTTAAACCAAATTAGTTTGAAATTATTAATTTTTGCACTACTAATCGCCAATATTGTCCGTTTCACTATGTTCAATCATCGCGTGTGCAATATTATAAATCGGGTTAAATCGGTACGAAGAAAAGTTGGGTATAAAATTGAATAGAATAAAAAAAGACAATGAAGTAAAATTTTTTGTAACGAGTTATTTCTTTCTAAATTTATTCGAAAAAATCTCGTTTAAAATTTCGTGGAAAACCGAAGGTGCACCATATTCATCCTACGATCGCTTCTGTCCCTCGTTTTATCTTGTCTCTCCACCTACGTCCGTGCGAATCTGCATAATGCGTGCACGCAGTTCGCGATGCATTCCAGTAAAGTCCCTGATCTCCTGCCCTTGCGGTTTAGCATTCTCGTTAAGTCCCGCTGGAATGCATCTCTTACGCATATGCGCGTACAAACCGACGCGACGGATTTATGAATAATCCAGCGGTGAATTGCACGAGCGAACGATTATTAGATCGTAATCGATTCGATCCGCGGAATAACCTGTTCTTAATTGCAAAATGATTTCCACTTAACGA
Organism: Coelioxys conoideus; assembly: GCA_947623535.1. Taxonomy (NCBI): domain Eukaryota; kingdom Metazoa; phylum Arthropoda; class Insecta; order Hymenoptera; family Megachilidae; genus Coelioxys; species Coelioxys conoideus. The sequence goes on along the minus strand of OX392449.1, from coordinate 8,704,857 downwards.
CGTTTCGATACGGAATATTTATTATCGTAACAACCCGAGCGCCTGGAGCTAGGATCGAAGCGCGTCACGTCTCAACGAAACGAACCTAACCGACGAATACGCGAATATGCCTCGGCACGGGCGTACCTCGTCCATGCACAATAAAATGCATACCATCGTCCAGCAAAATGGTCCATCATTCTCGTAGATATTCGATATATCGCGCGATCCTGCTCACATCGATTGAACACTCTACCGAAGTTCCGCGCTCGTTCATTTTTATCTCTGGACGTTGAAGTCCGAGTAAATTGTCGGAAATCTCAATGATTTTTACGCGCGACGTGTATTGACTCCGGTAAAATCCAACACGATCAGAAATGCCAATCAGGGCTATGAAAAACGGACACTTTAACGGCACTCTCCTCCAAACACCAGGAAACTCTGGAAGGGGTCAGGTAACCATAGCAGAGTCATCCAGTTTAACGTTGTGTTGAAGTCCATAAAGTCAACTTAAATTCTCCATTTCGTTTCATTTAATTTACCGCTTCCGTTTACATTGTACGAACTACCGTGCAGTGTTTATGCGAATAGATATATACTTTCATTTTTATCTAGACATATTAAAGTCCATGCAAATTATCGTTACTTTCATTTTTCGGATATCTATTCAAATGATCGAGTATCAACGACCGATTCAGTATGATCGGTTAGTACGTCGGGACAATAGACCACCGTGTTTTATGTAATCGCCTAGAATCTTGGCTACAACGGGCACGATTTACACACCTTAACGCGTTACATGACCAACTCGTGACGTGGGAGCTGGCGCTAACAAGCACCCAACGCGCGGAATCGCTAATGTGTAGGTAAATTGTTTAGGTGAACAAACAAGTTTGCTCAGCATCCATGCGGAACGCAATTAATCCTCATTTTACTATTTCATTGTTTCGCTATTCTCTTATTTTACAGTTTTTCTTTTCAGTTTCGCTGTTATCACTGCTTGGCTATTTCACTGGACTATTTTACTTTTCTACTATTTCGTTATTTAACTACGTACTATACTACTATACTACTATACTACTATACTACTATACTACTATACTACTATACTACTATACTACTATACTACTATACTACTATACTAGTATACTACTATACACTTTGCTATTTATACCATTTTGCTATTAAATAAAGGCATGAATGTGTGATGAACCAAATTATAACAAATTTTATAACAAAGCGAAATTACTCAAAACATATTCCATTTTCTGAGGATACAACATTCCTACGACGTCTCTTCAAGATGTTGCAAACGTGCGTCGTTATACGTTTTTAACGAGAAACGATCGTGTATCTTCACCGTCTTACTAGAATCACGACGGTTCAAAATTGAATATTTCGATAAAAATCGGCACAAATTGTTCGACGAAGGTCGGTTTTCAACTTGGTCAATCGTTGAAATTGATCAAATATTCAACAAAATCGATGTACGAACATTCCTATCGTAAGGGAAGACAGATGTACATATTCGTTCGATAAATTTCGGTATCGTCGAATGCACCGTGCATCCCGATCGGTTCTCCCGTTTTCCGAATGCCACGCATTCTATTCTAATGCGGATGGAAGCGAAGAAGAACACGCGGAAGGAAAGAGGCATAGGTTACCGTGGCATTTATTTCGACGATAATCATAAGGGACACCCGCGCTCACGGTTAGGGTACGGGAACGCGGAAGTGCGTACGAGTACGTGCACGTTCAACGAGCGTAGGTTTGTATAGCCGCGAACGTGCATATAAGCCGCGTGGCTCCGTAAGAAGCGCTTGTCGTGCAAACAACGCGTTCTACGATAGCACGCAGGAAATGGTTGTCGTCGGTACCGTAAACACTGTCACGGACCTATACGAGATCCGATATCTATGGTCTTTCACTTAATATTTGCCGTATACTTTATAACTGTAATCTTTATAGGCGAACGTCGTGTGTCTCCGCAACAGGAACACCATTGCGCCCCCGCGCCTCGCCTTTGCACGATGGAATTCGATAACGGGACGATCGATCCTCCTCCATGTCGTATTTGCAGTTTCAACATTTTTTTTCTTCTTCTTCTTTTTTTCGATCGTTCGCACCGGTATACAACACACTGCAATAACTACTACCTTACGCATTTTCATGTATGTACAAATTTCTTACGAATTTATTTATTTTACACTAGAACTACCAACCAGTCAAAATGACTGGTTTCGGGTTTGGCATTTTTTATTACAAAATTTTATTGCCATCCTTTTGTCGAAATGTCTGTCATGTTTTATTGAGATAATGAATGGTTGTATATGTTAGCTGATGCAGCAATATTTATTTATTTATTTTTCTACTTTGTTTTCAGTTTTGAAGTAAGCATGCATTTAATGCTGGTAATTCTAGCGTTAATTATGTAGAATAGTTATGAGCATTATACAAAATTACTATAAAGGTATACAATATGAAGCAGTTTGCACGTTGAGAGATTTTTAGGTTTGCATTAATGTTTAGAAATATACAAAATTAGAAATTTTCTGAATTATCATGTTACAGTAATGTATTGTAAGATATTGCAGATAATATTTTCATATCGTTCATCGGACACACTGACCTAGATCGATTAATCGATTTTGGAAGCACGCAGGCGATTCTTGTATTACAAGTTGATAAAATTCGTCTAAGAATAATTTTTGTTTAAGTGACGTGACTCGAGTGTACACTCGTATCATTCGAGGATAAAAATAAAGAAAGTATACTAGTTATCTCAAGTTTATTGTATCACACTTATCAGCTACTTGATCTTTGGTACGCTACAAATAAGTGTGTACTTTACAGACATTGGCGTAAAAATGTATGTACAAACAAGAACCGGTTTAAAAATAGTACACACCAACCCCTTTTACGTAGAACGAAGAATGTAGGATATAGGACAGCTGATATGAACCATATTCAAAATCTAGAAATTTTTGAAAGTGTACATTTGCAAGTTCTAAATGTGCAAATACGAGATTCCAGAATTTGCAAATGTCCAAGTCTTTGTGTCCCTTGATTTACAAATTGCGAGATTTCGAGATTTCCGAACCCTAAAATTTCAAAACCTTCAACTTCGCAAACTTTCAAATTTCCAAATCTCCAACTTCCCAAATTTTCAAACTTCAAAATCTCCAACATCCTAAACTTTCAAATTACAAAATATCCGACTTCCTAAACTTTCGAGTTTCAAAATCTCCGTCTTTCCATACTTTCCAATTTAAAAATCTCCAACTTCCCAAATATTCAAACTTCAAAATCTCCAACATCCTAAACTTTCAAATTACAAAATATCCGACTTCCTAAACTTTCGAGTTTCAAAATCTCCGTCTTTCCATACTTTCCAATTTAAAAATCTCCAACTTCCCAAATTCTCCAATTTCAAAATCTCAAACTTCCTAAACTTTCAAATTTCAAAATATCCGACTTCTCAACCTTTCGAGTTTCGAAATCTCCAACTTCCTAAACTTTCAAATTTCAAAACCTTCAACAGCCCAAATTATCAAATTTCAAAGCTTAAAAAATTCTCGGAACGTTCTTCGACTCGCAAAGTCAAAAAACTCCACAAAAGTGTCATCCACCTCGTAGAACAATCACCGTTACGCCAATGTTCACATCATGCGACGGCGTACAATAAATATACTCGCATTGCCACAATCATATATAAACTATACGACCACCTCCCGCTACACCGAAGATAACGCCTCAGTTTCAACCAACAATTCGCTGATAAGCGTCAATCGAGTATTTTATATCATCACGAGTGCTCCTTAGAGTCGCCCGAGACAATTGTTTCCATCAATAAGAAAAAGTGACTGAAACAATACGTCGGGTTCTATCATTTCGATCCGAAATATCCTCGAAATATGTAAAGTAATGTTGAAGTGAAACGTTCTAACAATTACAAAAACCATCAATGTTCAACGTTTTCGAGAAACAGCGATCGAACACAGTGTCGTTTACGGGATTATGATCGATCGAAGTTAGTTGTTTATTAAGATTCAGTTTTAATATTAATTAAAAGTGTAAACATGGCTACATTGGTAGCTGCTGATTACGTGGTGATCGTGCTAACTATGATGATCAGTGCAGGGATCGGTGTGTACTACTGGCGAACAGGTGGAAAACAAAAGACTACGGAAGTATGCCTCTTAAACCACGTACAGTCGCTATTCGGAAAAACGGTACGAACGAATGTAATTTCATGAAATTTTGATATCGTTTTATGGCAGGAATATTTCGTGGCTAATAGATCGATGCAAGTGGTACCGGTTACGATTGCCTTAACGGTCTCGTACCTATCCGCGGTCAGTTTACTGGGAGTCAGTTCGGAAAATTACGTTTATGGTACACAGTATTCTGTAATCGTTCTTGGATATGGACTCGCTACCCCCGTCGTCGCATACTTTTATATGCCGGTGTTCTTCAAGCTTGAAACGGCCAGTGCTTTCGAGGTAAAATCCAATTAAGTATTAAGTAAATATTGAATTTTTAAGAGTTTGCATGATTGAGGAATTTCGAACATTTCGATTTTCGTATTTATTTTACATCTGAATTTTCGGATTCAGAAGTTTATATTTGTCAAATATTGAGTTTTTAAATATAGCTATTCCAAACACTCGACATTAAGAATTTGAACATTCATATTTTAGGTATGTACGAATTGTGAAATTTGAAAACTTGGAAAATTGTAATCGATGATTTGCGTTGCCGTCTATTTCGAGATCGTGCGTTTTATTGTCTGGTTTATTAACGCGGCGTATTGTGCCGCCACGCGTTGTACGCGTTTCAGGTCGTATCGCCACGCGTGACATCGCCACACGTCAAATCGCTACGCGTTATATCGCTACATATAGCAACACGATGCGTTACAGACCCATCGCATAGTACCACGACGCGTTATACTTGCCACGCGTTATATCGCCACGCGTTATAAACACCACGCGTTGCCCCGCGACACGTTGTAATTACCACGCGTTGTACCACCACATGTGATATTGCGACGCGTTGTAATTTTCACACACCGTATTACCATGAGTTATATTGCAACGCCTCATGTGACCACGCGTAGTATCACAACGTGTAGTAATTACCACGCTTTATATTACCATCCATTGTATCGCTGCATCTTGTATCCTCGCACCGTATCACCATACGATATATCACCTATTATATCGCCACCCATTGTATCATCGCAAATTATATCTCCGCAAAAACATTTTCTCCAACATTAAAACGCAAAAATCCATAAAAACAGTTGTAAAATAAATGACAAAAATTAACCACCCTCAGTATATTACCAATTCCAGGAATGCCGTGTCGCCACAATTCTGTCCGCGACAATATAATAAAGTTCTACGGGAACGGCGACAAGGACGCGTTGGATAAACGTTTGCGTGTTTGCAGTATTTGCAACAACGTTTCGGAAGAGGCGCAAGATTAGCAGGTAGTTTCGCTTTTCTGCTACAACTGCTTCTGTACAGCGGCGTCGTGTTGTATGCACCGGCGCTGGCACTCGAAGCGACCACGGGCATCTCGACGACCGCGAGCGTAATCCTCATAGGATTGGTCTGCACGTTTTATTCGACGATCGGCGGTATCAAGGCGGTTCTCATCACCGATGTATTTCAAAGCCTGTTGATGCTGATTGCCGTTATCCTGATTATCGTCACGGAAGCCGTGGACGTCGGTGGTTTAGATAGAATCTGGGAGATCGCGCGAAGTGGATCAAGGATCGAATTCGACAAGTAAACGGAACTCAAACTATCATTCTCGTTAAAATTCAATACCTTTAACACTAGATTTAAATGACGGATCATAGATCTACTATCTCGAATAACGAAAATCAGCAAGAAGTTTCTGACAAGATGTATTTTCATTTTTTTTTTTTGTAATTCTTATATTTAGAAATATAAGTAATATAACTTCTTATATTTAGAAATATAGGAATTTTTATATTTAATATAAAAATGTGAACATTAATGTTTTCATAATAAATGTTTTCATATTTAATATAATCAATATATTTTTTACATTTAATATAAAAATATAAAAATACATGGATTTTTATATATTTAAAAAATATGCTTATTTTCATACGCTTGTTAGTTTAAATATAAATGGTCATTAGTCATCCGTGAATGTAGCGTAAAACGAATTTCAGACACTTCTTGCGCCATCTTTCTTATCCTACCAACTATACATCTTTTGTGCGGAGTCGAAGGAGAAATTGATAATTGCAAACAGTTGTGCGATCGCAAAATGCATCTAATTTTTTTTATTCTAATTAAACGATCCAATCGCACGGATCACTCGTACGATTTCGTTAATTACAACTCGCATAATTTACACACATTTACGCGCGCAGTTTCATAATTCGTGTCGCTACGTACACAACGAGCGAAATTAACGTTCGATGATACGTCGAATCCATGTCCGTCGCCGCGATTTCAAGACGCATCAATTTGGCAGTCGCGATACGAAAGGTTTTAAGCTGCGCGTATAAATATAAGCGGGCGATAACATCGTATAAGAGCAACATTGTAAAGCAAGTTCTTGTACCTGTCATATCGTTAAATTGTAACGTTGATCGATGGTTGCGATAATACGAGAGACGTAAGGTGGTTCGTGAGCTTTCCAATGTCTCTTCGAGCATGCGACATTTGTTTCGCGTGGAATTCAAGCTGTATCGATACTGACGACAATGGTATGTGCATTCATTCAGCATTTCAATGGACCCAACGGTACGACACACCTGGTGGAGCTTGACATTTGGCGGTTTCTTCACCTACCTCTCCTTGCTTGGCAGTAACCAAGTTCAAGTTCAGAGAATGTTAACCATCAGGTGAGCACCATCGGCGACTTTCTACCCAGGTGTACGCGTGTCGCGATATATCGCGAATTATTGCCATTCCGTGATTAAACGGTGCCGATATTCCGTCACGGAATTCCGTTCGGATTTGTACGTCGGTATTCGAGAAATTTTTGTTTGTTTTTCTTTTTTTCAAACACGAACGGAAGATCGAGTAGCCCGTAACAGTTTTGCATTTTGATTGATCTAATACGAGCTTGATGGAATATATTTATTACGTTACTGTTCGTGAATTAGATATGTACAATGATAAATTCGAACAACACACAGAGATCATAGATCACGGTTAAATATTGGCAACGAGTGAAAGGAATATTTGTTCCCTTGCTATTGTGATTGATAACTTATGGATTCTTAAATCTGGAGATCTTTGGAGCTTATGATTTCTGCACCTCTAAATCTGTATGTCGTTAAATATTGGCAACGAGTGGAAGGAATATTTGTTCCCTTGCTATTGTGATTGATAACTTATGAATTCTTAAATCTGGAGATCTTTGGAGCTTATGATTTCTGCACCGCTAAATCTGTATGTCGTTAAATATTGGCAATGAGTGAAAGGAATATTTGTTTTCCTGCTACTGTGATTAATAATTATGAACTCTTTAATCTGGAGATCTTTGGAGCTTGTGATTTCTGCACCTCTAGATCTGTATGTCGTTAAATGTTGGCAACGAGTGAAAGGAATATTTGTTTTCTTGTTATTATGATAGATAACTTATGAGTTCTTAAATCTGGAGATCTTTAGAGCTTATGATTTCTGCACCTCTAAATCTGTATGTCGTTAAATATTGGCAACGAGTGAAAGGAATGTTTGTTCTCTTGCTATTGTGATTGATAACTTATGAACTCTTAAATCTGGAGATCTTTAGAGCTTATGATTTCTGCACCTCTAAATCTGGATATCCTTACATTTGCGCTGAAATCTCTACATATTTCCGAATATGTTACCTGTATTTCGAAATTTTTCGTATGTTCCCATACCCCTAGATATTCATTTCGTATGTTACCTAGATCCCTAGCACTCAAAATTTCCCAATATTCCTCGATATAAATACATGCTTAATATCCCTAGATTTCCAGGATCTCCGGTGTCCACCGGCCCTGATATATCTCTAGAATACCAGGTCACTTCCAACTAAATTTGTAGTATTATACTCGTAATATCTGAACATAGTGAAACAGACAATATTGGCGATTAACAATAAAAAAAAAATAATAATTTACAAAAAAATTCATGAAACTTTCCAACCAGAAAGTTTTGCATTTGCTACTTGCCAAGGGTAAAAATACTTTCGAACGCAAAATGTGATATTAAACGAGCAATGGATTCTGTAGTCACGAAATTACAACGGATCATGTTGTTAGCCGAACCGATAGATCATCGACGATCGGAATGGATCGATACGGAATTCCGCGTACAACGGAATCGACGGAGAAATAAAATTGCCAAGCATCACGATTACCGTGTATCCGAGAGCATTGTATTCATTTCTCGGCAACATAATCACGATTCTCTTCCCCTAAGCGTGACGACAGAACGACGAAGGAATTTCCCGGGGACTTTATCCGAGGCACGCATCTTGCGTGCATACCGTCGCGGTCGGTAGCGATCGTTCGATAAATCGCATAACCGGGGGAAGCCGGCGCGCGATCCGACTTAATAATAATCGTGGGGGCAACATCATTTTAGTCCGCGAGGGTACGATGATAGAGTGATTGTGACGGAACGTGGAGAGAGACGAAATACGTTGATTAATGTGGTTTATCGTAAAATGTCGAAATTAAAGGTAGCGCGCGGGAGATCGAACTTATGACAATGTAATACCGAGAGAAGACTAACTCTCTGACGATTAACTGATTAAGCAAAGAAGACTGTTGAACAATGTTGACTTGGATATTGTTCGATACTGACTTATACCGTTATACTAACTGCTGGATACTGACTAACTAAACAGGTTTATTTGCAAGTGGCCTAAGTCCATTTTCCAAAGAAATCGAGTCAACTACCTTAACACGTTCGTCGCCCAGCGTGATTAGACTGTGTTATAATTTAATTTGGATCCTTGCCAAACCCAAATATATATATATATATCACAGTTAACGTCAGCTCGATTTCGCCAAACCTTACAATTCCCATATAACTATAATATTAATCCTTTGCACTCGGAAAGTAACTCACGCTCACCATTTTGTTTAATACAGCAATTTGGAACAGATATTTTTTAACCGAATCTAAGGTGTTGTACATACGATGTATGAACATAATGAAACATCTAATAGTGGCAATTGATAATAGAGCGATGATAACTTCGAAAGAATTCATAAAACTTTTCAAAGAAAAATTATGAAGTTGCTATCTGCGACACGTAAAGATACATTCGAGTGCACAGGGTTAAAAGTAGGCAATTTGTGAGATGGTCATTCGACCCCTTTGGTAGTTTTAGCGTTAAACGCCTGAACCCATCAATTTCAGGGTGTCATAATTTTGTCCGCAACTGTATTTCACCTCGACGTTGCGAGTGATGTGTGGCTACGATCATAATTTGCCAAAATGGCGAAAAATTTTCAGAGATCCCAAGGACGCTAGGACCGCGATTTGGTGGTGCTGGCCATTGTCGTCGCTGATGGCCTGGGGACTTTGTTTCTGCGGGTTGGCGATATACGCGAAGTACCGCGACTGCGATCCACTCGAAAACGGAAGGATCACCTCGTACGATCAATTAATGCCGCTCTACGTGATGGACATGCTCTCCGCGTATCCAGGCATACCCGGCCTCTTTATTGCCGGCATCTTCAGCGCCGGACTGAGCACCATCTCCGCCACGGTGAATTCCCTCGCGGCCGTTATACTCGAAGATTTTATCAGGCCGCTATGCCGTACAAGGTAACAGTCGTAAAATCGCGGAATTAACCGAATTTATGAAGCGTTTGTCAATTATATTTTAGACTTGTAAATTAGATTCCAGTATCGCGAGGACGAACGCGCGATCACCATCGATTCCCAAATCCGTACTTTCTATATCTTTCTATATTATACTTCAAATATTCTATATATACTTTCAATGTATTTTAGTATTGTACTTTCTATCTGAAAGATCTCCGAGTCACGAATTCATGCATTTATCGACTTGTTAATTGTCAAACTTTCCAATTAACCGTATGGACGCTATAGAAATTTCAGATATTTAAACTTACAAATTTGGAAATTATCGAATCCTCGAGTTTACGAATTCTTAAGTACTCTGGTAAGTAAAATCCTGAATCTTCGTATCCACGTGTTTCGAAATTGCTATATATTTAAATCCCGAAATCCTCAAATTCTAAGCCTTCAAACCGCTGAATCGCTGAAACTATAAATCATCAAATTTCGAAGTCTTCAAGTATCTTAATCCTTGAATCTCCAAATTACAAAATCATCGAATTTCTACTGAGAGAAATCTCTAAGTTCCTAAATCTCCAAATCCCCAAATATCTAAATCTCTTTATCGATGATTTCCTGAATACCTAACTCCTTATATCCCTACACCCTAATATCTCTATATCTCCAAACTTTTGAATTTCGGAATTCCAAAATTCCTAATCCTCAAAGTCTCGAATTACTAAATTTCTAAATCCCTAAATTTCTAAATTCGTAAATTCCCATATCCCTAAATTCAGGTACTCACTAAAATTCTTAAATTTCTAAATCCCTAAATCTCCCAATTCCCGAATCCCTAAATTGCCTTAGTCACTAAAATTCTTAAATTTCTAAATCCCTAAATGTCCCAATTCCCAAATCCCTAAATTCACTTCTTCACTAAAATTCTTAAATTTCTAAATCCCTAAATCTCCCAATTCCCGAATCCCTAAATTGCCTTAGTCACTAAAATTCTTAAATTTCTAAATCCCTAAATCTCCCAATTCCCAAATCCCTAAATTGCCTTAGTCACTAAAATTATTAAATTTCGAAATCCCTAAATCTCCCAATTCCCGAATCCCTAAATTGCCTTAGTCACTAAAATTCTTAAATTTCTAAATCCCTAAATGTCCCAATTCCCAAATCCCTAAATTCACTTCTTCACTAAAATTCTTAAATTTCTTAATTCTTCCAGTTCCCAAATCCTTACTTTCACTTATTCACTAAAATTCTGATATTTCTAAATCCCTGAATCTCCCGATTTCCAAATCCTTAAATTCACTTAATCACCGAAACTCCAAATTCCTAGATCCGTAAATTGTCAAACGTCCGAGATCCTGGCCGTGCGAAGTTTTGCATACTTGAGACGCGCAACAAATGTTAAGTTCGCCGACTTTTTGGCGACTACAGGTCGTTGCCACTCAGGATAACCTAGTCGTACCATAAATCATGTCGTTTAGAAATTTCTTCTTCCTTTTACGATTTTTCTGGTAACATTGCGGCGCCGCATTTAGATTCGAGGTGATTAGAATTAACGGCCGGTCGCATTTAGACGAACATTCGCACGATGATTTTTACATTATTTCAATATCAACCAACACCGAAAAAAAACACAATACAATTTAAATATTTCCGTACAATGATCCTTATGCACCCTTTAAATGCATCTGAAAGTACGCGAACTTGATGTCTTCCAATCTCAAAAAATTAAAAATCCAACTACCAAATTTTCAAAATTTATTGTCTCTGCGTGCGAAAATGCAAATTTGTGAATCGCCAATGTACAAAGTAATGTACAAATACTTTTCTTTCACCGATTAAAAAAAGTTGTAAAAACTGTTTCAGAGGGAGAGAGATCACAACGACGGGATCGATCATTATCAGTAAAATCCTGGGCGTGATAGTCGGCGTATGTTGCATAGCGTTGGCTTTCATGTCACGGTATCTTGGTGGACTGCTTCAAGCAGCGTTGACGATTTTCGGCGTGATCGGCGGCCCTGTCTTTGGTCTGTTCACTCTCGGTATGTTCACGCAAACCGGCAATCAGAAAGGAGCGATAATCGGCCTGTTGACCAGCCTAATTTTCTCGCTGTGGATCGGATTCGGTCAACCGAAGCCACCGATCCCGAACAAACTGCACGCTACCGCGTGCGAATACAACGTCACCGTGTATCACGATTACGAGGAATCGTCGGATTTGCATTTCGCGAACGGGTGAGGAATTCGCCTGATATTTAATGACCACGCACAATCTCGCAGTCCCCATTCCGCCAACGTTTCCTCGTAGAATGCTTATTGATTTCTTTTTCGCGATCGAACAACTTCGTTCGAGCTTAACACTAAACCTACCGAACGGGCAAATGAACCTTCTACAAATTTACAACTTCAAATGACAAAATTTGTTGAGCTGGTCTTCTTGACGTTTATGGTGATTGTCATTATTGGAAATGGGCGTTAGAAATAATGTAAAACACAGTGGATTAAATTATAGGAACGTTTCTATCTTTGTTGAACACTTCATGAGGAAGGTCTTAATGCTTTGCAATCTGAGGACGAACTAACGTAATAGAAAAACTGGGCTCAAGGACTTATTGTATAAAAATACATATTCCAACAGTCATCAAGATAAAGAATTTATAAGTGTGTTCGTTTATGTTGCACCGTTTGTTCATTTATTTGTCAACTTCATTTTCAACATCAAAATAATTTTGCATTATACGTCGGTTGTTTTAGTGTTAAGATATTCGACTCCCGGCTCATTATTGTTCAATTGCTACATTTAATACCCCGTTCTACGTACGCCATTTGACGTAATTACTTTTTAGTCAGGCAAGTAAGTCGCGTAATCTATCGTGTTACAGCCAGAATGACGACGACACGTATTTCTATCTGTACCGCATTTCGTACATGTGGTATTGTCCGATCGGATCGGTACTCAGCTTCGCGATCGGATGGATCTCCAGCTGGATATGCGAACGGATCTCGGGGAAAGAAAGGGAACAGTTGCATCCTGATCTTTTCACACCTATTCTGGCAGCGAGATTGCGAAGAGCACGACCGAAGAGCGGCGACAGATTCCAGAGCAGTACGACGTTAGACACGCTCTCCTGATTGAGATTTGATCGCGAGGACTATTTGCATAGAGATATGCATCATCGTGAGACTCGATAATTCAAAGTTAAGAATGACACGTAAGACGTTCGAGTGGAATGGAAGCTCTCGAAATTTGAAATTTTCAAATTCCAGGAATTCGGAATCTAAAATCAGCATTTTGAAATAAATGATTTTCACATTCAACGTCCAACATTTCTAAATTTCCAAATTTCTAATTTTTTTTATAATTTTTACAAAGTTTCCAAATTTTATAATTCATTTTACATTTATCTTTAATGAATTCTTAAATTTAGAAATTTCCAAGCTTTGAAATACATAAATTTCCAAACACCTCGATTATTGCAAAAATTCAAGATATATCTGTATTCGAAAGTTCATTAATAAGAAATGTAAATTTCTAGATATGAAAATCCGACAGACGATTTACTATTAACCGTTGCACCGGGAATATACGATAGTGTACGATGGTAAAATCGATACGATACACCTGCGAGAGGATTTTCTCTGGTCAGCACATAATTTCAGCTGTTACATGAACAAATAATCGAACCTCTCCTCCCTGGCTTACGATTCACCGATCGAAAACACGATCTCGAGCAACGATTAATCTACCGAACGTTCGGTCTCCATGCAATCTCGCCACGTCATCGTATCATTTTCAACACTACCGTCAGCCAAAAAATTCGGACGATCCTGAAGAGAAACAGAACCACCAATGTCGATCATTAATTTACAGTAGACACGTACTACGTAGGCCCATCGGTGGCCACTGACTTTGAGAGAACTCTCGTAATTGGCCTTCACCTAAAAACAAGGCGAGCTAAGTCCGAATACGACGAACGAGACACGTGGACGTCAAGTTGCGTACAGAAATAAACTTTTAAATATTGCTTTCGATTTTTGGACATCGCATACTGTACATTTCAATATTCTTACTTTTTCGAACTTTTAAAATACTAAACACTGCCATTTTCGGGTTACTAGATATTTTATTCTCTAAATTTTACGATCACGAATTTCTAAGATTCCGAATTTTCTAATTACCAAAACAAAAATCTCCCCAAATGTTCAAATACCCAGACACTTCATTCTTCGTATCCCACATTCACAAATTTCTGTCTATCCAAATACTCAAACTCTCAATTCTGTATGCCCCAGAATCTTTACATTCTAAATTCTTAAACTTCCAGATATTCCATTCACCAAATCCTACATTCCGCAACTTCTGAACTTTCAAATTCCCAAACAAATGACCTATCGCTGGCAAAATTTTTACTTCCTCAAATTCTCGAACCGCGATATACAGTTCTCCGACTCCTACATTCCCGAACTTCGACATTTCCAAATTTCCCTCCATTCCCCAAATTTCTCACCACTCCCTAAGTTTCCGGATCCCCAAATTTGGTGGACTCGAGAACCAGAAGATTTGAGACGCGGTGACGTAGAGGCAAAGTGACGGGACACGTTAGGTGTTAGGCGAATTGGGCTAAGAAGGACAGAGAATGTCCTCGGATGTTCTCTTTCCAGCAACGGGCAGACGTAAACACCGAGGGCCCCGGGTGTGCTTGGACGTTTACCGAAACGTTCGCAAATCACGATGGAATGCCGTCAGACTGGTGTTCCCGTGCACGGCACACGGTGACATACAGAACGAAGCAACGACCCGTGCAATGTGCACCGCTTACGTAAGGAAATAACGCTTGTCGACTTTGCGGACCACCTCGAGATTCGTTTCGATCGTGAACAGTGGCTCACCGGTATCTTTTCGATAGAGACGACACGAACGTACGGTACCCGACCGATTTCGTTTAACTTACGCTGTCGATACCGTTCCGATTGACATATTAATGACCGTCGAACGATTTTCATATCAATTTGGGGTATCCGCAAGAAACGTCATGTTCTTTGCTCACGACCGAATGGTCACAAATATAGTTCGACATGTGCTTGGTGTGGTCGTAGGAATGTATTTTGGAGTAGCATTGCTCTAGAATGCTCTACCGAGTCCAAATAAATAGTGATGTGGAGCATTTTGGGGTTTGGAATATTTTAGTGTATGGAGGCATTTAGGGGTGTGAGACATTCAGAATAGTGAGTATTTTGTGGTATGGGACATCCAGAGTATTGAGATTTGGGGGTGTGTAATATTAAGAGTATGAGAGCATTTAGGGTTGTGGGGCATTCGGAGTATGGGGGCAGTTACAGTTGTAGAATTTAGGGCATTTATGAGTGTTGTGGGTATTTTGCAAATCACTTTGGGGTGGGAACACTTTCAGGAGACTCGGGGCAGTCAATAGTGTGGGGCGTTCAGGGGCTGGGGTCGCAGAAAGCCAGTGGGGGGTTGGGGGCATTCAGGGGCGTGGGGCACTACTTCGGGTCTGGGGTCAAGGGTGGAAGCGCTTCCATAGGGTTGTCACCATGGGTAGATCCTAAAGCAGGGCGATGGGTAGGGCTATTATCAAAAGGGGTCAGGTGTAAAAATATTTTTTCCTTTCATGGAACCATCCAATGAAAGTTTTGAACATGGGAACTTAGGGGCGCGGGTCGAAACCTACTTGCAATCCCCTAACATCAAAAATGGGTACATGTTTCCACTTACTGCGGTCTAATTGCATACGCGGAGTGGAATCATGTCCGTTGTTTACATCTCGCGGTCCTATATTTATAGTCACGGGGGCCTATTGCAATTTCGAGAATGACCACTACACGCGGATGGCCGCCTAGCGGTCGCGGAACCAAGTTCGCGAACTGTGATTAACGAAAAGATGAACCCCACCACTATGAGGAAAACCTCGTGAGAGACACAAAAGCTCGCACGTCGAGAAATGTAACATGATCCGGGCGTCGGTGCATCCGTGCGACAATACCGATGCAAATGCAAAACTTCTCTATTTTCGCTCCTTTTGTCATCAAATTTTTATCAACAGATTCTTCGCGTCTTACTGATTAAAATGAGACCAAACACGATATAATTCGGACTGCATTTACTGATTCGACGATAATTTTCGAACACCAAAAAAGCGAGTACAATAAGGAGACTGATTGTGGCTGTCGATACAGATCAAATTTGTTGCATTCTTTACGATAATACATTGATCATTTTTAGTCTTTAGTGTACTTTTATGTACAATCTTTTTCATTCGTGACATTTCGCTGATTAAAACGAGATTAAACGTCATGTGATTGGAGATATATTTACTTGTAATAACTTATTGGTGTAAAACCCTCGATACAAAAACGTTTGGTATTACAAATAAATGCATTCGGAAGTACATCGTGTTTGGTCTCATTTTAATCAGAAAAATGTAACAAGTATGTTAATGACAGTTTCATAAAAATATAATGAAAAATAAACATGTTTTAGTCCCGCAGTCGAATTGTCTCATCGATACGTTACTGTTTATTTATGTTCTGTTCGAACATTTTCTTCGCTCGTTTTTCCACGTTCAATGAACTTCGACCGGTGTAGAAATACAGGATATAAGCAAAAGTTCAGACCGCTTTTGTGGAGTACTTCGCTGTACTGGAACACTTTACTGTAACATGACCCCCGTTTACTGTGATACGAATAGTAATGTTTGAAAATGAGTCGGATAATAATTCGGATGCGATTCGGATAAATAAGATTCTGGCGTACTCGCGATTCGGCTCAAGTTGAACTTTCACAAGAAGGTTTACCTTTACGCGCCGCCATCAATCGTTGAGCAACTACTATCTCCTCGTAATTGCGTTACGCAATTCGCGCGCGTTTCATGCGCATCGACGTTAATTTAGCAAACAACCAGGAGTACCAGGGTTATGTAAGGGTGACGAATTCGTGGGATGATTTTGGTACTGAATAAAGATGATCAGTGGAAGATCACAGAAATTACGGTACGCTTTCTGTCATTCGATTTCTGATACTTCGAACAATAAAATTTTCAAATTTTTACAACCTATGACTCATACCCATTATGAGATTATAAGTACTCTAACTAAGAATCTGACTATTCAAATACTTATAACACTCATTTCGTATATGTCATTTAACTTTAATGAATAATCGAATGTTTTAACACCAAAAGTACCGATGTATAATGCACAATTATTTTGATGTTGAAAATGAAGTTGAAAAATAAATGAACAAACGGTGAAACATTTACAGATTCTTTATTTTGATGACAATCAGCATAAATGTCAAGAAGGCCAGCTTAACGAATTTTGTCATTTGAAGTAGGAAATTTGTAGAAGGGTCATTTGATCCCTTTGGTAGTTTTAGTGTTAATATTTTGATGGTGAACGCCATTTCGATGAGAAGAATTAACACACGTGTCAGAATCGAAACATATGTGAACGTTAATGTGTGAACTAATGTGTTCACGTTATTTTTGTCGGTATTAATGGATCTTTGTAGTATTATAGAGAACAAGAACTCGGTCAGTAGCAATCAAGGCGATATGTAACAATTGTTTTATAAAATACCACCATCCACCACATGGTGCTTCACGGTATGCACAAAGATCAGAAATGGTTGGTATTTTCCGCCATAAAGCTAGAAATTTCCTCTAATTGAGCTCGTAAAGAATCCAGTTAATTTCTTCGTTCGTATTTTCCCCGCGAGCTCGATTCCAGAGAAGCCCGGTAATAGACTACTTCAGAAGAGATTAAGATCAGAACAACGGGAGCCAGGAAACACTACCGAGAATCGCTATAAAATTACATGACTATACCTGCCGGTATTCGCATACCTTATTGTATACCAAAATGTTCGTTTTTAAATACAACATTTATATACGTGATTCGTATTTGCAAATTTGATGTCCGGCATGATACCACAAGAGTCTCACGAGCAATGTGTATTATCGGTTTTGTTATTATTTGTGGACTCTTAATAAACAATGATGGTAAATCTGCAAAATCACATGTTATCAAATTTTGTCATTTAGTAATGATTAAACTACTTTATTGCACAATTTTCATATACCAAAGTTATAAACTTACGTTTATATGCAAAGGGTTGAGTATGGAGACCATTCGAAATTTTCCAATTCTCAAATTGTGAAATCTTAAAATTCTCAGATACCCAAATTTTCGAATCCTAAAATCCTCAGATCCCTAAATTTTTAAGTTTCCAAGATTACCAAGCTCCGTAATTCCCAAAATTCTCAGTAATCGAATCACTGAAATTTCCAAAGGCACGAATTCATAAATTCCTATATTTTTAAAAATATCAAATTCCCGAAATTCGTAAATCTCCCAAAATTCTACGTTCCCGAATTTCTCAATCACCAAATTTCCAAATTCTTAAAAATCCCAAATTCCCAAACTTTCAAACGCACAAATGTTCAAACTTCAAAATTCCAAAACTTCAAATCTCCACAAAATCTCGAAATGCCACAAACTCTAAATCCCCGAATTTCCCAAAATTATAAATTCCCGAATTCACCGAAACTCCAAATTCCCGGACTCTCCAAACACCGCGAGTTCCCCGGAAGTCCGAAATTCGAATCACCGATAATCCCGAAATTCCCCAAGATCCGAACCCGTCGAATCGTCAGATTCCACGAAGCCTCGAATTCCTCGGTTTTATAAGAGACACGAATCGTTCAAGCAGCTTTCACTGATAACAAAACGATTCTAAAGAATGTGACTATCGCCGGGAATCCGTGGTCGCATAATCGAAAATAGAAAGTCTCTCTGTCCGAACGAATTTTACTTTAGTGTCTTTGTTTTATCGTTCAGTGATCATGCCGAATTTTGTGCCCGAAAAAGAACATTCGCGGCACGCGTTGCTTTTCTTATTCGATCAAAAGGAAAAGGCCGTTGAAAGTCATCGTTTGCTGGTAGAAACATATGGTGAACACGCTCCATCGATTAGAACATGTGAGACATGGTTTCGATAATTTAAAAGTGGCGATTTCGATGTAAAAGACAGTGAACGCTTTGGTAGACCACATAAGTGCGAAGACGAGTATTGCAGGAGTTATTGGACGATGGCCCAACTCAAACACAATAGTAATTGGCAAAATCATTGAATAAAAGTTCCTTGGTCTTTTATTGCTGTTATGTTGAACCTTCGATATTCTAAACTTTCTAAGATCTATAATAATGTTTACACCCTTGAAAATTACGCGTCTTCTTTACCAAAAAAAAAAACGGAAAGAACTTATACATACACCTGGTAAATCGATACGCCAATTCCTGGGTTGCAGATAGTACCTACGGTGACGTATCGTACAGGGTGTAATTAAAATGGAACGGTAGTGCGCGAAGATGAACGTAATGTTCTGCGCGAATTTGCATGTTATCCATCATTCGTGCATTCCGTATTCCGTGTGGACGCGGTACGTGCCGAGAGAAAGACTCGTTTCGTCCGCGGAATGCACGGCATTATAATGAGAATGCAAGTCGCGGTAGGCGATACAACGCCGCGACTCGATTATTTCATTTAATTACAGGGAACATTAGACAAGTCATATCCGCGATGATACACGTTTCTTGCCCGGGTTCCGGTGAAAAAAGCACAGCCAGCTCATTGTTTTTCCCTCGTAACACGCAAATAACGAGAGCTCCATTTAAGAGACGATTTAAACGTGCGACTTTTTTCCCGCGTAATCGTGTGTCCGTCTTCCTTGCTATTAAACCGAGGAAACGAAGAAAATGTAACGAGGCAAGAAAGACGTGTGATCAGATATCTCGCGTGCGTGAGATCTGGTTATTCGACTTTGATTTTAGCACAAGGTTTTAGGACCTTCGATGACCAGTTTAAAATTTAAAAAAGAGTGCAATAAATAAGGGGTGAGACGTAAATTAATTCTTACAATTGTCCTTCGTCTCGATGGAAGTTGACACACATTTTGTTGAAAGCATCTTAACAATGTCTGTAATTTAAGATAAGGAGTCGAAGATGCGTCATTTTTGCACGTTCCGCAAAGTATTAATGTAGCAGATTAATGATATAAGATGTAGAACGCGTGATACGGTGTGTTCTAAGTTATGCAGGATGCAACAATCGAAATAATCGTGTTTTTGATTATAATTCATTTGGAAATTTAACTGTCTGAAGATCTTCGAAGATAAAAACGCGAAATCGATGAACGTTGTAAAGGTGACAGTAGATATATGTAGATTCGATGTTAATTCTAGTGCTAATTGCAAATTGCCGA
This sequence comes from Coelioxys conoideus, assembly GCA_947623535.1. Lineage (NCBI taxonomy): Eukaryota > Metazoa > Arthropoda > Insecta > Hymenoptera > Megachilidae > Coelioxys > Coelioxys conoideus. Next base: position 8,684,804 of record OX392449.1, on the reverse strand, counting down.
TCGTCCATTTATGTTTCACCCTTTTATTTTCCATCTCGTGACTTAGCAAGATAAATTTCTTAATTATACCGTTGGTGTTCCGGTCGTAGCAGGGGAACATTGTACTTGGCCAATACATTCTACGTGCGCATGAAAATACACCATAGGGTATGGGGTAAACGGTGTAGGTACATGCTCATTGGCGTAACTCGATTTTTTTTATCACGGGGACAGTTTTGAATTTTTAGAAATTTCCAATTTGTGCGATATGCAAATTTTCTTGGTATAAAAACACCGAACTTCAAATTTCCACAGCTTAAAATTATCAAACCTCAATTTTCCAAACTTCAAAGTTTCTTAAATTCTCAATTTTAAGAGGTTCAAGTTTCTAAATTTTCGAACAGTCATATTTCGGAAATGACTAAATTACCGCAGTTACTAAATTACCAAATTACCAAATGAATATATGACCATATTGTCGTATTTACAAATTGTCATACGACATTATCAAATTACCATGTTACCATATTACCAAGTCATCACATTAATATATTAATTTATTAACGTCTTAACAAATCAACATATTACCAAATTATCGGATTACCAAATTATGAAATGGTCAAATTACCAAATGACCAAATGGTCAAATAACAAAATGACCAAATTATTACATGACCTAATGGTCAAATGACCAAATCACCAAATGACTAAATTCTCAAAGTATCAAATTACCAAATTGCCTAAGTTTCAAATTTCAAATGTTCCAATCCTGAAATTAAAAAAAATCACAAATCACTAAGCTTCAAACTTTCCAAGTCCCCACATCACAAGTTCCCAAATCCCCAACTTCCAAACATTAAAATTCAAAATGTCTCAAAATTCCAGACTCCGTGGGATCAAATTGCTAGATGTTCGAATCCCAACACTCGCAAATGTACAAATTACAAAATTTGAAAATAAGTCCTCGCGATTCACCCCATCGTCTTCAGATTTTAAAAGGCTGCCACGTGACCCACGGTGTACCAGGTTCACCCCAAGCCCTACTTACGCCAATGCAACCACCATGGATTTTTTTTCGACCTAACCAGAGTTGCGCATAGTTTCCATGGGGAGTAGCCGTTCCGTTTCCTCATACCTCGCATACGTGCCTAACGAGCAACTCGGTATAATGCACATAACGCCATTATAATAAACATCGTACTCGCTCATTCACGCTGAGAGAGCGTAAGCTCGCGGGCGTGTTAGTGCACGCACAGGATACGTTCACGCCGTCAGTGTATTTTCTTTTGCTCGAATGCACTGAACCGAGGAGATGCATACCATTCCTTGTGAAATTTATGCTGAACAGTATTTTTCGTCGAGGACGAGACAGCTCGAGCCTGTACGCGCCAACGAACCTCTTGCTCGCGAAGGTTTCTACAGAATATAATGTGGTATTTCGCCTTTTTCTCTCTCTCTCTCTCTCTCTTTATGACTTCAAGGTTTTCTTAATAAAGTTCAGAAAGAGAAGAATTTAACGCTTTGCTATTCTCACCGAAAGTGTCCGTTAACGTTGCCCGTTAACGACAGCTTAATTGAAGATTGCAACTATGGATTTCATTCGGATAATTCGATAACGAAGCGTAAAGGATAAATTATATTGCAGCCAGTTGAAAGATTATACTTGAAAATTGATCATTTGTTTCTCGCATGACGAATTTTATATTCTTTTATTCATGGATGTAGCAACCTTTAAAGTCATTATCGGATTCAGAGTTTACAAGTTTATCGATTTTCAAAATTTCGATCAGCTTCGATCAGTTAAAAATCACAGATTCTCTCATTCGGATGTTAACACTAGAACTACCAACCAGTCAAAATGGCTGGTTTCGGGTTTGGCATTTTTTGTACAAAATTTTATTGTCTTTTGTCCAAATGTCTATCATGTTATATTAAGCTAATGAATGGTTGTATATGTTAGGTGATGCTGCAATATTTATTTATTTTTCTACTTTGTTTTCAGTTTCGAAGTAAGCATTCATTTAATGCCGGTACTTCTAATGTTAATAACTGTTGGATTTTGCGTTTACGTTCGAACTTCCCGAGGTTTTCCACATCGAAAACTGAAATGTATTATACATCCCATGTCTGTACCGCTTCCTCTAATTATAGTGCGCGAACGCGAACATCGTTGCACACGTTCGAACGTGTGCATTGATAAATTACCTAGCTATTTTGTGCCACGTTGATACCAGCCCCCGTAATTACCTCAAAAATAACCTAACCTCGATATTATCGGAAAAATCAATGTACATACGTTAACGATCACTTATTGTCTTCGTACGATTAATAAACGCTTAATAACCGCGCTTGTTACACGTCATTACCCTAACAATGGGATAACCAAGTAAATCAAGCCATCGTAATTACTGCACAAAGCAGGCTACGTTATGAAAGATTCATGAATATGCACGGAACGATGCGTAGAAATGTTCCCATGGTTATCCGTAATGTCCGATTCAATCGATGATAATGACCATAAGAGATACACGAAGTTCAACGTACAAAGCCACATACGAAAACGCATTACTTGGGAATCTTCGGTTACACGAGCAACAATGGTGAAAAGAGTGAGAATCGAATTTTCAATTCCACCATGGATATTATTGTTTCCAATCATATTCGATAAAGAGGATAATGAACTTCTCGGAGAGAAACTGATCTTACCTGGCTAGTATAGTCTTCAAGTACTATACATGTTTTTTTTATAAGTTCCAAGTTGGGTATGATGCAGGTACTATTGCATTCACCATCTAAGTGGACGTTCACAATATAGGTTTGCATATTTGTTGAATTACGAGATTTCAATTTTTCGAATTTTTTAATTGATAAGTTCTCAAATTTTTTGGAGTCTTGTATTCGGTAATTTTCAAACTATCAAATATTGAGATCCTGAAATTCTCAAATATTCAGATTCTAAAATTCACAAATTTTCAGGTACTCAAGTTTCTAAAATTCTAAACTTTCATAATTCCAAACACTGGAAATCCCAAGTTTCTGAATCTCAAATTCTCAATAATTTCGATTTCCAAATTTCCAAAGTCCCAAATTCCAAATTTCTGAATCTCCAGATTCTCAAATTTCTCTGTTCCTAAATATTCAAATTCTCAAATCAACAAAATCATAAATATAAAAATTCTAAAATCATCAAACTCACAAATCTACAAATTCTAAAATCATCAAACTCACGAATATACAAATTCTAAAATTATCAAACTCACAAATCTACAAATTCTAAAATCATAAAACTCACAAATATACAAATACTAAAATCATCAAACTCACAAATACACAAATTCGAAAATTATCAAGCTCACAAATATTCCACTTCTCAAATCATCCAATTCACCAAACTGCCAAATCCTCAAATATTCCGTAGGACCAAACTTTATCCGCGAGAAAATATGACGTGACAAATTTTTGTTGGTTCAAAAAGATGATGAAATTAAAGGGTATCGTTACTTGTCGTTCGTGCAAAAACGAGCTGTTTAACGTCGACGGGATCGAGCCGACGTTTCTTCGGTCTCATTACGGATATCATCGATCAATCGATATGGAACGATCACGCGAAACAAGAAATGTCTTCGTCTACAATTTTCCCGATCGGCGAAGAACGATGCCGGTTCGTTGATCTGAATCCGTACGGGCGGATATGATTCATACGTTTCAATTATTCAAGTGGTCGATACAACATTCTCGATACGGATAAAACCTGTTCGCTCGAAAATAAATGCGTTTCGTTCATAGTACACGTGACGTAACTCTATGTTAATTATTAATGAATTCCTTTTTCTTTCGACGATCGATTCTTTTTAACGAGACTAAATAAGCGAATATCATTCATCCGTGAATCCAATTTGTTGCCGGATTAGATTTGTTTGGCATCGTAGAACGATTTCGAATGAAAAGCATAGCACGCGAAATTAAGAATGAAAAATTTGCACAGGTGATTCATGAATTTCCATAGCAATCTGTTACCTGTTCGATGGAATTAAACAGGTTTCGTATAACCTTCTTGCAACTCGAAAACTTTTCTGCCGGGACCGAGGTATTATATTACCTGACAAATACCTGCTAGCGGTAAACACGTGGGTGTAAAATTTGACATTCCGTTTTAATGATTTATAAAGAAAAGGATACCCATATTTTACAAGCTTTTAATAATTAAAAGGATTCGTGGTATTAAAACTGACATAAGCTGATATATACAAAATTTCAATTCAAGGTAACGATGAAAATGAATGGTATTAAAAACGATGACCAATATTATGATGTATATTATTGAAAGTTAATAATTACAAATGGATAGATGTTTCGTTGATGGTGAATAAAATTATAGTTCTAAGTGATTTCCAGCGAATTTATCGTGACACTGAAAATGTTGAACTTGCGAAGAAAGGCAAACTCGAATCCCGAAGGGTTAACAGGTATACCGTAAAAACGAAGCAGCAGGTCTTACAAAAAGAAAATTTCGAATAAAACTCGCATTTCGTCTTATGAAACAACTATCAGGCGCCACACACCTTCGCTGTTCAAACTTGACCTTCTCCTCGACATTAGAATTAGGATACTTTTTATTGTGGCGTGACGTAAACTTCGACTTTGCGTAATCGGTGTAACATATGTTAATACAAATTACATAATCCTTTAATACACTCGAGCCTTAAGAAGCGTTTAATCCTTTCGTTTCTTTTTCCTCACAAACATTTTCGCATCGCAAATCATATTCACTCACACGTATTTCCGATGTATTTAACACTGAAATTATTATTAATTTGTCAACGTGGTAATTTATAAATAATTAATGCGACTTGTCCGAATTCGTAATTATTTTGTTCGGTTGTCCAGGGTAGACAACTTTGGAATTCAAAAATTTGTCAATTTCGAGGTTGTATATTTATACATTTTTTAATCTGAAAATTTCGACAGTTTTTGATGTTTGCATCTTTGAATTTCGAAATATCCGAATGTTGCTATTTCCAAAGTTCTGGATGCCTTCATTTCGGAATTTGGAAATTTGGCAACCTGAATATTTAAAATTTCTACATTTGGAGATTTGAAAAATTCAAATTTCATTATTTTAAAATCTGAAAATTTGAAAAGTTGAAAAACTAAAACTCCCAACATTCAAAGTTTCCATACTCAGAAACTTTCAAATTTGAAATTTCTAAATTTTGAAGTGTCTAAATGTCTAAATTTCAAGATTTCACCAACCTTTGGAATTTCTATATTCCAAAGTGTCCACTACTCGAAATTTCAAATGTTCCAAATTTGTATATTTGAAAACTTGAAATTTGAACTTGCACATCATGTTGAACGAAAAGAGAACCTCATCAAGCACAATAGCTTGTTCTCAATTTTATAACTTCATTTCGCATAAATTCAAGCTACGTTAAATAATATTAACAAAATTGACGGATGCGGTAAGCCTACATACAAGTACACGGAACGTCGGTAATTTCAGTGATAATTTTTCTTTCCTGTTCAAACTTCTATACGTAAATTCGATCGTGTAATCTTACCTAGATTCTCCCGTTCTCCGAACCCTCCGCCTCCGGCTTCGCACAGGTGCACCTGCAACACAAATAAGCTTCGGATGATAGTGTTCCACCTGCGCGGGTACGATTCTATCCGGATAACAGGAATCGAAGGTAAAGTCCGGATACGCAAAAAGTATCGCATTCAGATGCGATGAACACTGACCAACATGTTCAGATAGTTCAAACCGCTACGGTCCAAAACACGTCTACACGAAATTGTATGTTGCTTTCCGCAACATTGAATTCCACCGCGGTAATCGGTGATGGAAACATTTTTAACAATGGCACACCGGTACACGTGAAGCAAAAACCATGCTCCGCACATGATTATTAACGCGTTCGATACCGTGTGGGTCATTAGAGACCTCGTGTTCGAACAACCATCGTTAATTATGGGAAAAGAAGGTTTCCCTTGTGACGTAATAAATTAAAACGAAATTTTATGAACATATGTTCACATGTATATTTGTATACTTGTATGAAAGTATGTAAACATTTGAGTCATATTTTTATTTCAATGTTGATGAAAGATTATATTCTGGGAGATGGAAGTATGCTTGTATTCGAGACATAATTTACAAATATAGTATCATAACAATGTAGACTCGCATGATTTCATGTGACAAGATATTAATGTCTCCCTGTCTTGAAGGTAATAACGTATGAATAACGTACTGCAGGTAATAACGTATGTTAAACGAAATTACTTGCTGACGCATATGTGTATATTCTGATGTTCGCTTATATTCGGCAATTTATGATAATCTCGTTGCAACAAAAGTCGAAACGCCGTAATACCGCCCGACACGATAGTAATGTGTCTCCAGTTCCGAAGTAAAAACACATATGTACCGTGTCGCACGATGTCACGTGTCATGTCGAGCGTCGTGTATGAGCGAGTGTTCTCGGGACGCAATTTACGACAGTCTCGTTGCAACAATGTACACCC